>NC_069399.1:6797961-6926789 GCF_026875155.1 Cherax quadricarinatus
TAACTTAAAACCCTGAATGTGACATTCAGCAGGTATGTCCCGATTCTTCATATCAAATCACGTTTCAGTTATGGCAAATATGTCAATGTTCTCTACACTTGGAAATAATCTCAACGCCCCCATGCCTGCCCTAGATAAGTGAACCCCCATCCCTGGCATACATGTCATTTTTGCCATAGAAGACACCCAGTTACGCTTCTGCACTTCTCACACCAACACTCTCCCCAAAAACCAAAAACACTTTTTATATGAAAGGCATACAATACCGGCAAGATGAAGGACTAGACAAATGTGCAACATCTGGGAATCTTTAATTTGTAGACGTTTTGCCATCCCGTGGCTTCATCAGTACAAGAACATAGTGTGAAGAATGTGAAGACTAGGTAATCAGTCTCTCAGCCTAGGAGAGGTGATGAGTACTCATGCAAAATGAAGGAGGCATCATACCAACAGAAATATAGAGTATTTTCGGTTAATATTTATTAAAATCAATTGTGCTTTCTGTAGGTTATTTTTGAAAGTAATGTATATAATTTGCCATTGGATTTGTATTATCTATGCAGCATCTGATTATTTTAAACTATTATTTAATTAGAGATATTTATATAACATATTTTAAACGTTCTGCTTTTTTTTCTTGTAGACTACTTCTGTCTTATACTATTATCGACAAAGCTCCTCAATAAATTCGCTCAAGAATGTAATTCATACGTATAGCTTAAAGCATTTAAATTTATATAGTGAAAACCACTTATAAGCTTCAATAATTCTGACAAACACTTCTCTTCTGCTTGCAGACATCTCCTAACAAGGACCAGCAATACCTATTCAACCATGCAGTGTTTCGTCTGGACAGATCTATCCTTCCTGAAGATGAATACGTACAAATGGCCCTCACACAACGCATCGCTCTCATAGGTCAGTCACGATGACTCACACAGATCATTCCTATCATAGGTCAGGTCATATGACCTCCACATAGAGCTTCTCTCTCATCGAACATTAGAGATGAGCCTCATATAGGGCATTTCTCACATAGTTTAATCCAGATAACACTTGAATGTCTCTATGAAAACTCTAATGACCCTCAAGGGCAATCTTCTTAACAGTTGCTCTCTCTCATAGGTCACTACACATGGCCGTTGATCTCTGTCAGAGGGCAGTCCGAATGACCATCAGACAGGGCACCAGTCTTATAGGTTAATCTGAATGACAGTCACAGAGATAAAGCCTCTCAGTTCTATAGTTAGTTACTCCCGCCTTTGCTGAAAAATAATAACAGGAATTCAGATGATTGTATTACCTTTGTAAAAGCTCAGCCTATCCTATGGTTCATGAATTCCAGATATTCATCCTTTCTCAAGAGGCTCTAGCATATTTATATATCCCTGAAGGGTACCATACAGTGGTTACATGATCTTAATATTTTTTCCTTCTTCTGAGGTTCTAAATTATAACTTTATAACGCCTCATTCCATTGCCTTCAAAATTCCTTGTAACAATTGGCATGTGCAGGTTCCAGTTGCTCATTTCGAAATAGATCATTCAGCTGAGAGAAAGCTTCTGGTTCATGTGGACTCTCTAAAGTTCATTTTCATTTTCCCAATTTTATAATTGGAATTGGTTTGGAGAGAGAGAGACAGAGGCAGAGACAGACAGACAGACAGACAGACAGAGATAGAGAGAGAGAGAGACAGACAGACAGACAGAGACAGACAGAGAGACAGACAAACAGACAGACAGACAAAGACAGAGAGACAGAGAGGGGGAGAGAGACAGAAACAGAAATAGAGAAAGGGAGAGAGAAGAGGAAAACCACTGTCGTAAGAAAAAGAAACTTGGCAGACAGGATCACCACTTCTTTAGAGATTTGTTCTCGAAACAAATCAGTAGGATCTCAGAACTGGTGAACACACTTACACGTCATCCACCCAGCTACTGTCTGGGCTCAGCGGTTGCCCCGATATCCTACCTATCCATCCTACGCACCCATCAACTCAAGCTGACACAATCATGAGGAGCCAGTCTATTAGTATCCTATCGGGAAACATATAAAGGCTTCATTACTAATGTTGGAGAGCTCACGCATTTTCGTGAACACTCAACATTCCGAAATGATCGCTGTTGTTGGGACATTTCTGGACGATAGGACTTCAGAAAATTTTGCTAGAATTGCTGGCTACACTTCACGGATAAGAAGAGACAGACAGAGACAGTGAGACGTTTCCGTGTGCTTTCTAAAAGTGCTCATGCTCAGTTCGTCTATTTTGTTATTGGATATGATGTTCTTCGAGCTATACATAAACACTAGTACCTCATGTGTACTTAGCTCTGTGAAGACCTGTTTGCGCGCTCTCTACTAATTGAAGCAAGATGCCCTCCATCGAGCAACTTTACCAACAGCTTAAGGAAGAATTGAGGTTGGCGAAGGTGGAGATTCGGCGACTGACCGAGGAAAACAAGAAGATTCGTAGTAGTCCTCCTGTTTTGAGTCCTCAGGTCAAGAAGGGAAACTGGTCAATGGCTGGACAGCAGGGAACGAAGTTGACGATCAAGAAGACGAATGGAAAAGTAGAAACGATGAAGAAGAAAGAGACTACCGTGGAAACTGTTGTAGAAACATCTAATACATTCTCAGTGCTACCCGACGAATGTGAGTCGACTACTGGGAACGTCACGACGAACGACATCAAGGAAGGTAAGAATATTGTTGTTGTTGGGGATAGCCAAGTTAGGTATATAAGAACATAAGAACATAAGAACGAAGGAACACTGCAGAAGGCCTACTGGCCCATGCGAGGCAGGTCCAAGTCCCTACCGGCTTAAGCCAATGCACCCAACCTAGTCAGGTCAGGTCACATTGAGTTAAGGGAGGAACACGGCAACCGACCTGTTAGCACAAGCTATCAGGTCTAACTCACACCCACCCACATCTACTCATGTATTTATCCAACCTATTTTCAAAGCTACACAACGTTCTGGCCTCTATAACTGTACTCGGGAGTTTGTTCCACTCATCCACAACTCTATTACCAGACCAGTACTTTCCTATATCCTTCCTGAATCTGAATTTTTCCAACTTAAAACCATTGCTGCGAGTCCTGTCTAGGCTAGATATTTTCAGCACACTATTTACATCCCCTTTATTTTTTCCTGACTTCCATTTATACACCTCAATCATATCCCCCCTAATTCTACATCTTTCTAGAGAGTGCAGATTCAGGGCCCTTAATCTATCCTCATAGGGAAGGTTTCTGATACATGGGATCAACTTTGTCATCCTCCTTTGTACATTTTCCAGAGAATTTATATCCATTCTGTAATACGGTGACCAAAACTGTGCAGCATAATCTAAATGAGGCCTAACCAAGGATGTATAGAGATGAAGAACAACCTGAGGACTCCTATTATTTATGCTTCTTGATATGAAGCCAAGGATTCTATTAGCTTTATTGCGAACACTTATGCACTGTTGTCTTGGTTTCAGGTTACTGCTGACCAGAACTCCTAAATCTTTTTTGCAATCCGTAATATTAAGATCTACATTATTTAGTTTATATGTGGCATGGTTATTGTCCTGTCCAACATTTAGAACTTTGCATTTGTCTATATTAAACTGCATCTGCCACTTCTCCGACCACTGCATCAGTCTATTCAAATCTTCCTGGAGTGCTCGAATGTCCTCGTCAGAATGAATTCGACGGCCTATTTTGGTGTCATCGGCAAAGTTGCCGATGTCGCTCTTTATGCCCTCATATATGTCGTTTATGTAGATTGTGAACAGCGGGGGGGCCCAACACTGACCCCTGTGGAACACCGCTCGTGACGCTTCCCCACTCTGAATTCTCCCCATTTATGCAAACTCTCTGCTGCCTATTTGTCAACCATGCCTCTATCCAGGAAAAAATTTCTCCTCCTATTCCATGTGCTTTAATTTTCCTCAATAGTCTTGATGTGGGACCCTGTCAAAAGCCTTATGAAGTCCATATACACAATATCACATTCATTACCATGATCTACCTCCTCAAATACCTTAGTGAAAAAAGTTAATAAATTCGTAAGGCAGGAACGCCTTTGTAAAACCATGCTGAGATTCGTTGATTAATTTATGCTTTTCAAGGTGGCTACGAACTGCCTCGGCAATTATTGATTCCAAAAATTTTCCACTATGGAGGTTAGGCTTATTGGTCTATAGTTCGAAGCAAAGGACTGTCCCCTGTTTTAAAAAAAAGGTATCAATTTGCATTTTACTTATTGGCACCATGCAGTTTGTATTGATATGTTGTAAAGATTAGCCAAAGGGTGCTAAGTCCTCTTTACATTCCTTTAAAAACCCTTGAAACAGTTCATCGGGCCGGGGGATTTTTGGTTTTAATTTATTATTTCCCAAAGGGACCATGTCATTGTGACCCTAATCGTGCCAGTTTATTATCGTCTGTTTACAAAATTTTATCATTATGGAATATCGCTGGTATCCCCCTGTGAAAAAAATGAGAGGAAGTATTGTTAAAAATTCTACAATTTCCTTATCCTGTTAGGAGCTGCCCGGGGAAATTTTTGGTGGGCCTATCTTGTCCGTGATCTTATTCTGTATCCCTGAAAGAACCCTTTTTGGGGTTGTCTTCGTTTCTCTTGAACTTTAACCTCAAATCTCTTTTTTTTTTTCTAATTCCCTTTTTTATTTCTCTCTTTAACTGAATATACGATTTCTTAATTCCCCCTCTCCTTTTTTTATTTCCCTATTATGCCTTTTTTTTCAATCAGTTTTTAATTATTGTTCTCATTTAGGATATTTTTGTTTGATTGTTTTTTTTTTTTTCTTTTTGGAACATAATTTGCTGAGCAGCTAAAACTATGCCGGGAAAAAGATCATTCGGAAACCTCCCCCCTACCTGCCCCTTAGCAGGTCTTTCCCATTTACCCCCACCTAAGTAATTTTTCAGTCCTATAAAATCACCCAAGCGAAAGTCAGGGACGGGACTTGATTGCCATTATTGGGGGAATTCCATGATATTTTAAAAACGAGTGATTTGTGATCATTTCCCCCCAGCTCATCTTTAACCCAAGATTATTAATTAGTGTTTTCTACGGCAAGAACCAAGTCAAGGGGGTTTTATTTCCCCTTTTGGGCTCTGTCACAAACTTTTTTTAAAAAAAAAATCTGGCGATAAAGAAAGTCCCCCTGCTCTAAATTTCTGTCAAATTGCTCCATAAATCTGTCTATAGTTGAAATCTCCATTAGAAAACTTTTGTATGTAGATGCCCTTTCGAATTTGTCCCCTAGAAGTTTACTGCACTCCCTTCAAAATTTGGGGCCCGAAAAATCCACCCCCCCCCCAAATTAGTTTTTTCGGCCCCCGGGAAACTAAACCAAAACGTTCAGTGGCTGACGCTTCTAATTTAATATCTTGTCTAACCAAAAATTTAAATTGTCTTGACATACATGTCTCCCACCTTTCCTGTTGACCCTGTCAGTGTGGGGAAAAATTTATAGCCTTGTATGTGACTTCGAGGGCATCTCTCTATCTTTAGATTGGGGTCTCTGTTTTTTGCAATATATTATGTTTCCCGCACTTGCAATTAATCTTAGTCATCTTCTTATTTCTTAACTCCCGCATTGTATTGTAAACCTTTGGGAGCTGTCCCTTGCTGCCTCTGTGTCCCCCCTTTGTTTTTGACCGATCTATTGTCTTTATTTATAACTTCATGCTGAATGCCTTTTATACATTTTACTGTTTCAACCTAGTGTTGAAAACCTGCTTGTTTCCCACACACACTCATACCTCTATTTTCCATCAGTTTAAATCATAGGCATTTCACCAAGGGCCTTCTCAATCGAGTCTGCAAGTGCTACCACCCTGCCCCAGAGAGATGTACCCCATCCCTTGCATACATATCATGTTTGCCATAAAAGTTGTTCAGTTGTCAAGGGAATGGGTTTGCAATTTCCCTTGCAGTATCTGTTAGCCAGCAATTTACCCCAATTGCCCTAGACAACCATTCATTTCCTACTCCCCTTCTAGGCAAGATGCTACATATGATTGGGATCCCTCTTTTAGACTTAATGAAATCTATAGCTGACCTGTACTTATCTAGCAGCTCTTCTCTCCTACCCTTCCCAATATCATTTCCACCAGCACTGAGACAGATAATGGGCTTGTTCCCATTACCTGACATGATATTATCCAGCCTGTTGACAATGTCCCCAACACCAGCTCCAGGGAAGCACACTCTATCTCTCATCTTCTTATTCCTATTACAAAAAGCACGGTCAATATATCTTACCTGACACTAACAATATTCCAGTAATTAATTTTTATAGTGGGCTAGAAGAAGATAAATTATGTAACATCACAGTCACTAGTGAAATGGTTGTGAAGCAGATAGACAGACTGATGCAAAATAAGTCGTCGGGTCCTGATGAGGTTTTTTCAAAAGTTCTTAAGGAATGCAAAATGGAACTCTGTGAACCATTAACTAATATTTTTAATTTATCTCTTCAAACAGGTGTAGTGTCTGATATGTGGAAGATGGCTAATGTAATTCCTATTTTTAAAACAGGGGAAAAGTCGTTACCGTCAAATTACCGCCCAATAAGCCTGACCTCAATTGTAGGCAAATTACTAGAGTCAATTATAGCTGAGTTTATAAGAAGCATCTCGATAAGCATAGCTTGATTAATGATAATCAGCATTTGGGTTCACAAAAGGCCGGTCTTGTCTAACTAATTTATTAACTTTCTTCAGTAAAGCTTTTGAGGCTTTTGACCACGATAAAAATTTGATATTATTTACTTAGATTTTAGTAAAGGGTTTTGATAGAGTTCCGCAACATAGACTGTTAAAGAACGTGCAGCTCATGGCATTTGGGGGAAAAATGCTCTCGGGATCGAGTCATGGCTCACTGACAGGAAGCAGGAGTGTCCATTTAAAAGGGGTTAAATCCGAGGGGGGATCTGTAAAAAGTGGCGTTCCACGGGGATCAGTCTTGGGCCCGTTGTTGTTTATAATATTTCAATGATCTTGATGAGGGAAATTATAGTGTATGAGCAAATTCCCCCAAATGACAAAAAGTAGGTAGGATAATTGATTCAAACGTAGTTTAAGAACTTGGAGGATTTAAACAAACCTATCTTGGCAGAAAAGTGGCAGATGCATTTCAATGTGATAAATGCAAGGCTGAAGTTTGGGAGTGCCCATAACCCTAGTATTATAAGTTAAATGGTGACTTAGCCTACAGATTGCAAAAAGGACTTGGGGGTTTGGTGGCGCAACCTTAAAACCAAGACAACAATGCCTAGCGTAGTAATAAGGCAAATAGATTAGGGGGTTTTATATCAAGAAGTGTAAGCAACAGAAGCCCCAGGGGTCATACTGCGCTTTATACATTTTAGAAAGGCCTCCCTAGTTATGCAGTCAGTTCGGTCTCCATATTACAGAATAAATAAATTCGTTAAAAACATTCAGGTAGGATGACTAAATTAATACATAGCTTAGAAATTTCCTTATAAAAAAAAGATTGAAGACTCAAATTTTACATTCATTGTTAGCGAAGAAGGGGGGAGACTGATCAAAGTGTATAAGTGGAAGATAGGATTAAAAAAGGGTATAATAAGGTCTTGAGGGGGTCTCCCCCAAGGGGAAAAAACCCGCAAAAGGGGTTTTAAATTAGATAAGTTTGATTTAGAAAGGACATGGAAAAGTTTTGGTTTAAAAAAATTTGGGTAGTAGATGAGTGGAAATTCTACTGCTGGGTTTTTGGGCGGGACTTTGGGTGTTTCAATTGGTTGGATAAGTGGTGACGGTACTTAGTCAGTGGTGGTTGTACTTAGCTCAGTGGTGATTGTATTAGCTGTGGTGAGTGTATAGTCGTGGGCGTGTACTTAGTTTTTGGTGGGAGTGTATTAGCTTGGGGTGACGTGTACTTGCTCAGTGGTGACGTGTACTTAGCTCGGGGTGATTTGTCTTAGCTCAGTGGGGTGTTTTGCTCGTGGTGGTTTTTTTCCCCGGGTGAGTGTACTTAGCCAGTGGTGACGGTACTTAGCTTGAGAAAAACCTGTTTGTGGTTTTGAGTGGTGCCTGTACTTTGAGTGCTGATCTATATTTAAACTCTGTGAAGAAGTGTTTGTTTGCCCCCGTGGCTAAACCCAAGATCCCCCCCCCATCGAGCAACTTTACCGCAATTTAAAGGAAGAATTGGGGCAGCGAGATGGAGATAGGCGATTGACGAGGAAAACAAGAGGATTCGAGTGTCCTCCTGTTTCGAGTCCTCAGGTCAAAAAGGGATCGTGGTCAGTGGTTGGACAGCAGGGCGACGAAGTTGACGTCAAGAAGACGAATGGAAAGCCAGAAACGATGAAGAAAAAAGAGAGCTGGGGGGAAAAACTCCCGTGGAAACCCCCCAACGCATTCTCGGTGCTCCCCGAGAATGTGAGTCTACACGGGGATCGTCACGCGACGCAAAGGGAAAGGTAAGAATATTGTTGTTGTTGGGGATAGCCAGGTTAGATACATGGTTGGGAATTCTGTTTGAAGGACAGGAGTAGGAGAAAAAAGGGTATGTTTTCCGGGGGCTGGGTGGGGACATTGTTAGCCGGCTTGACAACATATAAAAGGTAATGGGATCAATCCTATTATTTGCCTCAGTGCTGGAGGCAATGATTAGGGAAGCGTTTTTGAAGTGAGGTTTGTTGAAAGTTTAGGGACAGCTATAGACTGATTAGGAAAAAGGGGGGGGCCCCATTATTTGTGGCTTTTGCCAAAAAGAGGTGTTTGGTTTAAAGAAGGTTGTCCCGAGCAATTGGTATTAAATTTTTGGCTGGATAAACATGTAAAGGGAAAAGCCCCGTACCTTTTATTACAATGGGACAACTTTTTGGCCGAAATGACATGTATGCCAGGGAGGGGTTCACTTATCAGGGGGAGGTGGGGTTTTTTTTTGCTAACTCAGTTTAGGGGGTTGTTTTGGACTTTAAATAGGATTTGTTAGAGGTATGGGTTTTGAAAAGATTAATTGAATATGGATTATTGACTTATGCTCTGATTTAAGAAATTTTAATAGTAACGTCATGGGTAATCTGGGTAATGTAATTTCAGAAATTTTGTAAAAACAAAGATGAATAGGAAAATTGCGAAGAAAAAAAATTTTGGTTTTTATGTAACAGTCGAAGTGCAAGAAATAAAAAAAAGAATCGTTTGGTAGCATGTGCTGGGAACTTTTTTAAAACATTGATTAACTGAAACGTGGTTGATTTAAAGAGTCGGGATATGACTGCTGAGTGTAAAATTTTAGGGGTTTAAGTTATTCAATGTGGATAGATGTAATGGGAAGGGGGGAGGAGTTGCATTGTATGTTCGAGAAAATTAAATTTTTGCATAAAAAAAAGGGTTTAAAAAAAGAGGAGCAGTAAAAAGTCTGTTTGGGAGAGTTCGTGGAGGGTCAAAAAAAAATAATTTAGGTGTAATATCCCACCCCAGGCTTGGATCCGATAGAGGGAGATTCTTTGGGGCGAAAATTGTTAGGGCTTCTGGGAAAAGTAAAGTAGCATAGTAGGGGCTTTAACTTTAGCCAAATTTACTGGAATTTTTTGAAGGTAATCTAGAGTCGTGATTCATGGAAAAAGTTCAGGACTGTTTTCTGAAACAGAGTGTAACTGAACCTCCGGGGTAATAAATTTTCTAGACCAGTTTGTCAAATAAGGAAACACTCGTGAAAATCTGGAGATCATGAAAAGTTGGCGCAAGTGATCCAAATCCATCACCCTTTTGCATTAAATTGGGAATGCAAGAAAAATGATAATACAGTAAAAAAAACCCCCGATTTTCGTTCTGGATTATAATGGACTTAGGGAACATCTGTCTAAACTGATTGGGGTTATCTGCTAAGGGTTTTTTCGATAATTACTTATGAATATGAAAGGGGTCTGCTTTTTTTTTTGTTTTTTTTAATATGTACAAGTGCCAGGGTATTTACATTCCCCCGAGAGAAATTAGGTCTATATTAAAAGATCCAATGGGGGTTTAAAAGGAGGCTAAAACATTATTAGGGGGAAAAGGGGGGAATTTTTTGGCGCATCAGAAGAGGGGAAAGGGTTTACCTTACTGACCCCTATGTTTAGTTAAAAAAGAAGTAAAAAAGGCGATTAGAAAGGTAAAGTGACTATGAAATTGAGTTGCTATGAATCAAAAACTATCCAAAGGGGTTCTTTCAAATGATAGGACGAAGGTGGGAAGGAAAAAGTAGGACCTTGAAATCTGGGAATGGACAGCTGACGGATAATGAACTGGAAATGTGTTCCTTATTTAATGACTATTTTTTGTCAGTTTTTACACAGGAAGATGAAAAATGAGATTCCAGTAATTAACAATTATTTAGTTCCTGATGAATTTAAGTTAACAAATTATTACTGTCACGAGGGACATGGTTATTAAACAGATAGACAAACTGAAACAAAATAAGTCCCCGGGACCCGATGAGTTGTTTTCAAGGGTACTTAAGGAATGCAAGATGGAGCTTAGTCAGCCATTAACGAGTGTATTCAATGCGTCCATCCTTACCAGTGTTGTGCCAGAGATGTGGAAGATGGCTAATGTGGTTCCTATATTCAAATCAGGGGATAAGTCCACTCCTTCAAATTACCGTCCAATAAGCCTGACATCTATAGTGGGCAAGTTATTAGAATCAATTATAGCTGACATTATCAGAAGTCACCTTGAAGAGCATAACTTGATAAATGAATCTCAGCATGGATTCACGAGAGGTCGTTCCTGCCTGACAAACTTACTGACGTTCTTCAATAGAACATTTGAGGCAGTTGACAGTGATAAGGAATATGATATTGTTTATTTGGATTTTAGTAAAGCCTTCGACAGAGTACCTCACAAGAGACTCTTAAGAAAAGTGGCAGCTCATGGTATAGGAGGTAAAGTTCTAGCATGGATTGAGGCATGGCTTACCAATAGAAAGCAGAGAGTTACCATTAATGGAGTGAAATCTGAATGGGATTAGTCACTAGTGGCGTTCCACAAGGATCAGTTTTAGGCCCTCTCTTGTTCATAATTTACATTAATGACCTTGATGAAGGGATTACTAGTGACATGAGTAAGTTTGCTGATGATACAAAGATAGGCCGTATAATTCACTCTGAGGAGGATATCAATGAACTCCAGGACGATTTGAACAAATTAATGTCTTGGTCTGAGAAATGGCAGATGAAGTTTAATGTGGATAAGTGTAAGGTACTTGCCCTTGGTAATGAAAATAACCCTCGAAGCTATAATCTAGGTGAAGTAGAGCTTGGTCATACAGAATGTGAAAAAGACTTGGGAGTCATGGTAAGCAGAAATCTAAAGCCAAGACAGCAGTGCCTCAGTGTGCGCAACAAAGGCCAACAGATTACTTGGATTTATCTCAAAAGTATAAGTAACAGAAGTCCAAAAGTTATTTTACAGCTCTATACATCACTAGTGAGGCCTCATTTAGATTATGCTGCTCAGTTTTGGTCCCCTTACTACAGGATGGACATAGACTCATTAGAGAACATACAGAGAAGAATGACTAAAATGATTTACTGTGTAAGGAACCTCCCGTATGAAGATAGACTTAAAGCCTTAAATCTCCACTCTCTAGAGAGGCGTAGAATGAGGGGAGATATCATTGAAGTGTATAAGTGGATGACGGGCATAAACAAGGGAGACATTAATAAAGTACTGAGGGTGTCGAACCAGGTAAGAACCAGGAATAATGGATTTAAGTTGGATAAATTTAGATTTAGAAAGGACATAGGTAAGTACTGGTTTTCTAACAGAGTTGTAGATGCGTGGAACAGTCTTCCCAGTGGGGTGATAGAGGCTAGGACCTTGGGTAGCTTTAAGAAGAGACTGGACAAATATATGAGTGGGAGGGGCTGGGTTTGATTGGTGTTGGGGGGTGCGGGAGTTGTTTCTTGAGTAGCTTTAGGTAGATGTCGTTTTGATAAGGACCTGCCTCGTATGGGCCAGTAGGCCTTCTGCAGTGTTCCTACATTCTTATGTTCTTATGTTCTTATGTTCTTATGTGCAATATACAGACCTCAATGATGGCAACATGCAGACCCAATCAACTTCCTGATGATGTCAACATCATCAGGAAGGATTTTGATGACCTTCTTGCAGTGTTTGATATGAGAAACTTCGTTGATTTCCCAATTAACATCTCTGGCTCCTCCCTCGACCCAGTAGTGAGTGGTCTTTCTGAAGGCATAGCCACTTGACAACCCCTTGGCTATATTTGATCATCCGACTACAATACTGTCTATACGACATTTAAGATTCCAACAGAACGATGTGAAGAATCTCCATGCACAACATGGCTGTGAGAAAGTTGAAACTGACCGGCCCTTTGATTTGAGCTCGCCATCTCCATTTGGAATGCTCTTCTCCAAGATGATGTTGACAACCAAGTGAATGCCTTCATTGAACACATCCCTTACCGGCAGTATGTGAGGAAGCCTAAAGATCAGGTTTGGTTTGCCTTTCGTTGTCAATAGGCTGCTACTGCTAATAAGAAGGTTTGGAGAATGTATGAGAGGCATTCCATTATCTATAACAGGAACCTGCATAGACAAGCCTGTTGGAAATGGGCTGTCTCTAGATGGGAGGCTGATGCAAAAAGAAAGCTGGCGTCAGATAGAGTGAGTTACAAAACCTGGTGATCCTTGGTCAAGGACCAACAAAATTATTCACCTGATGATATTATTCCACCTCTAAATCGGCAGGATGGAACCATCTCTACTAACAGTCAGGAGAAAGCTGACCTCTTTGCCGAAAACTTTGCTACTAAGATGCAGGTTCCTGAACCAGCAAGGAAACTTCATTGGCTAGCTTCAGTAAGTGTGTCAAAGTTGTCAGAGGTGACAATAAGGCAAGGTGAAGTATATCTTCTCCTTAAATTGCTAGACCAATTCAACTTATCTGGGCTGTGGACCCAGACAAGTTAAGTTTAAGATTGGTAAGTAGATGTTCAGACCAGCAGGTCCAGCTAGCCTGGCCCCAGCCTGAACAGACCTGTAATTTTTAACGGAGCCTTCAACACCAGAAGGATGTGGGTGGCCTTACTGTTATGTACAAGACCAATATTGTCAAATACCACATTTGGCTTCATTCCAACAACAGTTGAAGTGAGCTTCTACACAACAAGACGGGAAGTAAACAGCAACTACACTCTGACTGTACCCTTCTCCAGGACATCACTTCATCTCAGATCATTTGTTCCTATGTTGACAAAAGACTGGAACATGCTCGTACAGCATAATGACGTCAACGAAATATAGTCAATTGACCAAATGAAATCTCTGACTACATCTGGCTACAACTTCTTCCTATTCAGTATTTGTATGACTCTTAACAATAAAAAGGCTTTCAGATAATCTGATGAAGGTTACAGCTCTTAGCTTGTATATAAAGTTAGGAACCCTAAACATAATCTTATGTTTAGATCATCCTTGGTTCCTTCTCTGTTCACAAAGAACATTTCTACTTTTCATTCAGTTACATTTTCATAGTTGCAAGTATGTATTTATCGAAATCAGGGTGGTAACAGGTGCTCCGTGCATTTCATTACAGTTCCTCTGATCTCTATAGTTGATTAGAAGAATACTAGATTAAGGATGTATGAAGCAAGTTACGAGAGAGAAACTCTTCGTTTGTTACTCCTATATTTCTTTGTTAATTTTTTAAGAGAAATATTGACTGCTTTTATGAAGTAATTATACATCTATTCCTAAGTTAGGTTAACTATTTTATGATAATATAATATGGTATACTTAATTTAAAGACAATTAATAATTCCAAAAATGCTAACTTTTCTCCTCTCCATTTACTTTTAATTTTTAAAGATTGCTCCAATTTTACTAATTTACTGAACCACGATAAAAAAATATGTAGAAACCTGCATTAGTATGTATAATATTTTCATTGAATTATTAAATTTTAAGTTAACTAACGATGTGAAAATATTATTACAGTTAGCTTCTAAAATTGAGTAACACTGTCTCAAGAAAATGTTAACAAAGAATTTAAATAATGGTATCGATCATTTTTTATTTATTAATTTTCCAAAATAAGCCACGCATGATCTCATAAAAGACCAGCATTAAAAAAAATCATTTTTTATTTAATCTTAATAACTTTCCCTTATCAATTATTTTAAATCCATACCTCCTTGTTACATTAATTTTTTCATTTTCAAAATGCTCAAACTATAATAACTAACTAAACATTTCAAAATATTGTGTTTTCTCTTTCCTTAAGAAACAAGGAAGAGATATCTTGCACTTCCCGAAGTCTCATCAATAAACATCAATACAATTTCTTTATCTCATACTAATGTTTCATGTAATGTTATATATAAGATAATATGTCACTGAACTGACTAACATTATCAATATACATAATTAGTGAGCAACAATTATAGGATCAAACAGTGTCGTTTACCGGAAAATGGGGATTTCCAAATACGCTAAATTATACTGTATTAAAGAAGTCAGTGACAAAATTGTTTGTTTCTTATTACCCTTCATGAAGCTTTTATTTACTAATAGATCCTCTGAGATGATGATGATGATGATGATAATAATAATAATAATAAAAATAATATAACTATCATTATTATTATTATTATTATTATTATTATTATCAATGTATATGTTAAAAAACATTCTTTATCTCACTCATATTTTATTTGTTTGTTGCAGTAACTGGTCAAGCCTCGTTAATTCTTCAGGACCTTTTTGCTAACTCAGGTAAGAAGATGATAATGTTCGTCTTTCAATGATCTTATTTAGTGTTAATAAATTATAAACCAAATTTCTTTAACTTAGCATCTGGCTCAATTATTACTTTTCTGCTTAACCAAAACTGTCTCAACTAGCAAAGGAACCATTAAAGTGGTGTTAGCACAGAACACAAAGCAACATGATAATATGGAAAGAAATGTTTTGGACAACCTTAAAAAATTAATGACTATGAAATGAGAGGAATTTAATATTCTCTTCTTCCACCCTGAATTGTGCAAAGACTTACTCGAGGTTCTAGCTGGATAGGGAAAGGAGGAACAACATCATGTAGGAGTGAAGAGGAGCCAGTTGTGAGTGTGGGGGAAGTTCGTGAGGCAGTGGGTAGAATGAAAGGGGATAAGGCAGTTGGATTGATGGGATAAAGACAGAAATGTTAAAAGTAGGTGGGGATATAGTTTTGGAGTGGTTGGTGTTTTTTATTTAATAAATGTATGAAAGAGGGTAAGATACCTAGGGATTGGCAAAGAACATTCATAGTTCCTTTGCATAAAGGCAAAGGGGACAAAGAGAGTGCAAAAATTATAGGGGAATAAGTCTGTTGAGTATACCTGGTAAAGTGTATAGCAGAGTTATTAATGAAAGAATTAAGAAGAAGACCGGGAGAAGGATAGCAGATGAACAAGGAAGCTTTAGCAACGGTAGGGGGTGTGCAGACCAAGTGTTTACAATGAAACATATAGGGGAACAGTATTTACATAAGAGTAAAGGTTTTTGTGGCCATTATGGATTTGGAAAAGGCGTTTGACGGGGTGGAAAGGGAATAGGAGGTATGTTATTGAAAGCAGTTAAAAGTTTTACGATGATAGTGATGCTTAGGTTAGAATATGTAAAAGTAGGCAAGGATGTGTAATGTCACCATGGATGTTCAATATATTTTTAGATAGGGATGCAAGAGAAGTAAATGCGAAGGTGTTGGCAAGAGGTGACAAATTCCACTTTGTGGGAGTTGTCACATTTGCTCTTTGCTGATGACACTGTGCTTTTGGAAGATTCTGAAGAGAAGTTGCAGAGGTTGGTGGATGAGTTTGGTAGTGTATGTAAAAGAAAAAAAAAGAAAAGTGAATACAGGAAAGAGTAAGATTATGAGGATAACAAATAAAAATATGTAAAGAAAGATTGGTTATCAGATTGGACGGAGAGAGTATGGAGGTGAATATATATTCAGATATTTAGGAGTGATTGTGTCAGCAGATGGGTCTATAAAAGATGAGGTGAATGATAGAAATGACGAGAATATAAAGGCGAAAGGTGCACTGAGGAGTCTGTGGAGACACAGAAATTTATCCATGGAAGCAAAGAGGGGAATGTATAAGAGTATAGTTATACCAACGATCTTAAATGGGTGCAAAGCATTGGAGGTGAATATTGCAACAAGGAGAAAACTGGAGGCAGTGGAGATGTCGTGTCTGAGGGCAATGTGTGGTGTGAGTATAATGCAGAAAATTCGTAGTTTCAAAATTAGGAGGTGGTGTGGGATTAACTATTATCCAGAGGGCTGAGAAGGAGTAGTTAATGTGGTACGGACATGTAGAGAGGTTGGATGGAACAAAATAGAATGACTTCGAGAGCGTACATGTCTTTAGAAGAGGGAAGGTGGGGTAGAGGAAATGTTGGAGGGAGGTGATAAAGAAGGTTTTGTGTGTGAGGTGCTTGGACTTCCAGTAAGCATGCGTGAGCGTGTAGATAGGAGCAAATGGAAATAAGTGATTTTAAAGACTTGACGTGCTGTTGGAGTGTGAGAAGGGTAATATTTATGAAGGGATTCAGGGAAACTGGCATTCCACACTTGAGTCCTGGAGATGTGAAGTAACGTGCCTGCACTTTAGAGGAGGGGTGTTAATGTTGCAGTTTTATAACTGTAGAGTAAGCATACCTCTGGCAAGACAGTGATGTATTGGATGATAGTGATTTTTTTTTTTTTTTTTTTTTTTTTTTTTGGGGGGGGGCACCTTGCGTTGGTGGTAAACGGACAATGTGTTAATTATATATATATATATATATATATATATATATATATATATATATATATATATATATATATATATATATATATATATATATTATATATCGTGCCGAATATGTAAAACTGGTCAATTAGCAAAAACTCATTTAAAATTAAGTCCTTTCTAAAATTTTCTCTTATTACGTTTAAAGATATATTTTTTCATTAATGTTAATGTAAAAATTTTTAATTTTGCACCAAAACAATCTTAGAAAACTTACCTAACCTTATTATAACAAGAACAATTTATTTTAGCCTAACCCAACTAAATATATTTTAGATTTGTTTACAATAATTTAACACTATACAAACACAGTGAAATATATTTTTTTCGTTAGGTTCAGAATGATTTTGGCGAAATTATTGCATACACAAATTTTCACTTGTCCTATATGGCAAGATGAGCGTTGCTATTTGTGAAGGCTTACTCAGCCCTGTAACAACTTCAGACAGTATTACGCAGGCTGGCTCCTCCTCAGGAAAATTAGTGAATAGAAAAAGAAATAATAACAGACAAACATAAACACTTTATTATATAGAAAATATAAAATACTTAAATATGAAATATTAATCCTACATTAAAGAAAATGAAAAATGAAAAATATGAATGATAACTGAATTCAACGCTAATATGTATAGGGGTGTCTGGTGTTGGTGACACTGTTGTTGTTGAAATCGTAGCCGTTGCTGATGATGGGGAGGGGGGGTCGCAGGTGTTGGTTACGACCCACTGGCTAGTTCTTCACAGTAGATAGAGCCGTGAGTAGTATCCGATGACAGGAAAGCAGGTTCTTTACCGATGCAATGATGTGGGGTTACGTCCTGCAATTTCATACAGGTGCACAGGTAATTAAATCCAAAATGGGACGTCTCCAGGACGTTAGTCCGTCTCCTGTTCTTCTCGTTGATTGACAGGTGACCCTCACTGTCATCCAAGCTGAAAAGATTGACAGGTTACCCACTGCTTAAATAATCACTCTCCATGGCAAGTACAATACTCAAAAGACGTGGTGATTATTACAACAGTCAACCTAGAGCAAGACTGAAAGAACTAAGTTTATTATTGGTCAAAAGTGAAGCTTTTAACCAATAAATCCACTAGAATACAAGGCAGGCATGTACTTACAGTAGTGTTGGGAGCTGTGAGTCGAGTGATTTACTGTTTGACCAGAGCCCCACACGTCACCTTTCGGGGGGAGGGGGGGAAGAGGGAGGGGAAGGGATAGCGGAAGCTAGACTGACCCTACCTTAACAAGCAGCCGGCAGTCAAACTATCACTTTTAGGGAGGGGGAAAAAAGGCGGGGAAAATCGGGAGCTTGACTTACCCTACCTTAACTAGTAGCCGGCAATGAAACTATTGTTACTATACACTCCCTCGCTACTCCTATCTATTGAACTTTTCCCTCACACTATTTAAGCCAAGATCGCAAGTTCTGCCTATTCGGCACGACATATAATATATATATATATTAATATATATATATATTTATATATATATATATATATATATATATATATATATATATATATATATAATATATTTTTTTTATTATCACACCGGCGATTCCCACCAAGGCAGGGTGGCCCGAAAAGAAAAACTTTCACCATCATTCACTCCATCACTGTCTTGCCAGAAGGGTGCTTTACACTACAGTTTTTAAACTGCAACATTAACACCCCTCCTTCAGAGTGCAGGCACTGTACTTCCCATCTCCAGGACTCAAGTCCGGCCTGCCGGTTTCCCTGAATCCCTTCATAAATGTTACTTTGCTCACACTCCAACAGCACGTCAAGTATTAAAAACCATTTGTCTCCATTCACTCCTATCAAACACGCTCACGCATGCCTGCTGGAAGTCCAAGCCCCTCGCACACAAAACCTCCTTTACCCCCTCCCTCCAACCCTTCCTAGGCCGACCCCTACCCCGCCTTCCTTCCACTACAGACTGATACACTCTTGAAGTCATTCTGTTTCGCTCCATTCTCTCTACATGTCCGAACCACCTCAACAACCCTTCCTCAGCCCTCTGGACAACAGTTTTGGTAAATCCCGCACCTCCTCCTAACTTCCAAACTACGAATTCTCTGCATTATATTCACACCACACATTGCCCTCAGACATGACATCTCCACTGCCTCCAGCCTTCTCCTCGCTGCAACATTCATCACCCACGCTTCACACCATATAAGAGCGTTGGTAAAACTATACTCTCATACATTCCCCTCTTTGCCTCCAAGGACAAAGTTCTTTGTCTCCACAGACTCCTAAGTGCACCACTCACTCTTTTTCCCTCATCAATTCTATGATTCACCTCATCTTTCATAGACCCATCCGCTGACACGTCCACTCCCAAATATCTGAATACGTTCACCTCCTCCATACTCTCTCCCTCAAATCTGATATTCAATCTTTCATCACCTAATCTTTTTGTTATCCTCATAACCTTACTCTTTCCTGTATTCACCTTTAATTTTCTTCTTTTGCACACCCTACCAAATTCATCCACCAATCTCTGCAACTTCTCTTCAGAATCTCCCAAGAGCACAGTGTCATCAGCAAAGAGCAGCTGTGACAACTCCCACTTTGTGTGTGATTCTTTATCTTTAACTCCACGCCTCTTGCCAAGACCCTCGCATTTACTTCTCTTACAACCCCATCTATAAATATATTAAACAACCACGGTGACATCACACATCCTTGTCTAAGGCCTACTTTTACTGGGAAAAAAATTCCCTCTTTCCTACATACTCTAACTTGAGCCTCACTATCCTCGTAAAAACTCTTCACTGCTTTCAGTAACCTACCTCCTACACCATACACTTGCAACATCTGCCACATTGCCCCCCTATCCACCCTGTCATACGCCTTTTCCAAATCCATAAATGCCACAAAGACCTCTTTAGCCTTATCTAAATACTGTTCACTTATATGTTTCACTGTAAACACCTGGTCCACACACCCCCTACCTTTCCTAAAGCCTCCTTGTTCATCTGCTATCCTATTCTCTGTCTTACTCTTAATTCTTTCAATTATAACTCTACCATACACTTTACCAGGTACACTCAACAGACTTATCCCCCTATAATTTTTGCACTCTCTTTTATCCCCTTTGCCTTTATACAAAGGAACTATGCATGCTCTCTGCCAATCCCTAGTACTTACCCTCTTCCATACATTTATTAATAATTGCACCAACCACTCCAAAACTATATCCCCACCTGCTTTTATACATTTCTATCTTTATCCCATCAATCCCGGCTGCCTTACCCCCTTTCATTTTACCTACTGCCTCACGAACTTCCCCCACACTCACAACTGGCTCTTCCTCACTCCTACAAGATGTTATTCCTCCTTGCCCTATACACGAAATCACAGCTTCCCTATCTTCATCAACTTTTTAACATTCCTCAAAATATTCCTTCCATCTTCCCAATACCTCTAACTCTCCATTTAATAACTCTCCTCTCCTATTTTTAACTGACAAATCCATTTGTTCTCTAGGCTTTCTTAACTTGTTAATCTCACTCCAAAACTTTTTCTTTTTTCAACAAAAATTTGTTGATAACATCTCACCCACTCTCTCATTTGCTCTCTTTTTACATTGCTTCACCACTCTCTTAACTTCTCTCTTTTTCTCCATATACTCTTCCCTCCTTGCATCACTTCTACTTTGTAAAAACTTCTCATATGCTAACTTTTTCCCCCTTACTACTCTCTTACATCATCATTCCACCAATCGCTCCTCTTCCCTCCTGCACCCACTTTCCTGTAACCACAAACTTCTGCTGAACACTCTAACACTACATTTTTAAACCTACCCCATACCTCTTCGACCCCATTGCCTATGCTCTCATTAGCCCATCTATCCTCCAATAGCTGTTTATATCTTACCCTAACTGCCTCCTCTTTTAGTTTATAAACCTTCACCTCTCTCTTCCCTGATGCTTCTATTCTCCTTGTATCCCATCTACCTTTTACTCTCAGTGTAGCTACAACTAGAAAGTGATCTGATATATCTGTGGCCCCTCTATAAACATGTACATCCTGAAGTCTACTCAACAGTCTTTTATCTACCAATACATAATCCAACAAACTACTGTCATTTCGCCCTACATCATATCGTGTATACTTATTTATCCTCTTTTTCTTAAAATATGTATTACCTATAACTAAACCCCTTTCTATACAAAGTTCAATCGAAGGGCTCCCATTATCATTTACACCTGGCACCCCAAACTTACCTACCACACCCTCTCTAAAAGTTTCTCCTACTTTAGCATTCAAGTCCCCTACCACAATTACTCTCTCACTTGGTTCAAAGGCTCCTATACATTCACTTAACATCTCCCAAAATCTCTCTCTCTCCTCTGCATTCCTCTCTTCTCCAGGTGCATACACGCTTATTATGACCCACTTCTCGCATCCAACCTTTACTTTAATCCACATAATTCTTGAATTTACACATTCATTTTTTTCTCTTTTCTCCTTCCATAACTGATCATTTAACATTACTGCTACCCCCTTCCTTTGCTCTAACTCTCTCAGATACTCCAGATTTAATCCCATTTATTTCCCCCCCTGAAACTCTCCTACCCCCTTCAGCTTTGTTTCGCTTAGGGCCAGGACATCCAACTTCTTTTCATTCATAAACATCAGCAATCATCTGTTTCTTGTCATCCGCACTACATCCACGCACATTTTAAGCAACCCAGTTTATAAAGTTTTTCTTCTTCTCTTTTTTAGTAATTGTATACAGGAGAAGGGGTTACTAGCCCATTGCTCCGGCATTTTAGTCGCCTCATACGACACGCATGGCTTACGGAGGAAAGATTCTTTTCCACTTCCCCATGGACAATAGAAGAAATAAAAAAGAACAAGAGCTATTAGAAAAAGGAAGAAAAACCTAGATGTATGTATATATATATATGCATGTGCGTGTTTGTGAGTGTGACCAAAGTGTAAGTAGGAGTAGCAAGATATCCTGTTATCTTAGCGTGTTTATGAGACAGAAAAAGAAACCAGCAATCCTACCATCATGCAAAACAGTTACAGGTTTTTGTTTCACAGTCATCTGGCAGGACGGTAGTACTTCCATGGGTGGTTGCTGTCTACCAACCTACTACAATATATATTTATATATATATATATTATATATATATATATATATATATATATATAGATATATATATATTATTAAAATATGTCGTGCCGAATATGTAAAACTGGTCATTTAGCAAGAACTCATTTAAAATTAAGTCCTTTCTAAGGTTTTCTCTTATATGTTTAAAGATATATTTTTTTCATTAATGTTAATGTAAAAATTTTTAATTTTGCATCAAAAGACTCTTAAAAGACTTACCTAACCTCTTTATAACAAGCGCAATTTATTTTAGCCTAACCCAGCTAAATACATTTTAGATTTGTTTACAGTAATTTAATACTAAACAAACACAGTGAAATATATTTTTTTCGTTAGGTTCAGAATGATTTTGGCGAAATTACTGCATACACAAATTTTCGCTCGTCCTATATGGCAAGATGAGCGTTGTTATTTAAGCCAGGATCGCAAGTTCTGCATATTCGGCACGACATTATATATATATATATATATATATATATATATATATATATATATAATATATATATATATATATATATATATTATATTATAATGTCGTGCGAATATGTAAAACTGGTCAATTAGCAAGAACTCATTTAAAATTAAGTCCTTTCTAAAATTTTCTCTTATACGTTTAAAGATATATTTTTCTCATTAATGTTAATGTAAAAAATTTTAATTTTGCACCAAAAATATTTTAGAAAACTTACCTAACCTTATTATAACAAGAGCATTTTATTTTAGCCTAACCCAACTAAATATATTTTAAATACGTTTACACTAATTTAGTACTGAACAAACACAACCAAATATATTTTTTTCGTTAGGTTCAGAACGATTTTGGCGAAATTATTGCATACACAATTTTTCACTTGTCCTTTATGGCAAGATGAGCGTTGCTATTTAAGCCAAGATCGCAAGTTCTGCCTATTCGGCACGACATGTAATATATATATATATATATATATATATATATATATATATATATATATATATATATATTATATATATATATATATATATATATATAAATATCCAAGCTCAAGAGACAACACAACGTACATGTCACCTTATCCTCTCAGCCATCAATCCTACAAAGATCACGCATCCAGCAGAGCTAGGTGTTGTTCATGATCCGAGGACACTCGTGGCAGTGGTATTCTTAAGGATTAATTTCAACCTCCTTCTGTTAGAATACTCGACTCCACAAGTACTCTATATGGCAATGAAACCACGAAAGAAGTGGTTTTGAATCATTTACCAAACTGCAGCAGGCGAGGGTTCGACCCCACGACACATTGTCCCGCCTCAAGAGGCAAACACAACGTACATATCACCTTATCCACTCAGCATGTTGTTTGTAGGATTGTATGGTCCAGTGGTTTAGGCATCGTAAATTTTCTCTCTTCCCACGAGGAGGGCTAAAACAACACGGGTTCGATCCCCTCGCAAGCCACAGTTTGTTATTGATTAAATACTACTTTTTCGTGGTTACAATAATATGTGTACTGCTTGTGGAGGCTACTACACCACACGGGGAGCAGAATGAAATTAGCTCGGAGGCAACCACACCATCGTATGTCCTCGCTGCATGAAGCATGCGTATGTCCTCGCTGCATGAAGCATGCGTATGTCCTCGCTGCATGAAGTATGCGTATGTCCTCGCTGCATGAAGTATGCGTATGTCCTCGCTGCATGAAGCATGCGTATGTCCTCGCTGCATGAAGCATGCGTATGTCCTCGCTGCATGAAGTATGCGTATGTCCTCGCTGCATGAAGTATGCGTATGTCCTCGCTGCATGAAGTATGCGTATGTCCTCGCTGCATGAAGTATGCGTATGTCCTCGCTGCATGAAGCATGCGTATGTCCTCGCTGCATGAAGTATGCGTATGTCCTCGCTGCATGAAGTATGCGTATGTCCTCGCTGTATGAAGTATGCGTATGTCCTCGCTGCATGAAGCATGCGTATGTCCTCGCTGCATGAAGTATGCGTATGTCCTCGCTGCATGAAGCATGCGTATGTCCTCGCTGCATGAAGATGCGTATGTCCTCGCTGCATGAAGCATGCGTATGTCCTCTGCTGGTATGCGAATGTACTCGCGCAGAGTATGCGTATGCCTCGCTGCATGAAGTATGCGTATGTCCTCGCTGCATGAAGTATGCGTATGTCCTCGCTGCATGAAGCATGCGTATGTCCTCGCTGCATGAAGTATGCGTATGTCCTCGCTGCATGAAGTATGCGTATGTCCTCGCTGCATGAAGTATGCGTATGTCCTCGCTGCATGAAGTATGCGTATGTCCTCGCTGCATGAAGCATGCGTATGTCCTCGCTGCATGAAGTATGCGTATGTCCTCGCTGCATGAAGCATGCGTATGTCCTCGCTGTATGAAGTATGCGTATGTCCTCGCTGCATGAAGCATGCGTATGTCCTAGCTGCATGAAGTATGCGTATGTCCTCGCTGCATGAAGCATGCGTATGTCTTCGCTGCATGAAGTATGCGTATGTCCTCGCTGCATGAAGTATGCGTATGTCCTCGCTGCATGAAGCATGCGTATGTCCTCGCTGTATGAAGTATGTGTATGTCCTCGCTGCATGAAGTATGCGTATGTCCTCGCTGCATGAAGCATGCGTATGTCCTCGCTGTATGAAGTATGCGTATGTCCTCGCTGCATGAAGTATGCGTATGTCCTCGCTGCATGAAGTATGCGTATGTCCTCGCTGCATGAAGCATGCGTATGTCCTCGCTGCATGAAGTATGCGTATGTCCTCGCGCATGAGCATGCAGTCCCGCTATGAGCATGCGTATGTCCTCGCTGCATGAAGCATGCGTATGTCCTCGCTGCATGAAGCATGCGTATGTCTTCGCTGCATGAAGTATGCGTATGTCCTCGCTGCATGAAGTATGCGTATGTCCTCGCTGCATGAAGCATGCGTATGTCCTCGCTGTATGAAGTATGCGTATGTCCTCGCTGCATGAAGTATGCGTATGTCCTCGCTGCATGAAGCATGCGTATGTCCTCGCTGCATGAAGTATGCGTATGTCCTCGCTGCATGAAGTATGCGTATGTCCTCGCTGCATGAAGTATGCGTATGTCCTCGCTGCATGAAGCATGCGTATGTCCTCGCTGCATGAAGTATGCGTATGTCCTCGCTGCATGAAGCATGCGTATGTCCTCGCTGCATGAAGCATGCGTATGTCCTCGCTGCATGAAGCATGCGTATGTCCTCGCTGCATGAAGCATGCGTATGTCTTCGCTGCATGAAGTATGCGTATGTCCTCGCTGCATGAAGTATGCGTATGCCCTTCGCTGTATGAAGCATGCGTATGTCCTCGCTGCATGAAGTATGCGTATGTCCTCGCTGCATGAAGTATGCGTATGTCCTCGCTGCATGAAGTATGCGTATGTCCTCGCTGCATGAAGTATGCGTATGTCCTCGCTGCATGAAGCATGCGTATGTCCTCGCTGCATGAAGCATGCGTATGTCCTCGCTGCATGAAGCATGCGTATGTCCTCGCTGCATGAAGTTGTTATGTACTCGCTGCATGAAGCATGGTATGTCCTCGTCTGCAGAAGCATGCGTTGTCCTCGCTGCATGAAGTATGCGTATGTCCTGCTGCCATGAGTATGCGTATGTCCTCGCTGCAATGAAGCATGCGTATGTCCTCGCTGAGAGCATGGTAATGTCCTCGTGCATGAAGTATGCGTATGTCCTCGCTGCATGAAGTATGCGTATGTCCTCGCTGCATGAAGTATGCGTATGTCCTCGCTGCATGAAGCATGCGTATGTCCTCGCTGCATGAAGTATGCGTAAGCCTAGTTCTCTGGCACATGTTTGTAGGACTGTATGGTCCAGTGGTTCGTGAATTTTCGATCTTCCCACGAGGAGGGTTAAAACAACACTTGTTCGATTCCCTGGCTAGCCGCAGTTTGTTATTGATTAAATAACCAATCCTGTTGGTAGAGGATTGGTAACTTTGTGTGTTTTAATCATCCTATATACGTAAGTAAGAGATACATTCTGGATGATAACTGATGATGAAATTATCATTCCTGATGATGAAATTATCATTCCTGATGATGAAATTATCATTCCTGATGATGAAATTATCATTCCTGATGATGAAATTATCATTCCTGATGATGAAATTATCATTCCTGATGATGAAATTATCATTCCTGATGATGAAATTATCATTCCTGATGATGAAATTATCATTCCTGATGATGAAATTATCATTCCTGATGATGAAATTATCATTCCTGATGATGAAATTATCATTCCTGATGATGAAATTATCATTCCTGATGATGAAATTATCATTCCTGATGATGAAATTATCATTCCTGATGATGAAATTATCATTCCTGATGATGAAATTATCATTCCTGATGATGAAATTATCATTCCTGATGATGAAATTATCATTCCTGATGATGAAATTATCATTCCTGATGATGAAATTATCATTCCTGATGATGATATTATCATTCCTGATGATGAAATTATCATTCCTGATGATGAAATTATCATTCCTGATGATGAAATTATCATTCCTGATGATGAAATTATCATTCCTCTTGAGAATCTCTTTCGTTTTACTTTAAAAGAACAATTAACCTGTTCAAGTTGACTCTTATTCCACAGTACATAAGTATCATAGTTGCTTAGTAAATCTTCCATTTTATTATGAGTTTTGTTCAGAGTGAAGTCTGGTTACACTGCAATAAACGGATGTCAGTGAATGAACAGAAAGAATGAAGGGAGACTCGAACCGAGGACCAGATATTAACAGGTCCAGAGCTTCTAATAGGGAAGATTCGGAAACATTATTTGTGTACATGTTTTCCATTTGACGGATGCCAGATGCCAGATGCCAGATGCCAAAGTTTTAAGGAAGCATATTAAGAAATAGTAGAAAAAGTCAGTGAATAAGTTTTGATTGTGTAATATCAAAAAGAGGAATAATTATCACGTATGATGTATCAAGTATCAAACTTCTATATCTTTCATTCACGTTTGTTGCAATGTTTATCTTCGCTCTGAAATTTCCTAACGAATTAACCACTTTAATCAAATACACTTAGCAGAACATTTTTAACTTCTTTGTTCAAGAAAAAAACTGTGTAGTCGATGTAATGGAACAGTTCAGGGTTATTGAAATTTCTCATTATTAAATGAATGATAACCGTATGACATCGAAATATTTTTGTATAATTAGTTTCTGTTACCGATTCTAAGATATGTCTTTCCAGCCATGATGAATTAGAAATTAAATTTTTAATTCCGATCATTTTGCAGGTTCATTGCCTGCCTTTGTGTGATTAAATATGGCACTAGATTCTTATGGTGTTCGAGTCAACTATCGGTTTTGTGCTAACCTAACATCAAAGGGTTTGCATGACTGTCGAACACGAGATAAAGTGGATTCTCTGCACCGAACTCTGTAATTCTCGAAGACTACTTGTATGTTGAATCTTTTTTAGGGCATTCGGCAAAATGGACAAATTCTCAGTGTATGGAGAACTAACATTCTTAACTTGAGGGGAGTTGTCATAGGTTATGTTATGTTATGTTATGTTGTTATGTTATGTTATGTTATGTTACGTTATGTTATGTTATGTTAGTCGCTAGACTAACGACATCTTGTCAAATTGCTTCATTCATATTGGCTAAAATTCAAATCTTCTATTAACAATATTTTTGTGTAGGATGTTTCAGTAATTTCGTTCCATAGAAGTTTACGGAGTTCAAAACTTGGGAGCCGTGAATCACGTCCCTCGAGAAACTGTAGCCAAATAGTTTCAGTGTCTGTCGCTTCTACTTTTATATCTTGTGTAATGGAACAGTTTAAATTATCTCTAACAAACATCGCCACTCCACTACGATTCTTGTTGGCCCTATAGGTGGGGAATAATTTATCGCCTATGACTGTCACCCCTCACCTTTCTTCAGTGTATTTTTTTTTTTAAAGATTGATGTACTGACTAAATCGACTCCAGGCTGAGGGACTGATTACCGCAAACTCCTTCTGATCCCCACCATTCTTCTTTGTATAGGACTGATGAAGCCACCCATGTTTTGCACATGTGTCTGATTTATCAACTTGTCGGTTCTATGAACCATTTATCTACATTCTTGTCATTCTTCTCTGAATGTTATTTAGGAATGTATACATATGTACATCCTGTATTATGGAGACCAAAACTGAGCTGCACAATTTAAATGGTGATGTGGACTTGCTCCTGTGAAGACGTGACAAGTGTTCTCTCCGTTCTTAGCTGCCTGAGATTTTGAGGATGACTTCCCTCTACTATGAGCAGCTTTGTCTTCCGTTTAGAGCAGAATTAATGGAAGAACCAAGAGAAATTCAGTGACTGACAGGTATGTGAAAGGATTATCCTCTGAACAATGCTGTCCATGTGCAAGAAAGGTATACAATACCAACAAGATGAAAGTTAAGACACTTGTGCAACATCTGGTTATCTTTATTGTAGACGTTTTGCCATCCAGTGGCTTTATCAATGCAGATGAGGCAATCAGTCCCTCAGCCTTGGAGTTGGTGTGGAGAGCACCGTGGTTGTAGATATTCTGGAGCATAGGCAAGGAGACTGGCGCTTATATAGGCGTCAGTGGGGGTCCCTCTGGCCCATGATAGTTCTGCTTCCTGTAGGATCGGCTCAAAATAGCCGGGAAAGGCTCGACCCTCCTTCCAAATAGCATGTGATTGGAGTGAGAGTCTCCAGGTCGTCAATACCGTTTTGCATATAGGCCAAGGGTCTGTTAATTCTCACTCCTATTTTGGCCAAGATTGTCTGTAATTCTTCGGAGTTCACCCTTTTACCATGCATGACCTTTCGAATGCATCTTTTAACTGTGCTGCAATGCCCACAATGCCCACAGTGCCCACAATGCCCACAGTGCCCACAATGCCCACAGTGCCCACAATGCCCACAGTGCCCACAATGCCCTAATAGAAACACCCTTGCCAAGGTGCTTTAGGAGCTATGAACTTTCATTCACTCTCTATCTTCTTCAGATGTTCACACACCTCCTCCGCATCCAGAAGGATTCTAAAGAGTATGTCAGCTGCCCTGAAGCTTATTCCATTGTCAGTTATAACCAATTATGGGCAAGAAAACCACCGCATACCTTTTGAACAGTTTTACAAAAGTGTCAGTCGACATATCTTTTGCCAACTTGTGCTTGGGTAGTTGCACAAGTAAACAGGTAGACATACACTTTCTTTGGGCCTACCCCCCTCCTCCAGGGTTTTTATGATGATTTCCCCAGTATAGTCTATACCTACAGTCTCAAATTGCCTGTCACTCTGCACCCGCTTGTGGGGCAGCAGTGGCGGCCCAGGATATTTTAAGGTCCTCCCATCGTACCATTAGCAGATGGTGCAATTCCTGATCATCTTCTTGATGGCGGCTCGACCTTTAAGTACCCAGTAATTCTGACGAATGCATGTATGGGTATCTCAAAACCCTCCATGCATAGTCCTCTGGTGAGCATTATGTATCACCAGTTCCATCAACCACCCATCCTTCCCCAGTAGCACGGGATGTTTGGCTCCGTAGCTGAGATCAGCATTGTGTAGTCTTCTCCCACACCTTTTTAGTCCTGAATGATCGGAACCGCAATGAGTGCACCAGTTTATGATTTCCCGAATCTATGATCGACCCAAAAGCAGACGTTTCGTCCACTTATCCAGTCGCCAGCACCTTCAAGACTCCTGGAAACCTCTCCCTTTGGTACTGTTGGATCCAATTCTCTCTAGGATCAGAGATTGACAACTGGCGTCCTCGGCCTACCTTGTCATTCAGATTTTTAACGAATCAGAACACCATTTCTGTGACTCTGACCAGTTTTCTCAACGAGGAGTAGCGTTTGGGGTCAAGCAACTCAGTGTCTGGTCCCCCCCCCCCAGAAAGTGTACGGTGCAGCTGGTTCCTCTTTGAGCTTCTGATCCAGCCAGTCCTCTTTCACTGGCAACCAGCAAGGGCCTTTAAACCAAATCTCGTCTTGCCCAGCTTTCTGTGTATCACCCTCTGCTGATCAGGTCAGCTGGGTTCTGGTCAGTTGGCACGTGTAAACTGCAGTTTCTGTATTTCTTTCACCCAGTTCCTAACATAAGGCAGTTTAGACCTGTCATTCTTGACCCACTGTAAAGCAATTTCCAAGTCATTCCATATTTACGTATTTGTCACTCTTTGGTTACTCAACACTTCCTTTACATGCCTCCCTAGTCTCGCTCCCAACAACATTGCTGTAACTCCAGCTTTGGGATGGATCACTCCTTTAGGGATGTCACTCGCGCTCTGCTGGTGGCTAAATTGACCTACTTCCCTGCCACTAAATAAGCTACTGTCCCATATACTAGGGAGGAAGCATCACAGAAGACATGTAAATCATAATCTCTCCCCTTGTTTCCGAGGGACCCAGGGAATGCAAACTCGTGCATTCTTGCTATATCCTTGCTAACCAGATCCCACTCCTGACTGATGGTTTCTGGCAGTGTGTCAGCTCAACCCGGGTTTAACTCCCAGGTCCGTTGCACTAGCATCCTTCCTTGGATGGTAATGGGTGTCAACATACCCAAGGGATCAAAGACAGTCTGCACTTTACTCAATAGGGACTTTCTGGTTATCTTCCCTTCATCATCAGGTTTCCTTTTATTCTAAGTCTGTCTTCCTCAATTTCCCATTCCAGTCTTAATACGGACGTTACCGCAGTCATTCTGTAACCTTCATAATCCTGCTCCACTATGTCTCGTAACGTGGGATTGTTCGTTGTCCACTCTCTCAGTGGCATGTTAACTGAGAGCATCTCTCGATTAGACTCGCAGTAAATGTCCACTAATAGTCTCTGGTCTGAGGTAGTGCCCTGCATATTGTCTACGTAAAATAAAGACTCAAGTGGACTGACACAATGTGCCAGATGGTAGTTGATGGTAGCCTGCAGCAAGAACGGTGAACTGGAGCCTTGAACCTCGTACGTTGGCGTTTGCCAACCACAAAAATCTCGTGTAATCTCTATTCTGAGCCTGCAGCCCAGTATGCAGAAAAACTTTACTGAAATCTGCTGTATACGCATACTGCTCTGTCCGGAACTAAAGTAACACATCTGCCAATGTCTGTATCAAAGACAGTGCTGTGAACAGTCATTCTCCAGGACTAGCCTGAGTACTGCAGTTGAAGATCACTCTTATGAGTAGTCATTGACTGCTTGGTGACTGCCATGTGGGGCAGATAATGGGTATTTTCTCCAGGACTGGCATGAGGCACTTTCTCAATGACACCAATGGCCAACTGTTCCTTGATATCAACGTACTTCTCAACGAGCTCTTACTTGGTCAAGCTGCTTACCAGTGTGTTCAGCTAACCTCGTTCCTTCTTAAAATTAGTGAACCGATTAGGGTACACTGGTTGCCAGGGCAGTCGCACCCAGTACTGACCGTCTTCGAACTGCACGTGGTTCATATAATCTCGGTAGGTTTCTTCATGTTCTGGGGTCAGTTGATCTCTTTTAATTCCTACCACATCCAAATCCCATTACTTATGGACTGGTTCTCCATCAGTCGTGCCGACTTGTGTTTCTGGTAGGTCTTCACGCAGTTCGAGTCGCATCACTAGAACAGCTTCAGTCGTCTGAAAGCTAGAACCTTCACTACCGGGCGTCGCGAGAAAATGAGATGGTACCCTACCCTATACAGGCCAATACCCTCCTTGATAGTTCTTCTTGTAGACACAAATTCGTCCATGAAGTCTGTCCCCTCCAAAATTCCCACATTCCTGACTGTATCTGTGATAATATCTGGCTCTGCCAGCCTCACACCTAGTTCCTTCAAACGCTTGACTGCTGCAGCCAGATCTTTGGTGGTAATGATCTTAGGTAATCTCTTCACTATCAAGGCCGTGACCTGCCTGCGATGTTCGCCCAATTTGACAGCGACATCATACCCCTCCAAAGTCATGTTGACCTTACTATCAGATCTTTATTTCAACTTGGCTGCCAGTGTCTCAATTATCAAAGACCTTTGTGCCCGGGCATCAAAAATCAGTTGGATTGTTTTCGACCTCTTCCTGTTTACAACTGCCATGATGGTGGCTCAAGCCACAGAGGCTTGGAATCTCCCACTAGGACCAGGCCCACTTATCATGTTCACTATATTGACTACCACCTCGGGTTTGGGCTTACTCTCCACCCTTTCCTGAACTGTGCTTCCCTTGGTCTGAGCTTGCCTCTTCTCAAATGGACAAAGTGCGCTGCGGTGTTTGCCTTTCCGACAGCCACGAAACTCACTGAGTTGAACATTGCAATCCCTGCCATAGTGTTCTCCACAATACTTAAAACAGAGTCGCAACTTCTTTATCCGCTGGAGCCTTTGGCCGTAGGTGATGTAGCCCGAGCACCTTAAACTAGCATTTCCACTTTTGCAGAACACACACTGTCTTATACTGATAGCCATGGTGACTCCTTCTTTGGGCCCCTTGTCCGGGGACATATTATGGGCATAATAAGTACCGACCCTGGTAGGGTGTCTCTCGAGTGCTTGGAATGGTTGTCAGATTTCCCTTTGGTGGGTAGTTTCTTCCCCTCACCTATGCTCAAGTGGGAGACAAGATCTCCCAACCCTTCAATGATTTATTTAGTTTTAAACTGGGTCGTCCGATATCTCAAATGTAACTCCAGGTCTAGGGGTACTAGCGAGCTTCCTTTGAATTATCTGACTAACGAGCCATTCTGACTTACCCAGTCACGTAAATCTCAGAGTCTGTTTGTCTGAATCATATTTACAGTCACAAGAAAGCGCTAAGCCTACCAGGGCCATACAGTGCTATCAGACTCATAACTTCAATGTGAAACTTCTATAGGCTCCGACGATCGTGTCGGCAACCGATAATATATAGCTATCTTTATCTCCTCAGTGTTTTCAAACATGTCCTTAAATTGACTCTTGGCATGTTGATAATTAGCATCAGTGGTTTGGTTGTTGTGACCGTAAATGCTGTAATTTGACTGTATCTGTAGAGAACTGGTTTAAGTACACTTTCCTGCAAGCTAATAACCATAACACAAGCGTTACTTATCTTTTAACAACACGATTTCCAGCAGCCGATCCATGGAAATCCCTTCAGGATACTGTATCAGGGTCCACATAGGCTGTAGATTAATAAGTCATATAATTTGCAGCAAAGGAGTGTATATCCAGCATTTCACTTATTACCAGCACAGGTAATAATGACCTGTTGACCTGGTCGTAATGGGTTGGAGTGAAATAAACACAGCAGTAGTATTGAACTTATATTTTCCTTCACCAAAGGCTTTTATACTGTTATGTAAATTTATGTACACTATGTACAGGAGTTGGATATAAGTATACCACACGGTGATAAGGCAAAGACAGAAGCCTGAGAGAGCACGGTGCTTCAACTGGCTAAAGGCGAGTCTGGCAAATATTGACCACAAGTGACACCACATGGTCTCAGCACTTCACAGGCTCGTCTGTGACTGGTCAATGAACCAAGGTACTGATTTAACAATGGGGCCCCAAAAGATCGTTAAACCTTTAACTCCCGGCTCACTGGTTGGGAGGCAGCCTATATGGGAGTGTGTACAAACGCCAAATAAAGTGTAACGTACTCTTTGCATGCCACACCCCTGACCTAAAAGGGCTCTAATGGCCAGGACTGGGTAGTGTGCCGCCATGGCACTGAACAATAATGGAACCAACTCATTACACAGAGCTCAACTTTTCTTGAGATAAACTAGAGCGAGACAATGGACAGTATAACTAACATAGGTTCAAGACACCTGTGGGTGGTAGCAGAATATCCCCCTCACCAAACCCCAACCTCACCATTAACATTAAAAATTCTTATATATACAAAAGGGGGAGGGGAAGAGCTAGGCTGCCCATATAGTCCCTGAAACATCCTGACCTAACACATCCTAACTTAAATTTAAATATGGGATAGAGAATCAGCAAACTTATTATCCTTGCTGGAAATATGTACAATATTCATATTGTATGGTTGCAGCCAGAGACTCCAACGCATGAGGTGTGTGTTGTAGTTCTTCATGAAGTTGAGGTAGACAAGAGGGTTATGGTCACTGTAGACTGTGACCACTTGGGACGACTGACTCACGTAGACCTCGAAATGTTCTAATGCCAATAACAGAGCGAGGGCTTCTTTTTCAATTGTAGAGTAAGCCCTCTGGTGAGGTTGATACTTGGTCAAGAAGTAAGCCACAGGCTGAAAGCACTCTTCCCTATTTGTGTATATAAGTACTGCCCCTACCCCTGACTCACAAGCATCAAGTTGTAATGTTTCGAGAAATCAGGAGAGAGAAGAACGGGTACAGTACAAAGTAGCCACTTGGCATTGTTAAATGAGTCGTGACACTCTGTGGTCCATTTAAACTTAGTCTTCTGACCATACCATACCTAAGAAACGATGGAGGGATTTCCTATCATGAGGTGCTGAATAATTTTTAATGGAAAGAATTTTAGCAAATTTAGGGGCCACTTTACCACTACCTACTTCATGGCCCAAAAAAGTAACAGTAGACTGGCCAAAGAATAATTTACATAAATTAACAGTTAACTGGAAACTTTGAAATTTCTCAAAGAGAACTTTAAGTTTGAACATAAGTTGGTCCCAAGTATCGGACACAACTACAATGTCATCTAGGTAGGCTGCCGTGCCTTCAAGTCCTCTAATAGCCTGATGGATCAGCTTTTGAACGATGCCAGCGAGTTCCGCATCCGAAAGGGAGTTACTGCATGTTGATAATTACCTCTTAGAATTACGAAAGCAAAGATTTCCTTTGTCTTTTCTGTCAAAGGTACCTGATAGTAACCATTAAAGGATGTCATATTTTGATACAAAAGTACCCTTACCCACGAAGTCGACTACAACATCCAAACGTGGCAGAGGGGAAGCATCTGGAATAATGACCTCATTCACCTTACTGTAGTCTGTGCACATTTGAAAACCTCCATCAGACTTCTTAACAAGGATGCACGGTGAAGCCCATGGACTAGATGACTCCTCCACAAACCTGTGTTCTAACAGAAATGCTACCTCCTGCTGAAGTAGCTTCTGCTTTTCAGGATTAGCTCTGTGGCAGGAGAGTTTAATAGGTTTAGATTTTCCAACAACTGCACCATGATATCCTAGTGTACATTTTTTCTGAACATCCGAAAATATGTCAGGGTAAGATTGTAGAAGCGCAGTTAAATTTGTCACTTGATTCTTAGACAGCTCCACCATCAAGGTGTGGCCAGGGATAGGTTCCAGCACCAGGACCTTGTCTCCTGGATTGAAGGAGCGAAACTTTGAGTTTCTCTCATACCTCTGTTTCATAGTGTTTTGAGCATTTTTAGGTTAGCCTTAGCAAACTGATGTGCCACCTACAACCTTGAAGAAAGGTTGTAGAGTATTATGCAGGCGTGTTCTCCCATCCATCCTTCTTTGAGCACATGAAGAGGACCTCGTATGTTGTGCCCAAAGATCAGCTCAAACGGACTGCACCCTGTGGACTCCTGCACAGTTTCTTTCATTGTAAATAGTAACAGAGGAAGTGATTCATCCCAGTCAGAAGGAAAGTGCATGCAATATGTTCTCATCATTGTTTTTAATGTCTGATGAAATCTTTCCATGGCGCCTTGAAAATGCTTCCCTAAATGCTTTGGCAGTAAAATTAGTACCCTGATCACTCGGTATAGACTTAGAAATACCAAAGTGGGAAATAAATTTAGTTAGGGCTTTAAGAATAGCTTTGGTATTGATACTGCACATTGGGATTGTTTCTGGGCACCTAGTAGCTTTGTCCATAATAGTGAATAAGTACTGGTTCCCAGACTTGGACTTAGGTAATGGACCTACACAATCAATGATTACCTCTGCTAAAGTTCTCTGTATGTGGGTATGGGATGGAGTGGTGCAGGTTTAATGGGGTGTCCAGGTTTTCCTACTTGCTGACATTCCCTACAATAGCCGAAGTGATTTTTCATATCTTACGCTATCTTTGGCCAGTACAACTCTTTTAGTATTCTGTGTGAGCTATATATAATATTAGTGATCGAAACTTTTTAAGAACTACGAATCAATCTGCCTTCCCTCTACCTCCTTACCAGTCTCTGTGCAGATTAAGAAGCCATTTTTAATTTTATGTTTGGCTGGGTGATCTGCGGGGGATTCACCCATGGCCGTCTGAAAAGCAAAATTCAAGGAAGGGTCTTTTCGTTGTTCTTCCCAAAAGGACAGTCCCTCAGACATGGAGATGGAGATATCTGGCAAACCTGTAACCTTGGAACAGGAGGGCTTGATTTGGGTCTGTTCACTAAATTTATGAAGCAGTGACCAGTTTTCCTCGTAAAACAAATTGTCTAGTCCTAGATCAGAATTTTACAAAGATGGGTCAACATTCTCAACAGACATCCCTTGGGATTTTGCCCGAGTCATGGCCAGCATCGGAGAAGGATTAGACATTATAGGTTCTGGACACTTGGTAGAATTAATAATGTTATTACCCAGTAATAACATGGCAGCTTTCATAGGAAATCCGTCGGAAACACCTACAGTCAAATATCCAGTGTAATGTTTACTCTGCACGTATATTCTATGCAAAGGGACAGAAAATACTGCTTATCCAAACACTTCTAAAAGAACTGATGAGTGCAGTGAAGTTTGTTCAGAGAGGGGAAGTACTGTCTCTCTTATGAGGGAACAATAATCCCCAGTATCCCTAAATGTTCTTACTTCAGTTTTCTGTGAATTCTCATGAAGGGAGATAGGGCAAGTACTGTAGAATGGGGTCATACCACACTCGACTTTTTCCTGGTTCATCTCAAATGGGAGGATTCTTATTTTACCTAATGGCTTGGGTTTAGAGGGGTAGTTAGACTTAACATGGCCGAGTTTATGGCTGATTTTGTGGATGGCACCAGTCTGTGTACTGAAGTCGTTGTTCACCGTGTTGAGCATGACCGTAAGTTTGATGTCGCTCACCAGGTTGGCCATAAGTTTGATATCGTGGCTCACAAGGTGACTTGGTTGGCATCGTCGTTCACCTTTGTCCTGCCACTTCGTCCTCTAGTCAGGAACTATTTTCTGACGATCTCTACTCATGCCAGGCAGTTTGGAAGAAAGATAAGACCACCTTGCTCCTGGGGGATTTCAACTTAAGGCACCTAAAATGGAGGAATATAGCAAATAATATTGTTGCAGCAATAACACCAGGAGGCAGCTCTGATGAAAACTCACACTCACACGAGCTTTTAAATCTCTGCACAAAATTCAATTTAAAGCAGCAAATAATAGAGCCTACTAGACTGGAGAATACACTAGACCTCATCTTCACTAACAATGATGATCTGATAAGAAATGTCACCATATCAAAAACAATATACTCAGATCACAACATAATTGAGGTTCAGACATGTATGCGCGGAGCCCCAGACCGACATAATGAGATTAGTCATGAGGGAGCATTCACCAAATTCAACTTCAATAACAAAAACATAAAGTGGGACCAAGTAAACCAAGTCCTAACCGATATAAGCTGGGAAGATATACTAAGCAACACAGACCCCAACTTATGCTTAGAACAGATTAACTTGGTGGCACTCGATGTATGTACAAGGCTTATTCCTCTAAGAAAAAGGAGGAGTAGATGTAAAATAGAAAGAGACAGGCGCTCCGTTTACAGGCGACGGAAAAGAATAACAGAGCGGCTAAAAGAGGTCAATATATCTGAAATGCGTAGGGAAACACTGGTCAGAGAAATAGCAAGCATCGAACTTAAGCTAAAGGAATCTTATAGGAGTCAGGAATCGCGGGAAGAACTAAAAGCCATAAATGAAATCGAAAGAAACCCAAAGTATTTCTTCTACTATGCCAAATCAAAGTCGAGAACAACGTCCAGTATTGGGCCCCTACTTAAACAAGATGGGTCCTACACAGATGACAGCAAGGAAATGAGTGAGCTGCTCAAGTCCCAATATGACTCAGTTTTTAGCAAGCCGCTAACCAGACTGAGAGTCGAAGATCAAAATGAATTTTTTATGAGAGAGCCACAGAATTTGGTTAACACAAGCCTATCCGATGTTATCCTGACGCCAAATGACTTCGAACAGGCGATAAATGACATGCCCATGCACTCTGCCCCAGGGCCAGACTATATGGAACTCCGTGTTCATCAAGAACTGCAAGAAGCCCCTATCACGAGCCTTTACCATCCTATGGAGAGGGAGCATGGACACGGGGGTCGTCCCACAGTTACTAAAAACAACAGACATAGCCCCACTCCACAAAGGGGGCAGTAAAGCAACAGCAAAGAACTACAGACCGATAGCACTAACATCCCATATCATAAAAATCTTTGAAAGGGTCCTAAGAAGCAAGATCACCACCCATCTAGAAACCCATCAGTTACACAACCCGGGGCAACATGGGTTTAGAACAGGTCGCTCCTGTCTGTCTCAACTATTGGATCACTACGACATGGTCCTAGATGCACTAGAAGACAAAAAGAATGCAGATGTAATATATACAGACTTTGCAAAAGCCTTCGACAAGTGTGACCATGGCGTAATAGCGCACAAAATGCGTGCTAAAGAATAACAGGAAAAGTCGGTCGATGGATCTATAATTTCCTCACTAACAGAACACAGAGAGTAGTAGTCAACAGAGTAAAGTCCGAGGCAGCTAAGGTGAAAAGCTCTGTTCCACAAGGCACAGTACTCGCTCCCATCTTGTTCCTCATCCTCATATCTGACATAGACAAGGATGTCAGCCAGAGCACCGTGTTTTCCTTTGCAGATGACACCCGAATCTGCATGACAGTGTCGTCCATTGCAGACACTGCAAGGCTCCAGGCGGACATCAACCAAATCTTTCAGTGGGCTGCAGAAAACAATATGAAGTTCAACGATGAGAAATTTCAATTACTCAGATATGGTAAACACGAGGAAATTAAATCTTCATCAGAGTACAAAACAAATTCTGGCCACACAATAGAGCGAAACACCAACGACAAAGACCTGGGAGTGATCATGTCGGAGGATCTCACCTTCAAGGACCATAACATTGTATCAATCGCATCTGCTAGAAAAGTGACAGGATGGATAATGAGAACCTTCAAAACTAGGGAGGCCAAGCCCATGATGACACTCTTCAGGTCACTTGTTCTATCTAGGCTGGAATATTGCTGCACACTAACAGCACCTTTCAAGGCAGGTGAAATAGCTGACCTAGAAAATGTACAGAGAACCTTCACGGCGCGCATAACAGAGATAAAACACCTCAACTACTGGGAGCGCTTGAGGTTCCTAAACCTGTATTCCCTGGAACGCAGGCGTGAGAGATACATGATTATATACACCTGGAAAATCCTAGAGGGACTAGTACCGAACTTGCACACGAAAATCACTCACTACGAAAACAAAAGACTTGGCAGACGATGCAACATCCCCCAATGAAAAGCAGGGGTGTCACTAGCACGTTAAGAGACCATACAATAAGTGTCAGGGGCCCGAGACTGTTCAACTGCCTCCCAGCATACATAAGGGGGATTACCAACAGACCCCTGGCAGTCTTCAAGCTGGCACTGGACAAGCACCTAAAGTCGGTACCTGACCAGCCGGGCTGTGGCTCGTACGTTGGTTTGCGTGCAGCCAGCAGTAACAGCCTGGTTGATCAGGCTCTGATCCACCAGGAGGCCTGGTCACAGACCGGGCCGCGGGGGCGTTGACCCCCGTAACTCTCTCCAGGTAAACTCCAGGTAAACTCGGACAAGGAGCGGTTAGTCTCAAAGTGTCAGCCAACCTGGCTGCTTCCAGTACAGTGGTCAACGAATGATCTTCAAGAAAGACTCGAACCTCTGGTCCAACACATTCCAGCAGGTTATCCACCAAAAGTAACTGGACTAGATCAGAAAAATTAGCGACACCACTTGTCTTATACCATTTAGTGAAAGCTTTCTACTGCCGCCTTACAAAGTTTACATGAGACTGACCCAGCTGACGTTTGCCTAATTTGAATTCCTTCCTGTACTTGACGGGAATACACTGATAACCCCCAAGAACCATGGTTTTAACCACCCGATAGTTAACAAATTCCTCATTATTCAACACAGATGTGAGCTCTTGTGCCTTACCATGCAACGTGGTATGCACCAGTGCTACCCAGTGCACCTCAGGCCACCTTAATGATCGAGCCTCATTTTCAAATGCCTCGAAAAACTGTTCAGGCTCGGCTTCAACAAAACAAGGAACTAGTTGTGTAGCCTTTTGCACACTAAAGTTCATCCACAGTTTTTTAAATTGCCTCCTCTCCTTCTCTCTATCAAACTCCTCCCTAGCAAATGCTCGCTGCTCCCTGGTTGTTTCAGAACTGAGTTTGGCTGACTCAAGCAGCAGTCAGGCAAACTCACCCTGAGACAAATCCGATGCACCTGCTGCTTCACTGATTGTTCCTCCCACATTACTAAGGAACTTTCTTGGAGATCGGCGATTAACTGCTCCTGTAGCAGGAGATACCTCAGTTTAAAAAACCATACCCCCGGCCGGGATTGAACCCGCGGTCATAGAGTCTCAAAACTCCAGCCCGTCGCGCTAGCCACTAGACCAGCCAGCCACAATAAGATTCATCCAACTAGGTATATTTCTACACCATAGGAAAGTTAGCACAGGCACCTCTGTGACCACAAATGCAAGTTTTTACAGACGAATCTCCAGCTAGCGTGGCCGTGGCGAACTCTAGCTCAAGTCCCTTCACTGCCGTCAACATGACTTAAGAAATCGTAATGACACGATTGCAAATAAACCATACCCCCGGTCGGGATTGAACCCGCGGTCATAGAGTCTCAAAACTCCAGCCCGTCGCGTTAGCCACTAGACCAGCTAGCCACAATAAGATTCATCCAACTAGGTATATTTCTACACCATAGGAAAGTTAGCACAGGCACCTCTGTGACCACAAATGCAGAGGTGCCTGTGCTAACTTTCCTATGGTGTAGAAATATACCTAGTTGGATGAATCTTATTGTGGCTGGCTGGTCTAGTGGCTAGCGCGACGGGCTGGAGTTTTGAGACTCTATGACCGCGGGTTCAATCCCGGCCGGGGGTATGGTTTATTTGCAATCGTGTCATTACGATTTCTTAAGTCATACCTCAGTTTGGTGAGCCATAGTTGCATTAACCCTCAACTTTGCGCGAATAATGTTATGAAACTGCGCAGCAGTGAGAGTTTGATGATACTCTATATCAATAGACAGAGCAATTCGCCAACAACGCTGTAAAAATAGTTTGGGCAGATTTAGTAGAGTGAATTCAGATACCAGTCATCTGACTCGTGCAGGTGCATTAACCCCAACTTAACAGGCTATTTGCCAGGCACGCAACAAGCAGCAATAGCACAGTACGACTTGCAGGATACACACACACATACGATAGCTAGGCTAACACATAATAATGAAATCGATGGCAAAGCTGACGTAATGCCATAGCGATAGCAAGGCTATCTGAATGATACTAAGACTAGCTTCACCTCCTCAATGATACTAAGACCAGCTCCAGCTCCTGAACAGAGCTCCCATATTATGAACATAGGTAATAATGGTCTGTTGACCTGGTTGTAATAGGTTGGAGCGAAATAAACACAGCAATAGAATTTAATTTATATTTTCCTTCACCAAAGGTTTATATGCAGATATGTATACTTACGTACACTATGTACAGGAGTTGGATATAAGTATATCACACGGTGATAAGGTAAAGACAGAAGCCTGAGAGAGAGAGAGAGTGCACTGTGCTTCAACCAGCTAGAGGCGAGTCTTGCAGATATTGACCACGAGTGACACCACTTCTCAGCACTTAAAAGGCTCATCTGTGATTGGTCAATGACCCAAGGTACTGAGTTAACAATGGGGCCCCCCAAAATTCATTAAACCCTTAGCACTTGGTTCGCTGGTTGGGAGGCAGCCTTTATGAGAGTGTGTACATACCTTGAATAAAGTATAACATACTCTTTGCATGCCACATCACTATTATTTGAAATGCATAGTGTACTCACTTGGTTTGGGCATAAAACCCGCATCTTACGATCTTGAATAGGACAGCCCTAATCAACTTGTGTCTGCCCATTGACTGCAGTTCATTTTTGGCTATATAAGTGAGATTAAGCCTTACCTTGTTCGTGTAACATGAGCTTATGGCATTGACAGTGCCAGAGAGGCCAGGAACGATGTCTTGAGTTGGCTGCTACAGGTTGCTGCATATGTTGTCCACATAAGTTGTCCACATATGTTGTCCACATATGTTGTCCACATATGCATTAGTCACTTTGACACCATTCATTATTTACGGTAAGAAGATATTTTGTCCCTTTGTTCATTACGCCTCAGTATATACCACAGTGTATATATACCACAGTGTATATATACCACAGTGTCACACATTAACTTACACTTCATCCTAATTATATACCGCGGATCATTACACTCGTATTTGTTTGGTTTGTCACTAATTAAATGTTTTTGTGGAGACTGATAATATTCAAGAGTCTACCACTCAAATTCAATATTGTCTTTGCTCTCAATGGGAGATTTTGTTGCTTATTCATGCTCTGATGTCTGAATTCAACTTAGCTTGTCGCCCTGCCCTGCGCCCACCAGTTCTTCGTCTGCACAAAAGAATTTCTGAGCTCATCTTATAGCTACTCGTTGCTAGTCTGCGCAATCAGAATTAACACAAGAGGGTAGGTTTCTTGTTATTTGGCTGTAGACTAGAAGTCATAATGTCCCCGACTTGTAGACCAATTGAGGTGCAGGTTTTCTCTTAATTTTCCTGCATGGGGAAAAGAGTAATTACTCTCGTTTAATCCTCATTGTGTAGTTGATTAGAAATTCTAGCAAGAAGAGAGAGACGTGAAACATATATGCGTCTCTCATTAAAGTTGTTTTGCGAGGAAGAAAGAGTTCACTAGCCCCTTCCGGGAGAGCAAAGTCCCTCAGAGATCTGAAGGGGGCTGAGGACTAAGAGATACAACCCCCCCCCCCCCCGTTGTACTGGAGATTTTTCTCCGCAACATATGACAAATTGTTTCTGTCGTCTATCTAGGATTTAAACTGTTCCAAAATGCAATGTACTCTGTCAAGGTATTATCGAATGTTGGTAAATTTAACTGAGGCAATCTGGGCAACATATTGACTGGAGTGTGACTGTACGCCCAGCGGTATTAATCACCGTACATGGCAAATTAGTCTTTAATATTTTTATTTTATAATTATACTCACCCATCTCCTCATGACACTTCTCATCCTCTTTGGAGAATTCATCCTGAATTTGCCCGAGACTCTCACTGGGCTCAATAGCTTGTCGCTCATATGCCAAACAATTCTTGCTAATTGGCTTCCCATTTTTCACCTAAAAGCTTCAGACAGCCTTGTAAATCGTTGCAGTCTATATTACTGCGTTGACTAACCCCTCTACACCTGTTGCATGCTCTGCTCAAATGCTCTTTATACGCAGCTACTGACCGTTTTAACTTCGCTAGCACTGAAGCAGACTCCTCTTGATTTTCTCCCTCCATTGTCGTATTTTAGTTAGAGTGCGGCACTAATTCGTACTTTAATTAGCCCGCTCCTCTACACGATATGAAATTAGGTAAGAACAGCTGAGTCTCGAAGCTCTTCAATGATCTACATTTATCGTTGTTAAGACAGCTTAAACCTAGCGTAAATCACAATCCCACATTAGCACAACGATGATGTTTTCCCAGTATAAAAATGCAAGATTAAATTTCATTGAGTCAGCACAAATAAATTCAGCAATTTCACTTATGAAACAGAAAATACATAAATCTTGTGTAAATAACTTGTCTAACTCACTGTGATTAACCTAACTTTACATAACAGTTGAAATTAATGTGCTCTTGTAACCTAACTTTGGCTTTGCAAATCACTGTAAATATTGAATAGGCTAAATCTGGCCTAGCTGTTATAATTGTTGCAAATATTGCAAAAGTCTAACCTAACTTTCGCTACTTTGCAAATCATTGTAAATATTAAGTATGCTAAATCTGGCATAGCTGTTATATTGTTGTAAATATTGCAACTGTTTAGCCTAATTTTGGCTACTGGTACGTAACTGTGGCCTAGATAAGTTAAGACTATTCCGTCTGATAAGCTAACTATTCCACATCTTGATTCAAAGGACCATATGAAAATGTGTGTAATATCTGCCTCCTTGTCAGAAACTCTCTCTAGCAAGGACTGTTGACACAGTCCCCCAAGACCCCTATCGTCTAAGTCTCACATGTGGCTTGTACAACACATTCAGGATTAAAACAGTAAACTGTAATCAATGTCAATTACAAGTTACCTGATCGTTGGTCATGGGCACGCTTATTAACCGTAAGTTAACTATTACTGATTTCCTCACTCAGTATTTAGTGGCCACGTGCTAGGGGTTAAATACTTTAATAATATCACTACGGATTCGTTTTAAGGCCTCTGAAGAACGTTAGTAACTCCTAGGTAACGCTAGGAAACCTTGTGAGACTCAAGAGATAGAAACTTGTAAGGAGGTGCTCTCAACTCCTTGTCAAAAACATGGCTACCAGCATCCTCTTCTAATTCATTGGAGAACCGCTAGGTGTCTCTACGTATCTATTTTTCCCTACTCATTTGTAATGTAAACATATTAAAGCCTTAAACTACGTTTTTTAATTCTATTTTTAGTTCTAAATTCTACGTAAAACCTGTAATCTCTCAGATTAGTGCAAACATATCAATAATAATGTGCTGACGCATGATTCCCGATACCTGTTTGTCGGCGTGGATTCTAAAAGCCTCTATTGCTTGTTACAATGACCCTGTGAGATTTCTTGATACTCAGTAAATTCCCACACCTGCTAATTAGGTTCGCACTCCTTTTTCTGCCAACCCTGGTGAGGGGTTCTTGTTACAGAGATTTGGATCTGTGCTCCAGTTCCCTGAATTGAGACTGAATACCTTTCATTCCCCCCCCTCCCACAGGAGCTGTGTAATCCCTATGGGTTTAGCATTTCCCCATGATTATAATAATAAAAATATGTCTGCCAACATCATTGCCTCCAGCACTGAAACAGATAATAGGATTGCTCCCATTACCTTTCATGAGTCATCCATCCCAGCCCCAGGAAAACACACTCTCTGCCTTCACTTCCTATCTCTAAGAAAAAAAGCCCTGTCCATAACTTAATCTGACTGTCCCCAACTTAAACGATGTTTGTACCTAGACCTGCGGTGTGCATGACGTTCTCGGCGATCTTTGTAGAGATGGTCTTCGCTGGGATGTCTTCACTGGCTGGCTTCACTGTATCGTTAACAATGGTCCTTGTTGGAACTGTCTTCATTGGAAAGTCTTAGATGGTCAATTCACATTCCTCTGATAACAAGCAATAAGAGCTGCTGGTTTTAACAGCTGTCTCCTAAATCTTCCTGGTCTTCAGCTTCGTCCCATCAGTTCCGTCTGGCATCCATTCTTCGGTCCGATCATCGACGACGTTGTTCCGGGGATAATCCTTACATATACCCTTCAGTCGCTGAATTTCTCTTCTTGTTTCCGTTAACTCTGCCCTCAGCTGAAGATAGAGCTGTTCATAGTCGAGGGAGGCCATCATCACAATGTCAGGTAGCTAAGAACGGAGAGCACACTAGTCACGTCTTGACAGAGCAAGGTCCACGTCTTCACAGAAGCAGAAATAGAAGAGATGAAAAGACGATGTGATCACTGCAACAATGAAGACGTAGTTTTGAGGTGGTCCGTCCCTCAGCCTAGAGAAGAGTCCTCCCCCATAGTCTGGAACAGTGTTTACTGCTTCGAGGAATCACTATATATCTAGTTCATCTCAACTTCAGCGAGGCTGTCTGTACCAGGCAATTATGTAATATATTTTCATATGTAATTAAAAATTATTTGACACTATAAGGAAATTATGATTGGAAAATGCGGATACTATTATTCACATTACAAAAATAAAAAGCTTCAAACCAAATAGCAATGACTCAACTAATAAAAATAGTAGAATTAATGACTAAGGAAGCACTTATTACAGTTCTAGCATGGATGACAGTGGTAGCACTAACAGAAATGGTTTCATTGAACGCAATAGAAATTGAAAGCACTAACAGCAATTATTGACAATGGCATTATTGACAATGGCTGCACTAAATGCAATTTCAGCAATAATGCCATATGTAGCTCTAATAATAATAACAATAATAATCACAATTACAGCAATGGCAAGAATTATAGAAATGGTAATACTAACGACAATATTTTCACTTAAAGCAATAATAATGGTAGCATTAATAGGTATAGTAGCACAAATATTAATGGTAGTACTAAGAACAATAGCAGCACTAATAACAATGGTAGAACAAATAACAATCGTAATAATGTTGGTAGAAATACCGACAATATGTTGGGTAAAAGGACACAAGTGCAACTTGACAAAGCTCCTGGAGAGCGAAACGTTGCCACAGTAAAATGTCGAATTAGTTGCACTTGTGCCGACCGACACAATTACTTTGAAAAAATCAGAATGCTATGAGCTGGCTATGCGAAGGTCGTGAATGGTACAGATAAAGATATCCAGATGTTGCACATGTGTCTAATTCCTCATCTTGTCGGTACTGTATACCATTCATATACATCTAACAGGAATGATAGCACTAACAGCCATGTTAATGCAAACTGCAGTGGTTATGATAATGGTGAAAAATACAAAAATGTAGTATAATGCGATCCTTTATCGACTATGTTTCGCCCACATAATGGGCTTTATCAAGTCACAAACAGATCTACCTGGACATAGAATACGTGAATATATATAGAGTGGAGAGTCAGGTGGAGGATGTTGGGTAGACTGGATCTGAGAGGAACCTGCACGGGACGGGCGAGTGTGTATGATATGTAGGATAACAATGAAGAAGTTTCCCGACAAAGGGTTCAGTTATGTTGTACAAGCCGATGTTTTGGTTGAAATTGTTAGATATACTGATGAGTGATGATCCTAAGATTCTGCGGTACTTAGTGTCTTCCCTGACGATGAGTCTTGCGTCTCTGTAGTTGATTGATTGATTGATCGTGGAAATGGAAGTTTCGGTGCAGAACGGTTATGCTAATGGTAATGGAAGTACTAGTAACAATAGCAGTACTAATGACAACAATTGACACTAGTGTCACTGGTAAAATTAATGGCAATGGAGTGCTAATGTCACTGGTGGAACTAAACTAATGACAATGGAATCATTAATGTCACTGGTAAAACGAATGACAATGATAGCACAAATGTCACTGGTGAAACTAATGACAATGGTATCATTTATGTCACTGGTAAAATTAATGACAATGGTAGCACTAATGTCACTGGTGGAACTAATGACAATGGATGAACTAATGACATTAATAACACTAATTATAATAGGATAAATGGTAACATTAGTGTTGATGATTAAGGTAACAATAATGGCAATGAACTCTAATGATAATGGTAGTATAATGGTAATAGCAATGGTAGCACTAATAACAATGGTAGCACAAGTGACAACAGTAACAATAATAACAAAGGTAGAAATTCCTTCTGAAGATGATTACACCACTACAACGTTTTCAATTGTTCCCAATTTTGCTTTTCAAATTATTAGGATTATGGTTACATAAGTGTTGTGCTGCTTATAAAACTTACTCCTGCATGTTGCTCTTTCTGCTAGATGGACCAGTGAAAATATGTACCCTGAGGGAGAGTTCAGAAGATCTCTTTATGGATATGACTGGTATTGTGTTTCCTAAAAACTCGCCTCTGAAGCCACTTTTCGACAACCAGTAAGTTACCCGTTTTATAATATAATGAATGGAAGTCACAATAAAGTAGCTGCAACAATTCACATCATCCAAAAACTGAAGATAAATCTCAGGCATTGAGATTCTTATGGTCTTTTTCATTCTTGAAGAGACTATTTCGGTCTTTATGGTAAGATCAAGTAACATATTATAATGATTTTTTATATAAGTTATGATAATGAGACTACATTGCAGTAGTGATAATGACTCTATATCGTACGTGATAATGAGACTACTTTTTGATCATAATGATGATGCTACGTTGCGGCCGTGATAATGGTTCAGAAATGGCCGAAAATTTGTCAAAAGATTTATCTCCAATTTTCGAGTAAGTAGTGAATTGGTTAAATCAGATTTATTTGTAGACTAAAGCACAGTGTAGACTCAATATTAATTTGAACGAACACTCAGGCAGTAGACTCTATTTATATGCAGGTTCACATTACTCAACTTTGCTATATCTAGAAAAAATCAGTTGCACGTAATTATTGACAGGATTCATAAGTTATAGTGTGAGGCTGAATATGGTGTCGAACACAATTAAAACAAAATTATATGCAACGTCGATCCATCAATAACCTGTAGTATTAAATGGAAGTATGATAGAAGAGATAATTCAGTAACGGTCCCAGATTTTTGCTTACCAGATTTCTAAGAGAACATTTGTCATCTGTGGACTTGGGTAACGAAGAGAAAGATATTATTATGGCAGTTTTCTAAACACTATAAACGCTGCCCAAGAACATTTGTTCCGTATAAGGAAATAAGACCGAATTGAAATGTTCCGAAATGGATGAATAATAGGTTCAAACACCTTTTAGGGCAGAAGAAAGGAATTTATAGATGTATCAATATATTCACATTAGGTGGGAGGTTAAAAGAGGAATAACAAAAGCTAAATGGGACTATGATATTAAAGTTGCAGGGGATTCAGAAACAAACCAGAATTTTTTTTCCATGTATATGGAACAAAGGTTAGAGAAAAATATAGGTCCACTTAAAACCAACTCTGGGCAGTGAAACAAAGGCTGATTAAAAACACATCCTCCAAAAAAGTTGGCGTGGTTTACAAGGTCCCATGTACTCAGTGTCCTCTCTCATATATCGGTCAGACAGGTAAATTTCTGGAAACCAGAATTGCCCAGCATAAATACTCAGTCAGGACAGGGCAGGAGTCGAATGCTGTCTTTAACCACGTTAGTGCATGTAATCACCCACCGGGGTGGGATGCTGCCCAGATTATAGTACCAAACAGTTCTGTCATGGAAAGAAACATAATTGAATCTTCCCTCTTGAAACATTGAAGGAATACAGTATAAAACCCAAATTATGGGTTATACAAGCTCGATAATTATTTAGTAGAGTCCATTGTACACAATCTTAAAAACAATGCTATACAAAATCACAGGATTGTACATTATACCAGGTGGTTGATGGATTGGTGACGCCCGTACAGTGTCTACGCACCAAAACTTCAAACCTCGTCAGTTGTGATGATTACATAACGCCTGTAGCTGTTAATGTACCATACAGTGACAAGCACACAAGATAACGAGATAACGTAAGAAGAGGTTAAAGGGTATTAGTAGAATTTAGATCATAGAAATATTATTGGATAGATATAGAAGATCCCTTTGTATGGCATATTAACCGACTCTGAGAAAAAATAGTAGACAATAGTTAGGAAGAGATACTTCTGAGTACATCGGTAGAACATTCGAGCGCCCCAGAGCAGGACATTTAAACGGACAAAGAGCACATTGTATTCTTTCCTTTCATTATTTGAAAATGTCACACAGAATAATAGCTATCCAAGTCTACAGTATCTAACGAGAAACTTATTTTCTCAAACCACATGACCTGTTATAAACGATTAGAAAAAGCTTAGGGTTGGCTTTTTATATCTTATAATTTCCTACTTGACATCTCAGAAACCCTCCTACCCCATATGGGTAGTAGGGGGATGATGGTAGGGTGGGGTTGGCACCGACCACTAACCCAGTCTAAGGGTAACCGTGGCAGGTGACACCTACGCTACTCTGAGACCTCTCTCTTCCTGCTTTGGTTGCTCCCTTTCAACATTGCACAGCTCCTGATGACGCACTGAGAAGTGTGAAAGTACTTGAGCTAAAGATTTCCACCCCCTCCCTGTGGCTTGTCTTGCATATATATATATATATATATATATATATAATATATATATATATATATATATATATATATATATATATATATATATATATATATATATATATATATATAGAGGGAGGGACGTTTTGCTACTTCTACTTACACTTACGTCACACTACACATATGTGTACAAGCATATATATACACACACCCCTCTGGGTTTTCTTCTATTTTCTTTCTAATTCTTGTTCTTGTTTATTTCCTCTTATCTCCATGGGGAAGTGGAACAGAATTCTTTCTCTGTAAGCCATGCGTGTAGTAAGAGGCGACTAAAATGCCGGGAGAAAGTGGCTAGTAACCCCTTCTCCTGTATATATTACTAAATTTAAACGGAGAAACTAGTTATTTTCTATTGGGCCACCCCACTTCAGTGGGATACGGCTGGTACATTGAAAGAAGATGAGATATATATATATATATATATATATATATATATATATATATATATATATATATAATATATATATATATATATATATATATATATATATACATTGTATATATATATATATATATATATATATATATATATATATATATATATATATATATATATATACATTGTATATATATATATATATATATACATTGTATATATATATATATATATATATATATATATATATATATATATATATATATATATATATATATATATATATATATATATATATATGCAAAACAACCACTGTGAAAGAATAATGAAATTCCAAGTGCTTTCGTGACTACTCACATTATCAAGGAACAATAAAAGTGATGCAACAAAGGAAGCATATAAAGGGTCTAGACCACACCTCAGCATCACATTCCACAACAAAGCAACACCTAATGCACGACTCATAAGAAAGAGAACACTGCAGCAGGCCTGCAGGCCCAACTAGACAAACTATTCTACCCAAGAATTAAGATTTATTATTTGTCCAATGCATTATTAAATTCTTCCCACATTCTGTTAATTATAAATGTATCTAATTTATATAAACCAAAGGAAATATTCATATTATTGTCAAAACTGCTTTTTATGAAACAAGATTCAATTATATTCCTGTTGACCATGGACTTGCTTGATACAACTTTCTCAACTTTTTGAAAATCAATTGGATGGTTAAGATCTCTCACCTCTCATTGGAATCTTGTCCAGTTCTAATGCTATATTTATGTTGTTTTAATCTTAGTTTGAGACTTACCAGTTTGACATTAATAAACTTTATCGCAAATTTGACAAGGAATCTTATAGATACATCTGTCAGCATTTTGGGGGGAATTCTTTATCAAAAGTTTTTTTACTGTATCAAGATTTCTAAATGCAACTTTGATATTAAAAGTCTTAAGAAGAGAAGGCGTATCAACCAAGTTTTCATGGTAAGGAAGAACCAACATATTTTTAGTTGAATAAAGGCTGGTTGTCCCTTTTTGGATTGTAAAATGTATTTCTAGCAATTTTAAAAGATTTATCAATTACGTTTCTTGGGTATTTCAGATCATTAGCTATTTCATAAATATTGGATATTTCTTCATCTATGAACTCTGGACTACAAATACACAAAGCTCTCAAAAAAATTTATGAGAAAACAGCAGTTTAATTCTATATTGATGTGAAGAATAATAGTGTACATAGGAACAGTTATTTGTAGGTTTTACAGAAAACCTTTTATTGTTCGTGAGTAGCCACGAAAGCACTTGGAATTTCATTATTCTTTCACAGTGGCTGTTTTTGCATCTTCTGAAATCACCTGTTTACTGTGATCTTATTGCATATTTTATATATATATATATATATATATATATATATATATATATATATATATATATATATATATATATATATATATATATATATATATATATATATATATATATATATAGGTGTATTTGCGGCAGAGCGACAGCTGATCAATTCGGACTTCATGGTCTCGTGTGCCACACAGCAGAAAGGAAGTATGCCAGACATGAGGAGATCAATGACATAATAAAGAGAAGCCTCGCCACAGCCCGTTGCCCAGCTCAACAGGAACCCCAAGTACAGAGGTCTAATGGAAGTCAAAAGCGTCCTGATGGAGCCACTATGCTACCATGGAAGGATGGAAAGCAGATTGCCTGGGACTACACCTGTGCTGCCACATTGGCAGACACCTACTTGCCATACTCCGTAGTGGAAGGGGGTGGAGCTGCGAGCCACAGGGAGACCCAGAAGATCCGAAAATATGAAGACCTTTCCCCTTGCTATAACTTCATTCCAATAGGGTCGGAGACCCTTGGAGCATGGGGCAAGTGTGCTCTAAAGTTCCTCAAAGAGCTGGGTGAAAAGCTCATCATAGAAACCAAGGACCACAGGGCGACCAGCTTCCTCTTTCAGAGACTCAGTGTTGCGATCCAGAGAGGAAATGCCTGCAGCATTCTGGGCACGCGGCCCACCGCAGGGGAGCTGGACGAAGTATTTGAGATGTAGCTCTGAGTTACCTACGTTGTTTTACATTCTGTTGTATTTTTGTGAATGTTTGGCCAATGTATTTTGTCTTTAAATAAAACATACTTGAAATATAGGGGATGGTAGGAGAAAATTCTCAAACAGCTTCAGGGAGAACCTTGAGTTTTCTCTGAAGCAAGTTTATTCTTTTCTCTGAGGATGAGTGTCCCTGTGACAGTTCTTGAGGTGGTACCTCCCTATATTTTATATATATATATATATATATATATATATATATATATATATATATATATATATATATATAATATATATATATATATATATATATATATATATATATATATGTGTGTGTATATGCAAAACAACCACTGAGAATGAATAGTGATATTCCATGTGCTTTTATGACTTCTCACAGTTTCAAGGAAATATAGAAACAAAACATCAAAGGAAGGCATATAAAGGGTCAAAGCTACACGTCACCATCACATCCCACAACAAAGCAACACCTCACACGCGCGTGACGACACCCGACTCTGAAACCCACCTAATACTCTACTCAAGAAATAAGATTTATTGTTTGTTTAAAGTATCATTAAATTCTTTCTAAATTTTATTAATTATAAATTAATCCAATTTATATAAACTTAGTGAGAATCCCTTAGAAACTGCGAACAGCAATTTCAATGAAACAATAAAACTTCTACTGATTCACTAATCCGTCTTTATCCTATATGTATGAATAAATAAACATGCACTAACCAGGTAAACCAGTTAGACCAATTATTAGCTCCATAGGGTCAGTTTCATGTAAATTATCTAAATGGCTCGTAGACATTTTGAGCCCTATTGTTGGAAAAAATTGTAACTTTAATGTTATAAATAACACAGATTTAGTGGATAAATTAAGCATCTTGATTGACAAATGATTTTAACATGGTTAGTTTTGATGTTACTTCTTTGTTTACAAAAGTTCCAGTTGAAGATTTATTTAGTTTTTTATCTGAAGAACTTGTTAATCATGATTTACCATTTCCAATTCCTATCACTAAACTTATTAAACTTTGCATTGTTGATGAAAAATATGTATTTAATGATGAATTTTATACTCAGAAGTTTGATATGGCAATGGAAAATCCTCTCTCACCTGTTCTTAGTAACTTATACATGGAATTTTTTGAAGCAAGACTGCTTAACATAATTCTTCATAATAGAGCTAAGTAGTTTAGATATGTTGATGATATTTTGTGTCTTATGTCTAGGAATGTGGATATAAACCATTTCCTTGTTAAAGAAAGATCGCAGTCAGCAAGACTCGAAACTACTACTGGGGACGGTCAAGATTCCCAGGCGGCACTCTATTCCACTCGGCCACACAAATGCCACATAGACTGGGCAGCCAGGTTCATAAGCCATGATTCTTTCTCAGCCCGGGTACGTCAGTGAATCCTACTGACTGTGATCTTTCTTTGTACATACCCGCTTGTTTCTGCGTGGTGCACTGATATAAAAATCGCTTCAGAGGTCAGAACATATAGGAGGAGATTGATATAGCTTGAATCCATGCATGAGGCTCACTGACGTGTCCGGGCTTTGAAAGCAACATGGCTTGTGAACCAGGCAACCCAGTCTATGTGGCCCAGTGGACTAGAGTGCTGCCTGGGAATCTTGACCGTCCCCAGTAGTAGTTTCGAATCCTGCTGACTGCGATCTATATATATATATATATATATATATATATATATATAATATATATATATATATATATATATATATATATATGTCGTGCTGAATATGTAAAACTGGTCAATTAGCAAGAACTAATTTAAAATTAAGTTCTTTCTAAGATTTTCTCTTATACGTTTAAAGATATATTTTTTTCATTAATGTTGATGTAAAAATTTATAATTTTGCTCCAAAAGGAACTTAGAAAACTTACCTAACCTTATTATAACATGAGCAATTTATTTAAGCCTAACCCAACTAAATTTATTTTATATTTGTTTACAATAATTTAATAGTAAACAAACACAGTGAAACATATTTTTTTCGTTAGCTTCAGAATGATTTTGGTGAAATTATTGCATACACAAATTTTCACTTGTCCTATATGGCAAGATGAGCGTTGCTATTTAAGCCAAGATCGCAAGTTCTGCCTATTCGGCACGACATATATATATATATATATATATATATATATATATAAACACTGATCTCTGGCTGAAGGAGACTCGAACCTACGAACCTTAGGACAAGGTACGCAGTGCTTTACCAATCTACCCACACTAAGGTTCGTAGGTTCGAGTCTCCTTCAGCCAGAGATCAGTGTTTGTGTATATTTCGCATGCTCTCGCGAATTCCTTGCATTGTTCAAATCTCTAGTAAGGCTGATGCATGCAGGGGATGAGATGAAAAGCTGTAAGCCTTCTCCCTGAAAGCTGGCTGCCTTGGATCAAACGTGTAGCGCATGCTACACGCCAAGGTATTGGTCCAGTGTGGGTAGATTGGTAAAGCACTGCGTACCTTGTCCTAAGGTTCGTAGGTTCGAGTCTCCTTCAGCCAGAGATCAGTGTTTGTGTATATTTCGCATGCTCTCGCGAATTCCTTGCCTTGGTGGGAATCCGCCCGTGTGATAATAAAATAAATAAATAAATATATATATTTATATATATATATATATATATATATTATATATATAATATATAATATATATATATATTATATATTATTTATTTTATTATCACACCGGCGGATTCCCACCAAGGCAGGGTGGCCCGAAAAAGAAAAACTTTCACCATCATTCACTCCATCACTGTCTTGCCAGAAGGGTGCTTTACACTACAGTTTTTAAACTGCAACATTAACACCCCTCCTTCAGAGTGCAGGCACTGTACTTCCCATCTCCAGGACTCAAGTCCGACCTGCCGGTTTCCCTGAACCCCTTCATAAATGTTACTTTGCTCACACTCCAACAGCACGTCAAGTATTAAAAACCATTTGTCTCCATTCACTCCTATCAAACACGCTCACGCATGCTTGCTGGAAGTTCAAGCCCCTCGCACACAAAACCTCCTTTACCCCCTCCCTCCAACCTTTCCTAGGCCGACCCCTACCCTGCTTTCCTTCCACTACAGACTGATACACTCTTGAAGTTATTCTGTTTCGCTCCATTCTCTCCACATGTCCGAACCACCTCAACAACCCTTCCTCAGCCCTCTGGACAACAGTTTTGGTAATCCCGCACCTCCTCCTAACTTCCAAACTACGAATTCTCTGCATTATATTCTCACCACACATTGCTCTCAGACATGACATCTCCACTGCCTCCAGCCTTCTCCTCGCTGCAACATTCATCACCCATGCTTCTCACCCATATAAGAGCGTTGGTAAAACTATACTCTCATACATTCCCCTCTTTGCCTCCAAGGACAAAGTTCTTTGTCTCCACAGACTCCAAAGTGCACCACTCACCCTTTTCCCCTCATCAATTCTATGATTCACCTCATCTTTCATAGACCCATCCGCTGACACGTCCACTCCCAAATATCTGAATACATTCACCTCCTCCATACTCTCTCCCTCCAATCTGATATCCAATCTTTCATCACCTAATCTTTTTGTTATCCTCATAACCTTACTCCTTCCTGTATTCACTTTCAATTTTCTTCTTTTGCACACCCTACCAAATTCATCCACCAATCTCTGCAACTTCTCTTCAGAATCTCCCAAGAGCACAGTGTCATCAGCAAAGAGCAACTGTGACAACTCCCACTTTATGTGTGATTCTTTTTCTTTTAACTCCACACCTCTTGCCAAGACCCTAGCATTCACTTCTCTTACAACCCCATCTATAAATATATTAAACAACCACGGTGACATCACACATCCTTGTCTAAGGCCTACTTTTACTGGGAAATAATTTCCCTCTTTCCTACATACTCTAACTTGAGCCTCACTATCCTCGTAAAAACTCTTCACTGCTTTCAGTAACCTACCTCCTACACCATACATCTGCAACATCTGCCACATTGCCCCCCTATCCACCCTGTCATACGCCTTTTCCAAATCCATAAATGCCACAAAGACCTCTTTAGCCTTATCTAAATACTGTTCACTTATATGTTTCACTGTAAACACCTGGTCCACACACCCCTACCTTTCCTAAAGCCTCCTTGTTCATCTGCTATCCTATTCTCCGTCTTATTCTTAATTCTTTCAATAATAACTCTACCATACACTTTGCCAGGTATACTCAACAGACTTATCCCCCTATAATTTTTGCACTCTCTTTTATCCCCTTTGCCTTTATACAAAGGAACTATGCATGCTCTCTGCCAATCTCTACGTACCTTACCCTCTTCCATACATTTATTAAATAATTGCACCAACCACTCCAAAACTATATCCCCACCTGCTTTTAACATTTCTATCTTTATCCCATCAATCCCGGCTGCCTTACCCCCTTTCATTTTACCTACTGCCTCACGAACTTCCCCCACACTCACAACTGGCTCTTCCTCACTCCTACAAGATGTTGTTCCTCCTTGCCCTATACACGAAATCACAGCGTCCTATCTTCATCAACATTTAACAATTCCTCAAAATATTTCCTCCATCTTCCCAATACCTCTAACTCTCCATTTAATAACTCCCCTCTCCTATTTTTAACTGACAAATCCATTTGTTCTCTAGGCTTTCTTAACTTGTTAATCTCACTCCAAAACTTTTTCTTATTTTCAACAAAATTTGTTGATAACATCTCACCCACTCTCTCATTTGCTCTCTTTTTACATTGCTTCACCACTCTCTTAACCTCTCTCTTTTTCTCCATATACTCTTCCCTCCTTTCATCACTTCTACTTTGTAAAAACTTCTCATATGCTAACTTTTTCTCCCTTACTACTCTCTTCACATCTCATTCCACCAATCGCTCCTCTTCCCTCCCGCACCCACTTTCTGTAACCACAAACTTCTGCTGAACACTCTAACACTACATTTTAAACATACCCCATACCTCTTCGACCCCTTGCCTATGCTCTCATTAGCCCATCTATCTTCCAATAGCTGTTTATATCTTACCCTAACTGCCTCCTCTTTTAGTTTATAAACCTTCACCTCGCTCTTCCCTGATGCTTCTATTCTCCTTGTATCCCATCTACCTTTTAACTCGCAGTGTAGCTACAACTAGAAAGTGATCTGATATATCTGTGGCCCTCTATAAAACATGTACATCCTGAAGTCAACTCAACAGTCTTTTAGCTACCAATACATAATCCAACAAACTACTGTCATTTCGCCCTACATCATATCTTTTATACTTATTTATCCTCTTTTTCTTAAAATATGTATTACCTATAACTAAACCCCTTCTATACAAAGTTCAATCAAGGGCTCCCATTTCATTTACACCTGGCACCCCAAACTTACCTACCACACCCTCTCTAAAAGTTTCTCCTACTTTAGCATTCAGATCCCCTACCACAATTACTCTCTCACTTGGTTCAAAGGCTCCTATACATTCACTTAACATCTCCCAAAATCTCTCTCTCTCTCCTCTGCATTCCTCTCTTCTCCAGGTGCATACACGCTTATTATAACCCACTTCTCGCATCCAACCTTTACTTTAATCCACATAATTCTTGAATTTACACATTCATATTCTCTTTTCTCCTTCCATAACTGATCCTTCAACATTACTGCTACCCCTTCCTTTGCTCTAACTCTCTCAGATACTCCAGATTTAATCCCATTTATTTCCCCCCACCGAAACTCCCCTACCCCCTTCAGCTTTGTTTCGCTTAGGGCCAGGACATCCAACTTCTTTTCATTCATAACATCAGCTATTTTTTAGCTTAAGACTATTTACTTTGTTTTATACTTAATTCAAACTATAGATTCACTACAAATCTTATGATTACAAGCATTGATCCTGATACCAACCTCTTATTTAATGACTTAAATGAATCAAACAGTAACTGTAATTACTACACTGCAGAACAATCAAAGGCACTTCTCAGTGCCAACAACAACATAACTATATTTAACTACAATATCAGATCTTTAAGCAAGCATTACGATGACCTCATAGCATTACTAAATTCCTTACATGCCAATATGTCCATCATTACACTAACTGAAACCTGGCTAAAGCCTGATAGTACAGATGTCTATGCCATTCCTGGTTACACAGCCATACACAACTGTAGGCCAGATCAACAAGGGGGTGGCACAGCCATATACTACTCAGACCAACTAGAATGTATCACTAATACTTGCACAAGGGATGAACATGGGGAATATATAATAGCTAAATTCAAATCAAAGTACCTACAAAAACCTCTCACATTGATAAACATCTACAGAGTTCCACAGTCAAACATTAGCCAATTTAGTCAAAATCTAGGAAGTATGATAACTGATGCACGCATGAACAAAGATCACTTACTACTCTCAGGTGACTTCAATATAAATCTCCTGCAAGACCAGGACCCACACGTACTGAATTCACAAACACAATGAGTAACTGTATGTTACTACCAACAGTAACAAAACCTACAGAGTTACAGAGACTAGTGTTTCCCTACTTGACCACATCTGGACCAACACCATATCCCCTTTAAAATCAGGCATATTTACAGATAATACCACAGACCAACTACCCTACTTTCCTCATAACAACTCTTGGTAAACTACCCCAAGACACTACTAAAGTCACCTTCAGACTTCACAATGAGGCAGCCATTAATAACTTCACAACAGCAATAGCAAACATTGATTGGCACACTGAGCTAGAAACCTATACAGATATTGACGAATGTATTAATAATTTTCTAAAAAAAAACCAATACCTCTATAACAAGCACTGCCCTAAAAAAACTAAACAGATGACAGCAAAGAGACTGAACAGTCCCTGGCTAACACCCAGCATTCTCAAATCCATAAATACAAAACACCAATATGAAAAACAGTACAGAATGGGTCACATAACCAGAGACCAAACAAAACGTACTCGTCAATCCTAACCAGCCTGATAAGAAGGGCAAAAAAAATTGTATTATGAGAACAGATTATCCAACTACGAGGTGATATAAAAAAGACCTGGAAAACCCTATCAGAAATTCTGGGAACAAAAAAGATATCACGAAATAGCGAAATAAAATTAGCAAAAACAGATGAACCCCAACTCCCACCAACAGAAACAGCAAACAGACTCAATGATTTCTTCTCCACTATAGACAAAACCTTGCCAATAAATCCAAGCTCAGATACCCCACCAAATGACTACCTCACCGGCAACTACCCGAACACACTGTTCCTAGCTCCGACTAACCCATACGAAGTCTCCCTTATTATCAAACGCACTAAAAAACAAGGCAGGATGATTTAAATACCTTACCACCCCTTATATACAAAAAAGTGTCACAAGTGCTATCACCAATCATTGCAACACTCTTTAACAAATCCATTGAATCCTCCACCTTCCCTACAGTACTCAAAATAGCAAGGGTCACCCCGATCCACAAAGGAGGAGACCAAACAGAGTTGAATAACTATAGGCCAATATCCAACTTACACCCTCTCTCAAAAATCTTCGAAAAATTAATTCATAAACGAAATCTACTCCTACCTTATCTCCCAAAACATACTCAACCCCTGCCAATTTGGATTCAGGCCTAATAAAAATACTAATGATGCTATTATACACATGCTAGAACATATATACACTGCAATAGAGAAAAAAGAAGTCCCACTGGGGATCTTCATGACTTACGTAAAGCTTTTGATACAGTTGACCATGACTTGCTCCACGTAAAATTGTCACACTATGGTATAAGAGGGCACTCCCTCAACTACCTCAAGTCTTACCTCAGCAACAGAAGCCAATATGTGTACGCAAATGGGGCAAACTCTTCTGCACAACCAATTACAGTTGGTGTCCCACAGGGAAGTGTCCTTGGCCCTCTTCTCTTTCTCCTATACATAAATGACCTTCCAAATGCTTCGCAATTACTCAAACCCACACTATTTGCAGATGACACTACATATGTCTTCTCTCACCGAGCCCAGTCACGCTAGCCAATACTGTAAATACCGAATTACAGAAAATATTTTACCTGGATGAGGACTAACAAATTTACACTAAACATTGACAAAACCTACTTCATTCAGTTTGGTAACAGAGCTACAGATGTCCCTTTTAACATAATGATAAATGGATCACCTATCACAAAACTAACAGGGGGAAAAAATTCTTAGGAATCCCCCTTGATAATAGACTCAAATTTCATACACATATACATCAAATTTCAAGAAAATTTCCAAGACTGTAGGCATACTATCGAAGATAGGGTTTACTATGTTCCACAGTCAGCCTCCTGGCCCTATATCACTCTCTTATTTCCCCCTATCTCACCTATGGAATTTGTGCATGGGGCTCAACAACAATTAACCATCTCAGACCACTAATTACCCAAAAAAAGGCTGCAGTTAGAATGATAACAAAATTCTCACTACAGGCAGCACAATCCACCAATATTCAATACACTAAACCTACTCACCATACAAAACATCCATACTTATTACTGCACCTATTACATACATAAACACTTACTCTGATATTAACCCTCCCTCAAACATCTCCTTGCCAACCTCAAAAGAACACATGACCATAACACAAGGCACAGATCCTCTTTGATGTTCCTCGTGTCCATCTCACACTATGCAAAAACTCAATGCACATAAAAGGCCCTAAAATCTGGAATTCTTTACCTGTAAAAAAAAAGAAACACAACCTTTTTTTAAATTCAAGTCTCTTCCAAAGTTTACTTACTCCCCCAAAAACCCCAAAAAATACTAAATAACTGAACATTATAAATTGTTATTTTAAAATTTTTTCTCACAATTTTTCCCCATAAATTTTAAAACCCTAAAACCCCAAAATTAAAACTTATTTTTTTTTTAAAATACACTACCAAACAAAAATCACTCCCAAAAACTGAAATGAAACCTTATGACCTTTTCTTTGTAATACCCCCACTTGGGGCTTTATAGTTATTGAAAAATTTTAATGTTTTTCACATTTCATATTGCTTATAGAGCCTTTATAGTCCTTCTTTTCTATTCTTTTCTATTCTTTTTGATTCCCCGGGGTTTAATTTCCCGGGCCCCGGGGGTCTCTTCCATCTTGGTAAACCCCGGCTTTGGGGCCTCCCCGGGGGGGGGAAAGGGACTTTTTATCATTATTTCCCTGTGTGGGCAGGCCCTTCAGCGGGAAAGGGGGGGGGGGGTCCCTCCCCGGGCCCCCTATGGCCAGTGACCCCCCAAACATTAGTGTGCAAAAAACAGGGCTTTTTGGGCAGGAAAAGGAAAGGCCCCAAAGCGGGCCCCTCGCGGGCAACTTCAGCGGGGGGGGGGATGACATAAAAAGGACTGGAAGAAATTTTTTTCCGCCCCGGAAAGTTTAAGTACACAAAAAGTGCTGCCTCTTCCCCGGGTCTCCCTATGGGGCATTGGGAAGTGCTACGGCGAAGGGTCATCGTACCCCGGGCAGCCCTAACAGGTGGGTGCACCAGGCTGGGGAAACCCATTCGGCACAATGGGCACAGAGTTTCCTTTCGTGCCCGTTCAAAAAAAACCCGCGAAGGGTGGGGTACCCTAAGCGTAGGCGGTGGTTATGCCCCTCTTTTCCCCTGGACTGGGGCCCAAAGACTTGGGGGGGGGGTACCCGTGGGTCCCCCCCTGACATACCAACAGAGGCTCCGGGGACCCCCCAGGGTCGGGGGAAAGGGGCCCGCCTCGCCGCACCGCACCAACAGCGAAATTGGCTGGGCTGATGGAGACGCAGCTTGCGGCTTTTGCCTCGGGGGGTTGCGGGTTCCTAGCACCCTCATCTGCAGCATCATTCCCAAAGGGAAACCCACATGGCCCCGGGATCCATTTTGAGGAACCCTGCGACCCTGGGAATGAGAGTGCGGGTTTCCCCCGGTGGAGTATTAAGTGTATGTTGCCCTTTTGGGCCCTCTCTTGCAAAACCCCTTTGGGAAATTGCTCCCTTTGGGATAAACGGGGAAAGGAGGGGGGGAAATGCTGAGGGCCTGCAAGAGCATCCCCGCAAAAGCTTTTTGGATGGAAAAGGGGTTTGGGGCCTGGGGGAAGGGTGCAATGGTCGGGAAAAGGCCCCAAACCCTGCTGTCAGATTGCTGGGGGAACATCCAGCAGCTGTCCCGGCCCTTTCCACTGGGTCCGGGAAAGCCATCAGTTAATAGGGCACACACCCGGGGCCCTTTCCCGCACCCACAAGGCAGCCGAGGAAAGGGTTTGGGTCCCGAATTTTCCCGGGTCCCAATCCCTCTTGCGGGTCTGGTAGGGTTGTCCGCTCACCGAAAAACACTCTGTCCCCCAAGGGGGGGGCGCCGTGTAGTTCGCTCCCCGCCCTGCCGCACCCCCCCGCCTGGACCCTTTGTCAGGGGGAAAGGGTTTTGTGTGGCACCCTGCAAACCGACCACATCCTTTCGGGGGCCCGGGGGATGCAGTGGAATGCCCTGTCCCGGGCAAAACCCGTAAATCCCCTCTTTCATTTGGGTCGGCCCCTGGGATTTCGGAATACTTTGAAATTTCCTCCTGGCACACCAGTTGAATCCTGTCTTCAAGAGGCTGTAGCTGCACCTAAAGGGTTTCAGACCCAACTGCTTTGGGGCCGACCTGGGAAACCCCCCCAAGCATGGCCCGTCCAGCTTTTGTTCTGGTGACACGGGGGGAAATTGATTTTTTGGGGGTTCGGGGCGTGAACCAGAGAAAGTCCCCAAGTAAACAAGGGGAAACTATTGCCGGGAATGTGGGAACCCCCCCCTCATGCCCTCGGGGCTGGCCCCAACCCTGGGGTTGGCCAGGGCCCCACTCAATGCCCTGCCCCCTTGCAAAACCCCTCTTTTTAAAATTGGCGCACATGTTTCGGGAAAAGGTGAGGTCCCCCTGTCAATGAAAGATCCCAAAGGGGGAACCCAAAAACTGTAACCCCTCCAGCGATGCCCGGACCCGAAAGCCTCTGACTGGGCCCCTTTGGTCCCAAAGGGTCATGGCTTTGGATTTTGCTGCAGATAGCTTGAGTCCCAAAGGCGGCCGGTTTGGAAACCAGCAGATCGAGGTCCCCCTTGGGGACGCGCAAAAGCCGGGCTTCCCAGGTACACCCAAAGGGGGGGTCACGGCCCTAGCGAGGAGGAAGGTTTCCCCCTGGGGGAAAAGGGGGAGGCACACCAAACTGGGGCATTTAGAACATTGAACAGGGGGGGGGGCCCTTTCCTTTTAATTTCCCCCCGCGGGGGCCCGATGAGGGATGGCAGGTGGCCCCTGGCTAAATTTAAAAAGCTTTTTTCGAGGTCAAGAAAGACAACAAGTGGGCTTGGGCGCCGACCCAAAAGCCCGGGGCAGAGGGTGGTAAGGTTTTTGAAAGTGGGCCCCCTTCCCCTGGTGAACCCTAGAGGTGTTTTGAGGAGGGCCAAGACCATCTCAGGCGCTTCCCAAAACCCTCCTTTCAAGGGCACCTTCGAAAAGCAACTGGGGGGGGAGATGGGTCTCACACTGCCAGGAACCCAGGCTTTGGAATCGGTTTGTTCACCTCCTTCCATACCCACAGGGAGTTTTTCCAGCTCCCCCAAGGTCCCCCGGGTTGATGACTCCCCCGGACAGGCCGAATGCCAGAAAGGCCAGACCAAGGGGATCATTTCCTGGGGGATACCATCCTGCCCCCCGGGGCAGTGTCCCCGATGAGATGTGAAAAGGGGCCTGGACTCCTGGTCGGTTGAAGTTTTTCCGTGGGCCCTCCCCCGGGCCCGGCAAAGCGGGTTGGGGTCACCATCAAACCCCTTTTAGGGAAAGGGGTTTGGGTGGAGGTTTCCGGGATCCCGGGAAATTGACCCCTTGCCGCTCTGGAGGTGAATAGGTCCCCCAGACGCTCTGCCCCCCGTTTTTTCGGGGTCTGGTGCAACCGGGGCCACACTGCGACCCTGCCCCGTGGCCCAAAACGTTAAATTGGGGGCCAAATCCCCAATTAAAGGGGGAGGAGTTTGCTGAAGGGGGCACACCACTCAAACCATTTAGCCTGCCGGGCCCTGGGTTTTGAGACCCTGGCGTGCATGCCGCACCCCTTCCCCGGCCGACGCATGGACTCAAACCCTGGGTTTTCGCCGGGGCATCTGGGGTACAACATTGGGTGCGGGGGTTTTTGTTCCCTGATGTCCCCATTGTAAAACCCCCCAGTCCGTTTATATGAAACCCCCCGCCCGTAATTTAGGAAAGGGTGCCTCAGCTGCCCCAAAGTGAAAAGGCCCCCCCTGCAAGCTTTTAGGCCCCCTCAAACTGGGGGCTTCTGGAAGGGGAGACTCCCCCCCCACCAACGCTTTATGAAACCCCCTGGAAGCACTGCCAGTCGGCCTTTTTTTGATTCCATCTGGGGGTAGGTGTGGGGACGGGGACCGCTGGGCCATCAGCGTAAAATGACCCCTGCAAAGTGAAACACTGGTGAGACGGGGGGGACCCTCCCCTCTCGCGCTTTGAGACCCAAACCCCCTAGAGATGAGTGTGACATCCAAGCGGCCCCCCCTAGTGAAGGGTTTTGGGTACCTTTTTGAGGGGGGCCGGGTCTCGGGGGCCTCCTCCAGCACAAAACCGCAAGGTGCCCCCCAGCCGGGGTTGGGAGGGGGAGCAGAAGAAAGTATTGGGTTGGTGGGGGATTGGCATCCCCAGCCCAACAAGCCCTCCCGTGGGGGAGTGCTGGGACCTGGGGATGTCAAGGGTTTTACCCAGAAACTTCTGTAAATATTGTTTAAAACCCCCCCAAAGGGCCATCCGCCAGGTTTTAGGGGGGAAAAGCCTGAAAACCCCTCGCCCTCCCCACAGTCCCATGGGGGCAGTGGGGAAATTTAATGGGGATTGTGGGGCCTGACGTAGATCGCCCCCGCCCCCCGCCAGTCCCTTCCAGTCGCTGAAGGTAGGCAGAGAATCCCGGAATACGTGGCTGCATTTGACGTGACAAATGGGTGAGTGTCTCCTGAAACGGGAAGACATCAACCTCATCCTGAACTGCAGTTTTCAATCACTAAGTGAATTTCCGCTGCAACCCACAAATGTTCCCGGAAGAATCTTCAGGCCGCAGAGGTGGCTCACTGATTCCATCTCTGCCTGGGACTGGGTCGTCCGTTGTTGGCGACTCCGGGGCCTCCCCACACAGACTGGAAGGACTCCTGGATGATGGCTTGAAGTTCCATTGAGTCTTTCCTGTCCAGTAGGACCAACGCCCAGCATCCATGCAGGAGCTCCCCTGCAGGCGCCCCTGTCCTCGGGCCGACGGCAGCAGGCGACAGAGGAGCGCTGAGATGACCCCGATGGTTTTCTTCAGTCGATCCGGAAAGGATTCGACCTTTACCTCTGCAGGCATTGAGTGGACACCCCGTCGAGGCGGGGCTGGGGTCACTGGGTTAGTCTGGGTGGCTGTCGACACTGCAGCAGCATAAGCTGGGTGCCCCCTGGGCCCGGCATGAGTGGCCATGGGCTTCCAAGCCCCCTTTGCCGGGAACCTCTGCCTGTCGCTGGCCGCTCACAGGGGGGGCCTGTCCTTGGAAGAGGCCTGCGGGCCCGTATGGCAAGGAATGTTGGTGCCCAGTTTTGGGACCTGCTGGGCAGTGTGCCTGGCCTGTGGCTGTTTTTCCCAAGAGTCTGCCTTCTTGGCCACCTTCCCATCTGATGCCGCATTTTGACCGCGCTGCTGCAAACCAGTGTCTGCCCTCTGATGCCCCCGCTGGAGCCCAGTGCTGGGAACTCGCTGGTATTGCCCTCCTGTGGTATCCGGGGAACCGTGATTGGAGCCATGCTGACTGTTGCTGGGCAGTTCCAAGGCTGGGTGGCGTCGGGGCTGTCGGGTCGTTCCGATGACGAACCTGCCGCCAGTGCTGCACCATCCACAGGACAGCTCCGGTTCCAGGCATGGGGGCCTTTTTGGGAGCATTGGCACACTTGGGCGCTGGCCAAAGGGGCTTCGCCAGGTGGATGTTTGAGGATTGAAATGCAGTCCTTCGAGTCGTGTGCCTTGCTGCACACACCACACTTCTTCTCTCGCTGGCAGGTGGCTGCAATATAAATTGAACCCCTGGCAGTTAAAGCATGTACTGGGCCTGAACGGTATGGTCGGGTCTTGAAGTTTCCCCCAGACCCCAAGGTCCAGGTGCGTGGGAAGGGGAAACCTTTGTGGTGGATCAGCACCTGGCGGGTGGGAAACCTTGTTCACAGTTGCAGTGAGTCGCTCCGCCTTGACAATATTGGCACTTCCAAAATGGGGTCCAGTGGGAGGGGCACAGGGGACATGTAAAAGCACCCCCTTGTACACCTTCGAGGCAAGCAGTTCCACCATGCTGGGATGGTCACAACCAGCCCCTTCAACTCCTCGTAAAAGTCTTCGTCCCCAGGAATGACCAGAACCTCGTTCCTGAGAGTGAAAATCGCAGCGGAACTTGAGGTGGGGGAGACCTTCCAGATACCTTACAAACCCGTAGTTGGGAACCTTGAATTTGTTGAAGGCCCTGGTGGGGTTGTGCCCGAGCTGAGCGGGAACTCCTCCTTCCAAAGTGGAGTCAACCAGTCCCCGTCCACTGTGGAGGCCAACGCAACTGGTGTAGGGACCTGGGATGGCTCCATCCTTGCCACTTGAGGGGGCTACTTCCTCCTGGCTTCCTTCCACGACCCCTATGGCCATCTGGGGGTGCAAGTCTTTTTGGGTAGGGGCTGCCGACGGACCCAGTGGCAGATTGGTAGGCACAGTAGTCTCCACGCATCCTTGGCCTTCTTGGTGGGGCTCCCACCTGCCCCACGTCGTCCTCCAACTCGTCCCCGCATTCCAAGGAACGTTTAGGCCGCTCTCCTGGATCTGTCATGGTGACTGCAGGTGTGGGGACAGAGCCAGCAGCAGAGCTGCTGCCTGTGACCTCACAGCCGCCCACACCGGGTGCAGAGCTGTGAGGCTCAGAGCCCCAGTCGGGGCCCGTAGCCACCCTCTCGTGGCTCACTGTTCTGAAGCACTGAACACAGTCCACGGATCACCAGGAATGACGCTAATCTGTGCGTAAACTAACACAGATTTGCGAACACAATACACACTGTTTTCCAATCTTCGTCCACACGATAATCCTTCTTGATGTGAATCCCCTTTTTGTTCGGTCTGTCGCTCTTACTTTCCATCCCTTTATAGTCCTTGTGGCTTAGCGCTTCTTTTTGATTATAATAATAATAATAATAATTGCTTAGTTAATCTTAAGTTAATTTTAAGCCAGCCCGTAATGCTATGCATAGTATAAGTGGCTTTGGCATACTGCTCTTATCTGTATTTTTTTTGTACCTCTGTATGTGTGCACAAATTGGAAATAAATAAATAAATAAATAAATCATCTGTTTCTTGTCATCCGCACTACATCCACGCACATTTAAGCATCCCAGTTTTATAAAGTTTTTCTTCTTCTCTTTTATATATATATAATATATATATATATATATATATATATATATAATATATATATATATATATATATATATATATATATATGCAAATATCACAAAGGAAGAGATACAGGATGAAAACGACCATGGAGAGATGAGAATGATAACTCTGGGCCTTTCATGTAGCAATCAACTTATCATGAGCTTGTAAAATTGCAGAAAAGAAGAGGATGTCCAAGCAAGTATATTCCCAAAGGACCGTCTTCACCAGAGTGAGTGAATGTGAAACTGAGAGAGAAGGATACAGGAAGTGCGCCCAGGCACAAGTGTCCTCAGCCAGAAGCATGAATTTTATAGCATTAGCAAAATCCCCAAACATTGATATTATATTGGCCTAAACGAAATTAACATGGCAATAATGAAACATTAGGTCATATTCCTCTCTGATATCATTAACTTTATATACATAAATTTATTGTCGGTGATATAGAAATCACTGAAAATTATGGGATAGCCTCCCACGGGAGAGTGAGTCCATTTAAAGTGACGAGAAAACGGTAATATTTAGAGGGTAGACTTCTCAAAGTTATGTAAAGGAAATGGGCTCATTAAAAGAAACTCATTTAAAGAGGGAGGCATCTATAATAACAAGAAAGATGGCCAGAGTTATTCAACCACAATTCTGAGGTAAACTCTGGTTTAACCTTCAGAAACTGCAGGAAAAATATGCCTTAATTCCTCGTTGTGGTACTACATTTAAGACAGTCTAATGCATTTATACAAGAGCCTAATTTTAGACTGTGTACTATTGTCTCAACCCGTCACTGACATTGTATAATGAATGCCTCTCATACTTAATAAATGCCGATTCTACAATATTCCTTTTAAGCCAGGAGGAGCAAGGGAAGGTGACTCTTGCTTCCCGCTAATTTGCCGGGTTATTACAAGCTCTAGCAAAGTTGAAAATCGTGTTCGACTCCTGTGCTATATGTATCGAATAACGGTGCTGGGAAATTCTCACCTCCAATGGTTTTCCCATTTGTCCCAAATAGTAGAGAGTGCAACCGTTGCAACGAACTCTGTGGACACCACCAACACGTTGTTTGGGTAAATTCTTTAGCAGAATTTTTAAATACTACTTGTATATTAAATCTTCTAAGAGCATAATAAGTTTTCCTAGCTGCCAGCAAGGCAGATTCCACAAACACCTTAAGGTACCGCAGTTTCATGGTAATGTCAAATATTTTCCTAATTTCTTTATCTAAGAACTCCGGACTGCACATTCTATAGGCTGTCAGAAACAATGTAAGAAATGCACTCTTTTTGACTCTAGTCTCATGGTTGGAATATTAGTGAAAGTATGAGCACACATTGGTGGCCTTCCTATATACTGTAAACTTAAACTTTCTGTCAACCAGGTGTATCAACACATCTATGAATTAAAGTTTACAGTCCACCTCTTCCTCCACAGTGAATTTAATAGACGGGACTAAAGCGTCAAGTTTTGGTATGTATGTAAAGTTATTGATATCATTGAGGAATACGACCGATTTTTTTTTTATGATTGCCACGTTAATTTCGTTTAGGCTATTACATTATCAATGTTTGTGGGATTTTTCTAATGCTATAATATTCATCCTTCTGGCTGTGGGCACTTTTGTGCCTGGGGGCACTTCCTGTATCCTTCTCTCTCCCTCCCTCACTAACTCACTCCAGTGAAGACGGTCCTTTTCTCAGTAGTACCAGTTACCAGTAGATGACTCACTACCAACCGTCTGTGTGAATCACTGACTGTTATTCACGTTGCTGCTAACCATAGCATGTTTTTAAACACCGCTCACCCCCTAGACACTGGTGGGTCAGTCTGAAATAGAAAGCAGAGAGAGGCAGGGCGGCTGATGGTGCTTCCCATACTTTCCGTTATAATTATACGTACTAACCAGCCTACGTGAGTGTTTTTACCCCATCCACGTTATGCTAAGCCCGGAAGGGTCCTATCCACTAATTAATTTAATTCAGAAAGTTGGATTTCGGACTGTTTTTATCACTGGGGTTCCAACTGTTTCTTAAAAAGAAGCATTGATGTTTTTTAACCTATTATTAGCCGTTTTCAACTATTTAGTTATTTTTACTACTTCAATAACTTGCATTTACTTGAATGTTTATGTTTAGTAATGCATATCAGCTAATATGCTTTTGGCTGTTATTTGTCCAGGAGACACTACTTATAATATTTCGCATTTTTTTCTTTTCTTACAGAATTATATGGCTGAGAAGTTCTCATCTAATTAATTTTCCATCGACGACTTGTGTGTTTGCCAACCTGAGGAGTGAAGAACTAGAGCCGCTGGGTATGGTGAAGCTGGGCGGTGTGATGGTGGTGTGGACGGTGGGTGTTGTACTAGCATGTGTTGTCTTCTTCGCTGAGATAATGTACTTCAAGACTCACCTGTATTAGGGCCGAGGTGTAATATTGCAGGAGATTACATTTTATTTTTCAATAGTGCAAGTTAATTTTATTGTAAGAAAGTTATCAGTTACCATATTAAATAAAATATCCTTAATGATCTTAACTTATTCTTTTAAAATCCTATTTAATATTAAACGATTAGATTTTAAAATTAGCTGATGCATATGCTTCAAAGATATGCCACTCCAAAAAAAAATAAATAAATAAATAAAAATTCTGACAGCATCATAAATAAGCCACTCTTCTGCATCCTAAATAATAATCTCTCTCTCTCTCTTTCCTCATTCATCAGTCTAGTGTGGAACATTCAATGTACCTACACACGCAGAGCATAACACATCCTTTGAAAGCATGTTTAACGTGGGGAACACTTATATGATAAAACTCTTCTAACTAACACACGTCTTCATGTCTTACTGGTGGTTTCAATACAGACTGTGTCACTAATGTTAAATATGACGAGTGTTGGCTTATAAACAGCGTTGAAATCAGTTAAAGAAACTATAACCGTCAGAGGGGGAGCTTTTTTCGAATAAGGACATTACCTATCGCCTAGTACATTAGGCCATAGAGAGTAAGAGAGTGAGAAGGCCGGGGAACGGGGGGCCGTCGCTTAAAAAATATAGAATACCGATCCCTTGTGACTGCTATAATATGTTTATGATTATTATGATTATTATAATATGTTTATGATTATATTCTAATTTAGAAATTTAAACTGCTACGTATATGTATAGATATGCAAAACAACCACAAAGCTTAACCTACATCTTTGAGTCAGTTGAACACTCGACAAGTTAAGAGTAAACTCCGGGTTAGGATATTGGGACCAACCACTTTGTGCTAAGACGTCCTTCAATTTTCTGATATGTAAACTTTCAAGATAGTAGTTTTTAATAATGCACGAACTTATAAAAGCATTCTGATAAAGAATTCTCCACAACATTGCGTCGGAGGTTTGTATACAATTGGTTACAATGGGCGCAGCTTATCTTATGTGGGACAGGCTGACCAGTCTTTAGATATTAGGATTTTTAAAAAAATTTTACACAATTTTCCGAGATTATAATATCTATATTTCTACCATGACAATAATATATTAAAATGATGCTGATTTGACTCTAGGAGAAAATTTGGAGAGGAGGGGACGACGCCATATTGAACTAAATTGTTTAACGTGTGGTTGGAAATTTGCTCCAGAACTTTGGCGTTTTCCGAAGTCATTGCCCAAACCTTCATATAAAACTTACGTTGAGGTAGGTGGAGGGATCCGCTCGGCGGGGTCCTGAAGGCCCTGCCCCAACCTTCTCTTAAACTTTCGTTCAAGTAGGTGGTGGGATCCGCTCGGCGGGGTCCTGAAGGCCCTAACCCAACCTTCTTATAAACTTTCGTTGAGGAAGGTGGTGGGGTCCGCTCGGCGGAGTCCTGAGGGCCCTACCCCAACCTTCCTATAAACTTTCGTTGAAGTAGGTGGTGGGGTCCGCTCGGCGGGGTCTTGAAGACCCTACCCCAACCTTCTTATACACTGGCGTTGAGGTAGGTGGTGGGGTTCGCTCTGCGGGGTCCTGAAGGCCTTGCCCCAACCATCTCATAAACTTGCTTTGAGGTAGGTGGAGGGGTCCGCTCGGCGGGGTCCTGAAGGCCCTACCCCAACCTTCTTATAAACTGGCGTTTAGGTAGGTGGTGGGGCCCGCTCGGCGGGGTCCTGAAGGCCATGCCCCAACCTTCTCATAAAATGGCGTTGAGGTAGGTTGTGGGGCCCGCTCGGCGGAGTCCTGAAGGCCCTACCTCAGCCTTCCTATAAATTATCGTTGATGTAGGTGGTGGGGTCCGATGGGCGGGGTCCTGAAGACCCTACCTCAACCTTCTTGTACACTGGCGTTGAGGTAGGTGGTGGGGTCCGCTCGGCGGGGTCCTGAAGGCCCTACCAAAGCCTTCCTATAAATTATCGTTGATGTACGTCGTGGGGTCCGATGGGCGGGGTCCTGAAGACCCTACCTCAACCTTCTTGTACACTGGCGTTGAGGTAGGTGGTGGGGTCCGCTTGGCGGGGTCCTGAAGGTCCTGTCCCAACAACACTAATTGTATTATCTTATAAACTGAGGTTGAGGAAGGTGGTGGGGTCCGCTCGGCGGGGTCCTGAAGGCCCTGCCCCTACCTTCTTATGAACTTAGCTTGAGGTAGGTGGATGGGTCCGCTCGGCGGGGTCTTGAAGACCCTGCCCCAGCCTTCTTATAAACTTTCGTTGAGGTAGGAAGTGGGATCCGCTTGGCGGAGTCCTGAAGGCCCTAATCCAAAATTCTCATAAACTTTCGTTGAGGTAGGTGGTGGGGTCCGCTAGACGGAGTCCTGAAGACCCTACCCCAACCTTCCTATAAACTATCGTTGAAGTAGGTTGTGGAGTCCGATCAGCGGGGTCCTGAAAACCCTATCCAAACCTTCTTATACACTGGCGTTGAGGTAGGTGGTGGGGTCCGCTCGGCGGGGTCCTGAAGACCCTACCCCAGCCTTCTTATACACTGGCGTTGAGGTAGGTGGTGGGGTCCGCTCGGCGGGGTCTTGAAGTCATTGCCCAAACCTTCATATGAACTTACGTTGAGGTAGGTGGAGGGATCCGCTCGGCGGGGTCCTGAAGACCCTGCCCCAACCTTCTCTTAAACTTTCGTTGAGGTAGGTGGTGGGGTCCGTTCAGAGGAGTCCTGAAGGCCCTAATCAAAAATTCTCATAAACCTTCTGTTGAGGTAGGTGGTGGGGACCGCTAGACGGAGTATTGAAGGCCCTACCCCAACCTTCTTATAAACTATCGTTGACGTAGGTTGTGGAGTCCGATCGGCGGGGTCCTGAAGACCCTACCTCAACCTTCCTATAAACTTTCGTTGAAACAGGTGGTGGGGTCCGCTCGGCGGGGTCTTGAAGACCCTACCCCAACCTTCTTATACACTGGCGTTGAGGTAGGTGGTGGGGTTCGCTCTGCGGGGTCCTGAAGGCCCAACCCCAACCTTCTTATAAACTTTCGTTGAGGTAGGTGGTGGGGTCCGCTCGGCGGGGTCCTGAAGGCCTTGCCCCAACCATCTCATAAACTTGCTTTGAGGTAGGTGGAGGGGTCCGCTCGGCGGGTTCCTGAAGGCCCTACCCCAACCTTCTTATAAACTGTCGTTTAGGTAGGTGGTGGGGCCCTCTAGGCGGGGTCCTGAAGGCCTTGCCCAAATTTTCTTATAAACTAACGTTGAGGTACGTGGTGGGGTCCGCTCGGCGGGGTCCTGAAGGCCCTACCTCAGCCTTCCTATAAATTATCGTTGATGTAGGTGGTGGGGTCCGATGGGCGGGGTCCTGAAGACCCTACCCCAACCTTCTTGTACACTGGCGTTGAGGTAGGTGGTGGGGTGCGCTCGGCGGGGTCCTGAAAGCCCTGTCCCAACAACACTAATTGCATTATCTTATAAACAGAGGTTGAGGTAGGTGGTGGGGTCCGCTCGGCGGGGTCCTGAAGGCCCTGCCCCTACCTTCCTATAAACTTGCCTTGAGGTAGGTGGTGGGGTGCGCTCGGCGGGGTCCTGAAGGCCCTTCCCAAACCTTCTAATAAACTTGCTTTGAAGTAGGTGTTGGGATCCGCTCGGCGGGGTCCTAAAGACCCTGCCACAACCTTCTTATAAACTTTCGTTGAGGTATGTGGTGGGGTCCGCTCGGCGGAGTCCTGAAGGCCATACCCCAACCTTCTTATAAATTGGCGTTGAGGGAGGTGGTGGGGTCTGCTCGGGGGGGTCCTGAAGACCCTGCCCCAACCTTCTTATAAACTTGTGTTGAGGTATGCGGAGGGGTCCGCTCGGCGGGGTCCTGAAGACCCTGCCCCAACCTTCCTATAAACTTTTGTTGAGGTAGGTCGTGGGGTCCGCTCGGCGGAGTCCAGAAGACCCTACCCCAACCTTCTTATAAACTGGCGTGGCGGAAGGTGGTGGGGACCGCTCGGCTGGGTCCAGAAGGCCCTACCCCAGCCTTCCTATAAATTATCATTGATGTAGGCGGTGGGGTCCGATGGGCGGGGTCCTGAAGACCCTACCCCAACCTTCTTGTACACTGGCGTTGAGGTAGGTGGTGGGGTCCGCTCGGCGGGGTCCTGAAGGCCCTGTCCCAACAACACTAATTGCATTATCTTATAAACAGAGGTTTGAGGTAGGTGGTGGGGTCCACTCGGCGGGGTCCTTAAGGCCCTGCCCCTATCTTTTTATAAACTTGCCTTGAGGTAGGTGGATGGGTCCGCTCGGCGGGGTCCTGAAGACCCTGCCACAACCTTCTTATAAACTTTCGTTGAGGTAGGAAGTGGGGTCCGCTCGGCGGAGAGTCCTGAAGGCCCTAATCCAACCTTCTCATAAACTTTCGTTGAGGTAGGTGGTGGGGTCCGCTAGACGGAGTCCTGAAGGCCCTACCCCAACCTTCCTATAATCTTTCGTTGAAGTAGGTTGTGGGTTCCGCTCGGCGGGGTCCTGAAGACCCTACCACAACATTCTTATACACTGACGTTGATGTAGGTTGTGGGTTCAGCTCGGCGGGGTCCTCAAGGCCCAATCCCAACCTTCTTATAAACTTGCGTTGAGGTAGGTGGAGGGGTCCGCTCAGCAGGGTCCTGAAGGGCCTACCCAACCTTCTTTCAAACTGACGTTTAGGTAGGTGGTTGGGCCCGTTCGGCGGGATCCTAAAGGCCCTGCCCCAACCTTCTTATAAACTGGCGTTGAGGTACGTGGTGGGGTTCTCTCGGCGGGGTCCTGAAGGCACTGACCCAACCTTCTTATAAACTGACGTTGAGGTAGGTGGTGGGTGCGCTCGGCGGGGTCGTGAAGGCCCTTCCCAAATCTTCTAATAAACTAGCTTTGAAGTAGGTGGTGGGGTCCACTCGGCGGGGTCCTCAAGACCTGCAACAAACTTCTTATAAACTTTCGTTGAGGTATGTGGTGGGGTTCCGCTAGGCGGAGTCCTGAAGGCCCTAATCCAACCTTCTTATAAACTTTCGTTGAAGTAGGTGGTGGGGTCCGCTCGGCGGGGCCCTGAAGACCCTGCCAAAAGATTCTTATACACTGGCGTTGAGGTAGGTGGTGGGGTCCGCTCGGCGGGGTCTTGAAGGCCCAACCCCAACCTTCTTACAAACTTTCGTTGAGGTAGGTGGTGGGGTCAGCTAGGCGGGGTCCTGAAAGCCCTGCCCCAACCATCTCATAAACTTGCGTTGAGGTAGGTGGTGGGGTCAGCTAGGCGGGGTCCTGAAAGCCCTGCCCCAACCATCTCATAAACTTGCGTTGAGGTAGGTGGATGGGTCCGCTCGGCGGGGTCCTGAAGGCCCTGCCACAACCTTCTTATAAAATGGCGTTGAGGTAGGTTGTGTGTCCCGCTCGGCAAGGTCCTGAAGACACAGCCCAAACTTTTTTATAAACTGGCGTTGAGGTACGTGGTGTGGTCCGCTCGGCGGGGTCCTGAAGGCCCTGCCCAAACCTTTATATAAAATGGCGTTGAGGTAGGTTGTGGGGCCCGCTCGACGGGGTCCTGAAGGCCCAGCCCAAACTTTTTTATAAACTGGCGTTGAGGTACGTGGTGGGGTCCGCTCGGCGGGGTCCTGAAGGCCCTACCCCAGCTTTCCTATAAATTATCGTTGATGTATGTGGTGTGGTCCGATGAGCGGGGTCCTGAAGACCCTACCACAACCTTCTTGTACACTGGCGTTGATGTAGGTGGTGGGGTCCGCTCGGCGGGGTCCTGAAAGCCCTGTCCCAACCACACTAATTGTATTATCTTATAAACAGAGGTTGAGGTAGGTGGTGGGGTCCGCTCGGCGGAGTCCTGAAGGCCCTAATCCAAAATTCTCATAAACGTTCGTTGAGGTAGGTGGTGGGGTCCGCTAGACGGAGTCCTGAAGGCCCTACCCCAACCTTCCTATAAACTTTCGTTGAAGTAGGTGGGGGGGACCGCTCGGCGGGGTCCTGAAGACCCTACCACAACATTCTTATACACTGACGTTGGGGTAGGTGGTGGAGTCAGCTAGGCGGGGTCCTGAAGACCCAACACCAACCTTCTTATAAACTTGCGTAGAGGTTAGTGGAGGGGTCCGCTCGGCGGGGTCCAGTAGGGCCTACCCCAACCTTCTTTTAAACTGGCGTTTAGGTAGGTGGTTGGTCCCGTTCGGCGGGGTCCTGTAGGGCCTACCCCAACCTTCTTATAAACTGGCGTTGAGGTACGTTGTGGGGTCCTCTCGGCGGAGTCCTGAAGGCACTGCCCCAACCTTCTTATAAACTTTCGTTGAGGTAGGTGGTGGGGTCCGCTCGGCGTGGTACTGAAGGCCCTACCCAAACCTTCTAATAAACTGGCGTGGAAGTAGGTGGTGGGGTCCTCTCCGCGGGGTCCTGAAGGCACTGCCCCAACCTTCTTATAAACTTTTGTTGAGGTATGTGGTGGGGTCCGCTCGGCGGAGTCCTGAAGGCACTACCCCAACCTTCTTATAAATTTGCGTTGAGGGAGGGGGTGGGGTCTGCTCGGGGTGTTCCTGAAGACCCTGCCCAAACCTTCTTATAAACTGGCGTTGAGGTAGGTGGTGGGGTCCGCTCGGGGGGTCCTGAAGACCGTGCCCCAACCTTCCCATAAACTTTTGTTGAGGTAGGTCGTGGGGTCCGCTCGGCGGAGTCCAGAAGGCCCTACCAAAACCTCCTTATAAACTGGCGTGGCGGAAGGTGGTGGGGTCCGCTCGGCGGGGTCCTGAAGGCCCTAGCCCAGCCTTCCTATAAATTACCGTTGATGTAGGTGCTGTGGTCCGATGGGCGTGGTCCTGAAGGCCCTACCCCAACCTTCTTGTACACTGGCGTTGAGGTAGGTGGTGGGGTCCGCTCGGCGGGGTCCTGAGGGCCCTGACCCAACCACACTAATTTTATTAACTTATAAACTGAGGGTGAGGTAGGTGGTGGGGTCCGCTCGGTGGGGTCCTGAAGGCCCTGCCCCAACCTTCTCATAAACTTGAATTCAGGTAGGTGGAGGGGTCCGCTCGGCGGGGTCCTGAAGACCCTTCCCCAACCTTCTTATAAACTTTCGTTGAGGTAGGAAGTGGGGTCCGATCGGCAGAGTCCTGAAGGCCCTGATCCAACCTTCTTATAAACTTTCGTTGAGGTAGGTGGTGCGGTCTGCTAGACGGAGTCCAGAAGGCCCTACCCCTACCTTCCTATAAACTTTCAATGAAGTAGGTCGTGGGGTCCACTCGGCGGGGTCCTGAAGGCCCTACCCCAACCTTCATATAAACTGGCGTTTAGGTAGGTGGTGGGGCCCGCTCGGCGGGGTCCTGAAGGCCCTGCCCCAACCTTCTTATAAAATGGCGTTGAGGTACGCTGTGGGGCCCGCTCGGCGGGGTCCTGAAGACCCAGCCCAAACCTTCTAATAAACTGGCGTTGAGGTACTTGGTGGGGTCCTCTCGGCGGGGTGGTGAAGGCCCTGCCCCAACCTTCTTGTACAGTGGCGTTTAGGTAGGTGGTGGGGCCCGCTCGACGGTGTCCTGAAGGCCTTGCCCCAACCTTCTTATAAAATGGCGTTGAGGTAGGTTGTGGGGCCCGCTCGGCAGGGTCCTGAAGACCCAGCTCAAACCTTCTAATAAACTGGCGTTGATGTAGGTGGTGGGGTCCGCTCGGCGGGGTCCTGAAGGCCCTGTCCCAACCACACTAATTGTAGTATCTTATAAACAGAGGTTGAGGTAGGTGGTGGGGGCCGCTCGGCGGAGTCCTGAAGGCCCTACCCCAACCTTCCTATAAACTTTCGTTGAAGTAGGTGAATGGGTCCGCTCGGCGGGGTCCTGAAGACCCTGCCCCAACCTTCTGATAAACTTCCGTTGAGGTAGGAAGTGGGGTCCGCTCGGCGGAGTCCTGAAGGCCCTAATCCAAAATTCTCATAAACTTTCGTTGAGGTTGGTGGTGGGGTCCGCTAGACGGAGTCCTGAACACCCTACCCCAACCTTCCTATAAACTTTCGTTGAAGTAGGTGGTGGGGACCTCTCGGCGGTGTCCTGAAGACCCTACCACAACATTCTTATACACTGACGTTGGGGTAGGTGGTGGAGTCAGCTAGGCGGGGTCCTGAAGACCCCACACCAACCTTCTTATAAACTTGCGTAGAGGTAGGTGGAGGGGTCCGCTTGGCGGGGTCCTGTAGGGCCTACCCCAACCTTCTTTTAAACTGGCGTTTAGGTAGGTGGTTGGTCCAGTTCGGCGAGGTCCTGTAGGGCCTACCCCAACCTTCTTATAAACTGGCGTTGAGGTACGTTGTGGGGTCCTCTCGGCGGGGTCCTGAAGGCACTGCCCCAACCTTCTTATAAACTTTCGTTGAGGTAGGGGGTGGGGTCCGCTCGGCGTGGTCCTGAAGGCCCTACCCAAACCTTCTAATAAACTGTCGTGGAAGTAGGTGGTGGGGTCCGCTCCGCGGGGTCCTGAAGGCCCTACCCCAACCTTCTTATAAACTGGAGTTTAGGTAGGTGGTGGGGCCCGCTCGGCGAGGTCCTGAAGGCCCTGCCCCAACCTTCTTATAAAATGGCGTTGAGGTAGGTTGTGTGGCCCGCTCGGCGGGATCCTGAAGACCCAGCCCAAACCTTCTAATAAACTGGCGTTCAGGTAGGTGGTGGGGTCCGATCGGAGGGGTCCTGAACGCCCTGCCCCAACCTTTTTATAAATTGGCGTTGAGGTAGGTTGTGGGGCCCGCTCGGCGGGGTCCTGAAGGCCCAGCCCAAATTTTCTTATAAACTGGCGTTGAGGTACGTGGTGGGGTTCGCTCGGCGGGGTCCTAAAGGCCCTACCCCAGCTTTCCTATAAATTATCATTGATGTAGGTGGTGGGGTCCGATGAGCGGGGTCCTGAAGACCCTACCCCAACCTTCTTGTACACTGGCGTTGAGGTAGGTGGTGGGGTTCGCTCGGGGGGGTCCTCAAGGCCCTGTCCCAACCACACTAATTGTATTATCTTATAAACTGAGGTTGAGGAAGGTGGTGGGGTCCGCTCGGCGGGGTCCTGAAGGCCCTGCCCCTACCTTCTTATGAACTTGCCTTGAGGTAGGTGGATGGGTCCGCTCGGCGGGGTCTTGAAGACCCTGCCCCAACCTTCTTATAAACTTTCGTTGAGGTAGGGAGTGGGATCCGCTTGGCGGAGTCCTGAAGGCCCTAATCCAAAATTCTCATAAACTTTCGTTGAGGTAGGTGGTGGGGTCCGCTAGACGGAGTCCTGAAGACCCTACACCAACCTTCCTATAAACTATCGTTGAAGTAGGTTGTGGAGTCCGATCGGCGGGGTCCTGAAAACCCTATCCAAACCTTCTTATACACTGGCGTTGAGGTAGGTGGTGGGGTCCGCTCGGCGGGGTCCTGAAGACCCTACCCCAACCTTCTTATACACTGGCGTTGAGGTAGGTGGTGGGGTCCGCTCGGCGGGGTCTTGAAGTCATTGCCCAAACCTTCATATAAACTTACGTTGAGGTAGGTGGAGGGATCCGCTCGGCGGGGTCCTGAAGACCCTGCCCCAACCTTCTCTTCAACTTTCGTTGAGGTAGGTGGTGGGGTCCGTTCAGCGGAGTCCTGAAGGCCCTAATCCAAAATTCTCATAAACCTTCTGTTGAGGTAGGTGGTGGGGTCCGCTAGACGGAGTATTGAAGGCCCTACCCCAACCTTCTTATAAGGTATCGTTGACGTAGGTTGTGGAGTCCGATCGGCGGGGTCCTGAAGACCCTACCCCAACCTTCTTATACACTGGCGTTGATGTAGGTGGTGGGGTCCGCTCGGCGGGGTCTTGAAGTCATTGCCCAAACCTTCATATAAACTTACGTTGAGGTAGGTGGAGGGATCCGCTCGGTGGGGTCCTGAAGGCTATGCCCCAACCTTCTCTTAAACTTTCGTTGAGGTAGGTGGTGGGGTCCGCTCGGCGGAGCCCTGAAGGCCCTACCTCAACCTTCCTATAAACTTCCGTTGAAGTAGGTGGTGGGGTCCGCTCGGCGGGGTGTTGAAGACCCTACCCCAACCTTCTTATACACTGGCGTTGAGGTAGGTGGTGGGGTTCGCTCTGCGGGGTCCTGAAGGCCCAACCCCAACCTTCTTATAAACTTTCGTTGAGGTAGGTGGTGGGGTCCGCTCGGCGGGGTCCTGAAGGCCTTGCCCCAACCATCTCATAAACTTGCTTTGAGGTAGGTGGAGGGGTCCGCTCGGCGGGTTCCTGAAGGCCCTACCCCAACCTTCTTATAAACTGTCGTTTAGGTAGGTGGTGGGGCCCTCTAGGCGGGGTCCTGAAGGCTCTGGCCAAATTTTCTTATAAACTAACGTTGAGGTACGTGGTGGGGTCCGCTCGGCGGGGTCCTGAAGGCCCTACCTCAGCCTTCCTATAAATTATCGTTGATGTAGGTGGTGGGGTCCGATGGGCGCGGTCCTGAAGACCCTACCCCAACCTTCTTGTACACTGGCGTTGAGGTAGGTGGTGGGGTCCGCTCGGCGGGGTCCTGAAAGCCCTGTCCCAACAACACTAATTGCATTATCTAATAAACAGAGGTTGAGGTAGGTGGTGGGGTCCACTCGGCGGGGTCCTTAAGGCCCTGCCCCTACCTTCGTATAAACTTGCCTTGAGGTAGGTGGATGGGTCCACTCAGCGGGGTCCTGAAGACCCTGCCAAAACCTTCTTATAAACTTTCGTTGAGGTAGGAAGTGGGGTCCGCTCGGCGGAGAGTCCTGAAGGCCCTAATCCATCCTTCTCATAAACTTTCGTTGAGGTAGGTGGTGGGTCCGCTAGACGGAGTCCTGAAGGCCCTACCCCAACCTTCCTATAATCTTTCGTTGAAGTAGGTTGTGGGTTCCGCTCGGCGGGGTCCTCAAGGCCCAATCCCAACCTTCTTATAAACTTGCGTTGAGGTAGGTGGAGGGGTCCGCTCATCGGGGTCGTGAAGGGCCTACCCAACCTTCTTTCAAACTGACGTTTAGGTAGGTGGTCGGGCCCGTTCGGCGGGGTCCTAAAGGCCCTGCCCCAACCTTCTTATAAACTGGCGTTGAGGTACGTGGTGGGGTCCTCTCGGCGGGGTCCTGAAGGCACTGACCCAACCTTCTTATAAACTGACGTTGAGGTATGTGGTGGGGTGCGCTCAACGGGGTCGTGAAGGCCCTTCCCAAATCTTCTAATACACTGGCTTTGAAGTAGGTGGTGGGGTCCACTCGGCGGGGTCCTCAAGACCCTGCAACAAACTTCTTATAAACTTCCGTTGAGGTATGTGGTGGGATCCGCTCGGCGGAGTCCTGAAGGCCCTACCCCAACCTTCTTATAAATTGGCGTTGAGGGAGGTGGAGAGGTCTGCTCGGCGCGGTCCTGAAGACCCTCTGCCAACCTTCTAATAAATTTTTGCTGAAGGAGGTGGTGGGGTCCGCTCGGGGGGGTCCTGAAGACCCTGCCCCAACCTTCTTATAAACTGGCGTTGAGGTAGGTGGTGGGGTCCGCTCGGATGGGTCCTGAAGACCATGCCCTAACCTTCTTATAAACTTGTGTTGAGGTATGCGGAGGGGTCCGTTCGGCGGGGTCCTGAAGACCCTGCCCCAACCTTCCTATAAACTTTTGTTGAGGTAGGTCGTTGTGTCCGCTCGGCGGAGTCCAGAAGGCCCTACCCCAACCTTCTTATAAACTGGCATGGCGGAAGGTGGTGGGGTCCACTCGGCGGGGTCCTAAAGATCCTACCCAACCTTCGTGTACACTGGCGTTAAGATAGGTGGTGGGGTCCGCTCGACGGGGTCCTGAGGCCCCTGCCCCAACCTTCTTATAAACTTGCCTTGAGGTAGGTGGAGGGGTCAGCTCGGCGGGGTCCTGAAGACCCTGCCCCAACCTTCTTATAAACTTTCGTTGAGGTAGGAAGTGGGGTCAGCTCGGCGGAGTCCTGAAGGCCCTAATCCAAAATTCTCATAAACTTTCGTTGAGGTTGGTGGTGGGGTCCGCTAGACGGAGTCCTGAACACCCTACCCCAACCTTCCTATAAACTTTCGTTGAAGTAGGTGGTGGGGACCGCTCGGCGGTGTCCTGAAGACCCTACCACAACATTCTTATACACTGACGTTGGGGTAGGTGGTGGAGTCAGCTAGGCGGGGTCCTGAAGACCCCACACCAACCTTCTTATAAACTTGCGTAGAGGTAGGTGGAGGGGTCCGCTCGGCGGGGTCCTGTAGGGCCTACCCCAACCTTCTTTTAAACTGGCGTTTAGGTAGGTGGTTGGTCCCGTTCGGCGGGGTCCTGTAGGGCCTACCCCAACCTTCTTATAAACTGGCGTTGAGGTACGTTGTGGGGTCCTCTCGGCGGGGTCCTGAAGGCACTGCCCCAACCTTCTTATAAACTTTCGTTGAGGTAGGGGGTGGGGTCCGCTCGGCGTGGTCCTGAAGGCCCTACCCAAACCTTCTAATAAACTGTCGTGGAAGTAGGTGGTGGGGTCCGCTCCGCGGGGTCCTGAAGACCCTGCCACATCCTTCTTATAAACTTTTGTTGAGATATGTTGTGGGGTCCGCTCGGCGGAGTCCTGAAGGCACTACCCCAACCTTCTTATAAATTGGCGTTGAGGGAGGGGGTGGGGTCTGCTCGGCGGGGTCCTGAAGACCCTACCCCAACCTTCTAATAAATTGGCGTTGAGGGAGATGGTGGGGTCCGCTCTGAGTGTTCCTGAAGACCCTGCCCCAACCTTCTTATAAACTGGCGTTGAGGTAGGTGGTGGGGTCCGCTCGGGGGGTCCTGAAGACCCTGCCCCAACCTTCTTATAAACTGGCGTTGAGGTAGGTGGTGGGGTCCGCTCGGGGGGTCCTGAAGACCCTGCCCCAACCTTCTTATAAACTGGCGTTGAGGTAGGTCGTGGGGTCCGCTCGGCGGAGTCCAGAAGGCCCTACCAAAACCTCCTTATAAACTGGCGTGGCGGAAGGTGGTGGGGTCCGCTCGGCGGGGTCCTGAAGGCCCTAGCCCAGCCTTCCTATAAATTACCGTTGATGTAGGTGCTGGGGTCCGATGGGCGTGGTCCTGAAGGCCCTACCCCAACCATCTTGTACACTGGCGTTGAGGTAGGTGGTGGGGTCCGCTCGGCAGGGTCCTGAGGGCCCTGACCCAACCACACTAATTTTATTAACTTATAAACTGAGGTTGAGGTAGGTGGTGGGGTCCGCTCGGTGGGGTCCTGAAGGCACTGCCCCAACCTTCTCATAAACTTGAATTGAGGTAGGTGGAGGGGTCCGCTCGGCGGGGTCCTGAAGACCCTGCCCCAACCTTCTTATAAACTTTCGTTAAGGTAGGAAGTGGGATCCGCTCGGCGTAGTCCTTAAGGCCCTGATCCAACCTTCTCATAAACTTTCGTTGAGGTAGGTGGTGCGGTCTGCTAGACGGAGTCCAGAAGGCCCTACCCCTACCTTCCTATAAACTTTCGATGAAGTAGGTCGTGGGGTCCACTCGGCGGGGTCCTGAAGGCCCTACCCCAACCTTCATATAAACTGGCGTTTAGGTAGGTGGTGGGGCCCGCTCGGCGGGGTCCCGAAGGCCCTGCCCCAACCTTCTTATAAAATGGCGTTGAGGTACGCTGTGGGGCCCGCTCGGCGGGGTCCTGAAGGCCTTGCCCCAACCTTCTTATAAAATGGCGTTGAGGTAGGTTGTGGGGCCCGCTCGGCAGGGTCCTGAAGACCCAGCTCAAACCTTCTAATAAACTGGCGTTGAGGTAGGTGGTGGGGTCCGCTCGGCGGGGTCCTGAAGGCCCTGCCCCAACGTTTTTTATAAAATGGCGTTGAGGTAGGTTGTGGGGCCCGCTCGGCGGGGTCCTGAAGGCCCAGCCCAAACTTTCGTATAAACTGGCGTTGAGGTACGTGCTGAGGTCCGCTCGCCGGGGTCCTGAAGGCCCTACCCCGGCCTTCCTGTAAATTATCGTTGATGTAGGTGGTGGGGTCCGATGAGCGGGGTCCTGAAGACCCTACCCCAACCTTCTTTTACACTTGCGTTGAGGTAGGTGGTGGGGTCCGCTCGGCGGGGTCCTGAAGGCCCTGTCCCAACCACACTAATTGTATTATCTTGTAAACTGAGGTTGAGGTAGGTGGTGGGGTCCGCTCTGCGGGGTCCTGAAGGCCCTGCCCCTACCTTCTTATAAACTTGCCTTGAGGTAAGTGGATGGGTCCGCTCGGCGGGGTCCTGAAGGCCCTACCCCAACCTTCTTTTAAACTGGCGTTTAGGTAGGTGGTTGGCCCCGCTCGGCGGGGTCCTGAAGGCCCTGCCCCAACCTTCTAATAAACTGGCGTTGAGGTACGTGGTGGGGTCCTCTCGGCGGGGTCCTGAAAGCACTGACCCAACCTTCTTATAAACTGACGTTGAGGTACGTGGTGGGGTCCTCTCTGCGTGGTCCTGAAGGCCATACCCAACCTTCTAATAAACTGGCGTTGAAGTAGGTGGTGGGGTCTGCTCGGCGGGGTCATGAAGACCCTGCCACAACCTTCTTATAAACTTTCGTTGAGGTATGTGGTGGGGTCCGCTTGGCGGAGTCCTGAAGGCCCTACCCCAACCTTCTAATAAATTGGCGTTGAAGGAGGTGGTGGGGACCGCTCGGAGGGGTCCTGAAGACCCTACCCCAACCTTCTAGTAAATTGGCGTTGAAGAAAGTGGTAGGGTCCGCTCAGGGGGGTCCTGAAGACCCTGCCCAAACCTTCTTATAAACTGGCGTTGAGGTAGGTGGTGGGGTAAGCTCGGGGGGGTCCTGAAGACCATGCCCAAACTTTCTTATAAACTTGCGTTGAGGTATGCGGAGGGGTCCGCTCATCGGAGTCCAGAAGGCCCTACCCCAACCTTCTTATAAACTGGCGTGGCGGAAGGTGGTGGGGTCCGCTCGGCGGGGTCCTGAAGGCCCTACCAAAACCTTCTTATAAACTGGCGTGGCGGAAGGTGGTGGGGTCCGCTCGGCGGAGTCCAGAAGGCCCTACCAAAACCTTCTTATAAACTGGCGTGGCGGAAGGTGGTGGGGTCCGCTCGGCGGGGTCCTGAAGGCCCTACCCTAGCCTTCCTATAAATTATCGTTGATGTAGGTGGTGGGGTCCGCTCGGCTGGGGTCCTGAAGGCCCTGACCCAACCACACTAATTGTATTTTCTTATAAACTGAGGTTGAGGTAGCTGGTGGGGTCTGCTCGGTGGGGTCCTGAAGGCCCTGCCCCAGCCTTCTTATAAACTTGCCTTGAGGTAGGTGGAGCGGTCCGCTCGGCGGTGTCCTGAAGACCCTGCCCCAACCTTCTTATAAACTTTCTTTGAGGTAGGAAGTGGAGTCCGCTCGGCGGAGTCCTGAAGGCCCTACCCCAACCTTCTTATAAATTGGCGTTGAGGGAGGTGGTGGGGTCTGCTCGTCGGGGTCCTGAAGGCCCTACCCATACCTTCTAATAAACTGGCGTTGAAGTAGGTGGTGGGTTCCACTCGGCGGGGTCCTGAGGATCTAGCCCAAACTTTCTTATAAACTGGCGTTGAGGTATGTGGTGGGGTCCGTTCGGCGGGGACCTGAAGGCCCTACACCAGCCTTCCTATAAATTATCTTTGATGTAGGTGGTGGGGTCCGACGAGCGGGGTCCTGAAGACCCTACATCAACCTTCTTGTACACTTGGGTTGAGGTAGGTGGATGGGTCTGCTCGGCCGAGTCCTGAAGGCCCTAATCCAAAATTCTCGTAAACTTTCGTTGAGGCAGGTGGTGCGGTCTGCTAGACGGTGTCCTTAAGGCCCTACCCCAACCTTCCTATAAACTTTCGTTGAAGTACGTGGTGGGGACAGCTCGGCGGGGTCCTGAAGACCCTCCCACAACTTCCTCATACACTGACGTTGAGGTAGGTGGTGGGGTCAGCTCGGCGGGGTCCTGAAGGCCCAACACCAACCTTCTTATAAACTTGTGTAGAGGTAGGTGGAGGGGTCCGCTCGGCGGGGTCCTGAAGGCCCTACCCCAACCTTCTTATAAACTGGCGTTGAGGTACGTGGTGGGGTCCTCTCGGCGGGGTCCTGAAGGCACTGCCCCAACCTTTTCATAAACTGGCGTTGAGGTAGGTGGTGGGGTCCGCTCGGCGTGGTCCAGAAGGCCCTACCCAAACCTTCTAATAAACTGGCGTTGAAGTAGGTAGTGGGGTCCGCTCGGCGGGGTCCTGAAGACCCTGCCACAACCTTCTTATAAACTTTCGTTGAGGTATATGGTGGGGTCCGTTTGGCGGAATCCTGAAGGCCCTACCCCAACCTTCTCATAAATTGGCGTTGAGGGAGGGTGTGAGGTCTGCTCGGCGGGGTCCTGAAGACCCTGCCCCAACCTTCTAATAAATTGGCGTTGAAAGAGGTGGTGGGGTCCGCTCGGTGTGGTCCTGAAGACCCTGCCCCAACCTTCTTATAAACTGGCGTTGATGTAGGCGGTGGAGTCCGCTCGGGGGGGTCCTGAAGACCATGCCCAAACCTTCTTATAAACTTGCGTTGAGGTATGCGGAGGGGTCCGCTCGGCGGGGTCCTGAAGACCCTGCCCCAACCTTCCTATAAACTTTTGTTGAGGTAGGTCGTGGGGTCCGCTCGGCAGAGTCCGGAAGGCCCTACCAAAACCTTCTTATAAACTGGCTGTGAAGGCTTACTCAGCCCTGTAACAACTTCAGACAGTATTACCAAGGCTGGCTCCTCCTCAGGAAAATTAGTGAATAGAAAAAGAAATAATAACAGACAAACATAAACACTTTATTATATAGAAAATATAAAATGTAAAACACTTAAATATGAAATATTAATCCTACATTAAAGAAAATGAAAAATGAAAAATATAAATTTTAACTGAATTCAACGCTAATTTTAATGTATATAAAACGTGGGTGTCTGGGGTTGGTGACACTGTTGTTGAAATCGTGGCCGTTGCTGATGATGGGGGGGGGGGCGCAGGTGTTGGTGACCACCACTGGCTAGATCTTCACAAATTATTGCCGTGAGTATAATATCCCGATGACAGGAAAGCAGGTTCTTTACCGCTGCAATGATGTGGGGTTATGTCCTGCAATTTCATACAGATGCACAGGTACGTAAAAAATGGTGAAGTCTCTGGACGTTAGTCCTTCTCCGGTTCTGCCCGTTGATTGCCAGGTGACCCTCACTGACATCCATGAGTAGAGTTGGGAGCTGTGAGTCGAGTGATTTACTGTATACCCAGAGCCCCTCACGTCACCTTTCAGGAAGGGGGGGAAGAGGGAGGGGAAGGGATAGCGGGAGCTAGACTGACCCTACCTTAACAAGCAGCCGGCAGTCAAACTATCACTTTCAGGGAGGGGGAGAAAAGGCGGGAAAAACGGGAGCCTGACTTACCCTACCTTAACTAGTAGCCGGCAGACAAACTATCAATTTAGGGGTTGGGGGAGAAAAGGCGGGAATATCGGGAGCTAGACTGACCCTACCTTAATGAGTAGCCGGCAATGAAACTTTTTTTTTTTTTTTTATATTTTATTTAAAACATGACATTACAAAAATATAATATGTAAAACTCATTTAAGTCTATAAATTAACACAATCCTCCCTACAGCTAATATTACACACCACACTTACAACTCCGTGTGGGTACACCCCCCCCCCCCCCTGCTCCCTCATCCTATCACTTAACACAAACCTGTTGGAGCTACTCAACAGAATTACATGATATGAACAACACTTTTATATACACATCCCTCGAAATGGTACTTAATAATCGACTACAGACCATGCAATGCATTGCACTGAACATATTATACAGACATATTACCCCCCCCATCCCGTGGTTATCCAACCACCCCACTATTTACAACCTAACATACTATAAACAATGAATGTTGCCTAATCTAAAGTCACACAGCAATGATCAAAACATTAATTTATGTAATTGTCCTAATGGTTCAGTTACATAACAATATGTATTACACAACAATGGTGATATAGAAAAGTCACAAAGACATACAAATTACTACAAAACCATAAGAATAAACTTAGTCTCAAAATCCAACACATGTAAGCCTCTACACATTTAAACATGCAATTCCAGTGTTAAAACAATAACACAGCTTCAACTATGACATTCAAGCTCTATACAGCTTATATGGACATTACATAGTGCTATTGACAACAGTACAATACAACATAAAATATAACCATGACATAAGTAACACATAAAGACTGTGCCTAGCACGCACCTAACCACAAAAACCTATAACACCACAGTTGCCCAACTTTATTTACACTATCTGACGTACATTAAACTCTTTACTCTCAAAACAAAACTGAAAATTGCAGAACACCAGTGACGAACAATAATGCACAGACATTAATACAAACATATCACAGCATATCTCTGGACACCGTGCATGATCACAGCATCAACACTATGCAGTGCAAGGCACCTAGAAAACAAGTTGGAGCAAATACATGCAATTATTATAGCAAATCTCCAAATTACAATGTCATTACCGTAAATCAATATTACCACACACAATATGTATAATAAGTGTAAAGTCCAGTCACACAAAAACTGGCCAGCTCCACAGGTGCTAGCACCCGTGGTCCACATATTATTCACTCATGCATCACTCATCCAACACTCTCGCAAACATTTGTTATCCATTACCAGGGAGGCAACCCTGTTTTCACCCCTGACTTCCCTACCCCAGCAACACTTTCCAATCATACCCTCCCCTCCCTCGTATATTACAAGTCTAATAAAACCTGTAACGTAAGTTGCCTATATCCCTCTGAAAAATCCTTTTACCCACCTCCTCCCATAAATTTCCTTATTTCTACATACCGTTTTATAGAACGTTACCGCTAACACCCTCCTCTTCACCTCAGTAACCTGTTTCCCCCGCAATCCCCACACTATATAGATATAATCTGCCATAATGTATCCCACAGCTCTGATTACACGTTCCTCCCAACCCCCCACGTCGAGACTTAATGCTCTCAATACAGAAATTCCTTTACCTCCTATCCTATTTATCACCCTATTTAACCACCCCTTGACACTCCTCAGTCCATCACAAAAATATACTACATGAAAAGCCGACTCCTCCCCACCACATATCCCACACTCTCCCCGTCAACGACTCGTCTATCCCGTAGAACCACACCCGACGGTAAAATGCCGTGCAGAAAACGATACATTACATTCCGAACACGAGGTTGCAACCTCATCCTACTCAACCTATTCCATATACTTCCCCATGCATACATGGGGAAAATTCCTCTAAAAGGCGCTACAACCCTCCCGGCAAAACAATCTACACAACCTACCTATTTTAACCTTTGCTGGCTCTCGATCCCACGCCAGAGCCCTCAACAGTTTCACACTCATGCAACTCAACTCCTGTATACATCCGTTGCAATCTGTTATGGATCCTGGCCAAACCCCCCTCCACCCACACTTTCCCTCATCACCTCCCTTTTAATGAAGACACATTTGACCCTCCGCTTTAAGTCCAGCAATCCCAGCCCCCCCTTACTTACAGGTAACATTACCACATCCCTCTTAATCCAATCACAGCTCGAACCCCACAAGAATTTAAAAACCCTCCTAAGTATGTTCGTTATTGCTGGCCCAGTTAATGGGAACACGGCTGCCACGTGCCATACTTTGCTATACAGTAAGATATTAATAACAATGGCACGCTGCACAAGGGTCAAATGATAAGGTCGCAATGCACCCAAGCGTCCCTGAATCCTTTCTATTATCCTAAGCGAGTTTTCCATGCGTGCCACAGGTAGATCGTCTGCATAAATAAGACCGCAGATTTTTAACGAATTCACCTGCCTCCTCACAACTGCACTACCCCAATCAACCCTACCCGCCCAAGCTCCTAACCCCATGACCATGGATTTATCTGAATTTACCCTCATACCAGTTGCCCCTGCGAACATTTGTACTACCCCGTCTAATGTGTCCATTGACATCCCCTCCCTGATCAGAACAGTTGTATCATCCACATACCCAATTAAAACTGGCCAAACATCATTAGCTGCCTGACTGCGGTGGAGTGCGGTTGTGCACGGCACCCCTCTGCTGTTTGTCAGGAGAGCTCTCATAGCAACAATATGGCGCTGAGTATCCGACGTAGGGTGAACACTGTCGGCGTTGAGCTGCTTCGTGGGGCGATTTCCCCCTCTACGGCGCAGGTGTTACTTCCGACAATCATCAGGGAAACGTACGGAGTGCAGGATGATGAGGTTTATGGTGTGGCCCTGAATGGGGCCTATCGTCTATTCGTCAAGTTAAATTCGACGGCTGTGTACGAGTTGTTAGTGACGAAATTTGAGCATGTGAGTATTGATGTAACTCCAGCTGTCAAAGTGCGACTCATAGACGTCTCTCGCCACTATACGTGGGTGAAGTTGCGAAATGTCCCCTTCGAGGCTGACGAGGAGGACTTACGGAAGGTGTTTGCAGCTTATGGTACCGTGCATCTGGCAACCCAAGGCAAGTGGGCGGCAGGTGCGTACATGGAACGTCCGGAGGGTACATTCTCCCTCAATATGATACTGAGGCACCCGATCCCGTCATACGTCGTGATGCCGGAGTTTAGGACCCAAATTCTAGTGGCGTATGCTGGGCAGCGACGGACATGCAGGTTGTGTGGGGAGTATGATCATATGGCGGCGACGTGTGGGAGGCAGTGGAGGGCGCCGGCGCAAACAGGTGGAGCACCAGTTACAGGTGTGGATGTCGTTGAGGAGAATTCCAAAGGAAAACGAGGAGATGGCCGTCTGTGGAGTGAAATTGTAGAAGAGTCTCTTGTGGTGCATGATGGGCGAGGCACGAGTTGTGTGGAGCCAAAAATGGCCACTTTGCCGGTGACGGGGGAGGAAGTACTAATTCAGCAGGAGGTGCAAGAGCTGGAGGATGAGCTCGACGAGGTATTGAAAACTTTACCTTCTTCGGGCGAGGATAATGGCTTGGGCCGTGAAATGGTGCCTGAGTTGAAAGGAGAGTGTGGCGGGACAGGCACGAGAAGGAAGAGGAACAACTGCAGGCACAGAGAGGAGTCACCGTGCTCTGTGCGACAGGTCACAGTATGAGGTTGATGTTCACTGTGAGGAATCTTCGGAAGACAGTATGGCGGTTAGGGGGTTTGTCACGAGGAAGAGGGCGGCTGCGTCAGACTCAGATGATGTCCTGACGCCCGCGCAGAGGTCTGGGAGGAAGGATGTATATTCTCGTGACAGCCAGGATAAGAGGCATCGAAAAGGGGGGGGTGGATGGTGACAAACCACATGTTGACCCTGGAGCAAGAGGCCCTGGGAAGGTTGAGAGGAGAAAGGGTTGGAAGCTTTAGAAAGGCCTTAAGTGCATGACTGTGAATGTGAATGGACTGTGTACTGGTGTGAAGAGGGAATGCTTTCGTATGCTTGTACGTCGATACAGAGTGGACATAGTCTTTCTACAGGAACATAATTTCAGGGAGGGTAGAGTGCTCGAGGTGGAAGGGTATAAGGTGTTGACTCTGCCATCGGCACGTTTGAAAGGTGGTGTGGGTTTATTGATAAAGGAGGCGAGCCCGTTTGTGTTGCAAAGACGTGAAGGGGGGGGGAGGGTGTTGCGTGTGGATGGGTGGTGGATGGGGCAGAGGGTAACCTTTGTAAGTGTGTATGCACCAGCTGAAAATGATATGAAAGTAAAGAGGGATTTTGTGTGTGATGATCTAGTTTTTGCTTTCCGTGGTTTACCTGAAGTGGCCATCGTAGGTGGGGACTGGAATTGTGTGATCAGGAGAGCGGATGTGGAACCACGAGGGGCGGGGCATATGTTGACAGCATTACGCAATCTTTTGGTGGACGTTCAGTTGAGGGATGTGGTAGGTGGGGGAGCGTGGGAGGTGGAGCATACTTTCGTGAGGCGAGGTTACGCAGCTAGGTTAGACAGGTTGTATATATCTCATAAGGTATTGTCAAAGCCTGTCCGTACTATTGAACTAGCTTTTTCAGATCATAGGGCGGTTGTTGCAGAAGTAGCTTGGGATTCTCTAGCTAGTATCTCTTGGGGATATTGGAAATTAAATACGAGTCTGTTGGAAGATGAGGAGGGGCTGGGGGGTTTTACGGAGCTGTGGGAGAGATTAACTGAGGAGGTACAAGGTGTGGAGGACGTGGTGACGTGGTGGGATGGTGTGGCTAAGGACCGGATTCGGCATTATTATGTGAGGGAGGGGAAAAGGATTAATTCTTTAAAATTTGGGTTGCTTAATTATTTGGAGGATAGGTTACGGGGTTGTTATGTAAAAGGGGCAGTAGAGGGTGTCTATCCAATGGACAACATTATGATACTTAAAGAGCGGTTGCGGGAAATTCAGGACGAGCGGTTCCAAGCGGTGAGAGTAATGGCGGGGGTGGAGGAGGTGTTATGGGGAGATAGGCCGTCCTCGTGTGTGTTGCGCAGACAAAAACAACGTCAGCAGGCAACAGCTATTCCATGTTTGGAGGTTCTTGAGTCGGTGGGAGGGTATAGGGCGGGTCAGGTTATCCACACTACGGATGGGATGGGGTTGTTTGCAGATAAGTGGTACGAAAAGTATTGGCGGGAGGAAGGGGTAGGATTAGGGGATTTAGAGAGGGTGTGTGGAAGTATGCCATGTAGGTTAGGACACAGTGATAGGGAAGCTTTGGGGGGGGGACATAACTGAGGGGAATATGGAGAGCTTTGAGTGCCATGCGAAAGGGCAAAGCACAGGGAATCGATGGACTGCCGGCGGAGTTTTATCAACAGCATTGGGAGTTAATAAAAGTTTTTTTGGTGAGGTTACTAAACTTGATGAAGGTAAGGGGAAGGTTGGGTGAAAGACAGGCAACAGCTGTAGTTGTTTTGGTACCGAAGGGTAAGGAACAGCTTTCGCTCAGGGACTATAGAACAATATCGTTGTTATGTGCGGATTATAAGTTATTTGCCAAAATTTTAGGAAATAGGATCAAGTGTGTTGTTTGGAGGGTTGTATCGGAAACCAGTTTGGGTTGCCAGGTAGGTCTATGGGGGTGGGACATGGTCTTTTAAGGGATTTCGTGGAAGAAAAAGGGGGGGGAAGGGGGGGTTGGTTGGTTGCACTAGACTGGCAAGGAGCTTATGATAGGGTGGAGCGAGAGGCGTTGAGAGCTATCCTTAGGAAACAGGCCTATGGGGAAGAAATAGTGGGATGGGTAGAGGCGTTATATAGAGGGGCAATGGTGAGAGTACAGATTAATGGAAGACTAGGGGGGAGGATTGTAATGGGCAGAGGTCTTAGACAGGGGTGTCCTATGTCACAGCTTTTATTTGCATGCATACAGGACCCCTTTTATAGAATGGTGGAGAGCCATATGGGCATTAGTGGAGGGGTTGGGGGGGTACTGGGGGCGTTTGGCCTGTTCTCATAGGGTATGTAGATGATACCACTGTATTGGTTAGAGAGGGGATGTCCATAAACGCCTTAGATGGAGTGGTCGACACGTTTGCATGTGCAACTGGTATGAGGGTAAATTCGGAGAAGTCCATGGTTATGGGGTTAGGAACTTGGGGGGAGAGGGTCGAGTGGGGTAGTGCAGTCGTAAAGAAGCGGGTGATGTCATTAAAAATTTGTGGTCTAATCTATGCAGATGATCTTGAGGTTGCACGTGTTAATAATTCGGTCAGGTTGGTAGAAAGGATTCTGGGTCGATTGGGAGCATTGCGGCCTTATCATTTGACCATTGTGCAGCGTGCCATTGTAATTAACGTTTTATTGTATAGCAAGGTTTGGCATGTGGCTGCCGTGTTCCCTTTAACGGGGACGGCAATTGCAACTATACTTAGAGGGGTTTTTAAATTTTTGTGGGGTTCAGGTTGTGATTGGCTTAAAAGGGATGTAGTAATGTTACCTGAGCGTCAGGGGGGGTTGGGTTTAATGAACTTAAAGAGGAGGGTCAAATGTATCTTCATTAAAAGGGAGGTGCTGAGGGAGGGTGTGAGTGGGGGGGGGGGTTGGTTAAGGTACACAATAAATTGAAATGCATGTTTTCTGGGACGGAGTTGAGGGAGTGTGAAAACTATTTTGAGGGCAGTGGTGATGGTTAGGGATCTGGGTCAGGTAAAAATAAGTAGGCTGTGTAGGATGTCAGCAGAAAGGGTTGTGGCTCCGGTGGAGGGGATTTTCCCCATGTATGACTGGGGATGTATATGGAGAAGGTTTTGGTAGGTTAAGGTTACACCCCGTGGACGTGAGGTGATGTATCGGTTTTTGCATGGGATTTTACCATCGGGAGTGGTCTTACGAGCTAGACGGGTGGTTGAGGGGGGGGGGGGGTATGTGGAATATGTGGCGGGGAGGATTCTGCATTCCATGTAGTGTATTTTTGTGAGGGGTTGGGAGTGTCAGGGGTTGGTTGGGGCAGGGTGTTGCATAAGATAAGTGGTCAATACTTCTCTGTTCTGCGGGCATTGAGTCTTGATGTGGGGGGTATGGATGAAAGTATTATTAGGGCTGTGGGGTACATTATGGTAGATTATGTTTACATTATGTGGGGAATGAGGGGGAAAGGGGTAAGTTTAGGTGAAGAGGAGGGTATTGGCTGTTACGGTTTATAAAACGTTGTGCCGTAATAGAGAACTTTATGGGAGGAGGTGGGAGCGGGCATTCTCTGAGGGATATAGAGACCTTACATTAGAGGTTTTATTAAAATTGCAAATTAGGTGGGTGGGGCAGGGTAGGGATGGTATAATGTGTTATGTTGAGGGGCTGTCAGGGGTGGAAACGGGGTCGCCTCCTGGTATGTAATGGGTGAATGTGTATGAACTTGGGCGTATGATGTGTATTCATGGTGTGTGACGAGTATACTCAATATATGTGTTTGATTTTGCAGTAGGACATTGTTCTATGTATGTTACTCATATGCATGTTTTTAGATGCTTGTAGAGGTGTCAGTGTGTTGGATCCTTGTTTATTAATATATTCTGTGTTTGATGAACATATTGTTTTTACCTTATTCTCAATACATTACGTTAATTGTATTTAACGTATAAGGTGTCCTACTTTATAATTTACAAAGTGACAATATATGCATATTATGGTGTGTTTTGTTAATCATATAACAATGCAATTGGAATTAGTCGTTTATTGGTTATCATAGGTGTAGGGGTTTTCATGTATGGGTGAGGAGGGATATTTGTGTTATCTCAAGTTCATGTTTGTGTGGTTGTTAATGATTTATTCTGTGTAAGACCTGTTATTGTCTTTATCTATCTCTTGTATTGTATTGTTCTAAATAAAATATAAAAAAAAAAAAACTGGCCAAACCCTCGCAACCTCACACCCTGGTCTCACTACGTGACACATACGCTGCTCCATCAATCTATAAAAGTGGTCCTGTACGCACGCAAACAATAATTGTGACATAGGACACCCCTGCCTAAGTCCCCTACCCATTACAATCTTCCCACCCAATCGACCATTAATCTGTACCCTCGCCATTGCACCTCCATACAACGCCTCAACCCAGCCCACTATTTCTTCCCCAAACCCCTGACCCCTGAGGATGGCTTTCAATGCTTTCCGATCCAAATCTATCGTATTGCCCCTTGCCAATCGAGCGCCACCAAACCTCCCTCCCTCCCCCCCCTTTTGCCTCCACGAAATCCCTAAGTAACCCATGCCCCTCCACCATAGACCTCCCTGGCAAACCAAGCTGAGTTTTTGATACTACCACCCCCCCCACCACACACTTCACCCGATTTCCCAAAATCTTCGCAAATAATTTATAATCTGCGCATAACAACGAGATCGCCCGGTAATCCCGAAGCGTATGCTGCCCCTTGCCCTTCGGTACCAATACAACGACAGCCGTTGCCTGCTTCTCACCCAGCTCACCTCTCCCCTTCATGCAATTTAATAACCTAACCAGAAAATGCCTCAATAATTCCCAATGCTGCTGATAAAACTCTGCCGGGAGTCCATCAATTCCCAGTGCTTTGCCCTTTCGCATTCCACTTAAAGCCCTCCATATTTCCCCTTCAGTTATTTCCCCCCCCCCCAGTGCTTCCCTATCACTGTTACGCAACTGACATACCACACCCCACACCACCTGTTCTAAAACCCCAATCCTCTACCCCCTTCTCGTTGCCAGTACTTCTCATACCACTTGCCCAGCAAACGCCCCCATTCCTTCCGTAGCTTGTATGCCCTTTCCCCTCCCTGTACCCTCCTATCGATTCATAAACCTCCAACCATGGAATAGTCATTGCCTCTGTCTTTGTTTCTGCCTACGCAATACCCCACGATGAAGATCTATCCCCCCATAACACCTTTTCCCCCCGCCCTGTCCCCTCACCGCTTGGAACCTCTCATCCTGTACCTCACGCAGCCTCCCTTTAATTGCAATAATTTCATCCATTGGATAAGTGCCCGCCACCGCCCCCCCTCGCATAACAACCCCGTAATCTTTTCCTCCAAATGTTGCAAGCCCATATTTTAAAGAATTGATACGTTTCCCTTCCTTTAGTAATATTGCTTAATCCGTTCTTTAGCCCCCACCATCCCCCCACATCACCACATCCTCTACCCATTTATCTCTGCACTAACCCCCCTCCCACAGCGTTGCAAATCCCTCTATCCCCTCCTCATCACCTAACAACTTGTTTTTAAATTTTCCCAAATATCCCCTAGATATACCTGCTAGTGACTCCACGCCACCTCTGCTACTACCGCCCGATGATCCGAATACGCTACTTCTATTGTACGGAAAAATTCAACCCAACCCCTTGAGATAATACAGCCTATCCAACCTAGAAAGCGTAACCCCGTCTTACAAAAGTGTGCTCTCCCCTCCCCACGCCCTCCTCCAACCGCATCCCGCAACTGAAATATCCCTAAAAAAGTTTCTCGCAAGGCCGCCGACACGTGCCCCGCCCCTTTTTGGTTCCACGTCGGGCCCTCCTAATAACGAAAGTTCCAGTCCCCACCAACGACGGCCACTGCAGTAAACCACGTAAGAAGAAAACTAGTTCTTCACATACAAAATCCCTTTTTACCCTCACATCTTTTCCGCTGGTGCATCACACATAAAAAAAGATACCCGCTGTCCCATCCACCACCCATCCACGCGCAATACTCTTCCCCCCTCCCCCCTCACTTCTTAGCAACACAAACGGGCTTGCCTCCCTGATCAATATACCCACACCACCTTTCAGACGTGCAGATGGCAGAGTCATGACCTGAAACCCCTCCACCTCGAGCATCTTCCCTCCTTGAAATTGTGTTCTTGCAGGAACACTACATCCACCAAATTTTATACAGAAACATTTCGAAACCATTCCTTCTTCACACTATTACACAGTTCCATTTACGTTCACAGTCATCCACCTAAGGCCTCTTTATAGTTTCCAACCCTTCCTCCTCTCTTCATTCATCCCAGGGCCTGCTGCCCCAGAGCCAGCACAAGGCTTCACACCATAAACCCCCTCCCCCTTTTTTGCGATGCCTCTTATCGTGACTGCTTCGACATTGCTCTTCCTTCCTCCAGACCTCTGCGCCGGCGTCAGGACATCATCTGAGTCTGACGCCGCCGCTCTCTTCCTCGTGATGCCCTCTACATCCATGTTATCTTCTGAGGTTCCCTCACGATGAACCTCAACCTCCACCAGGGCCCGTTCCACAGCACAAGGCGACAACTCTCTCTTACTTAGTTAGCCCGTCAACCCCTGCTATGTTTTTTATCCTTACATTCCTCTACAGGCAACGCCGTGCCTCTCACCAGCTCAGGAACAACATCCTCTGCAGCGGTGTCAATGTCCTTAACACTTCCTGAAGCTCTTTCCCCTAGAGCCTGCACCTCCTGCACTTGCACTTCTGTACTTTCCTTTGTGTAGTAACAGATATTTTTTCATTTACAGCTTACCTCACACATGCCAGTCTCCTCTTTGGAATCCTCCACCTCTTCACTCCACAAGCGCCAGGGCCCTTGCTTTCGCACTGGGCTTCAACAGCTATCACGCTGGTAACTGGTGCTTCAGCAGTTTGCGCTGGCGCCCTCCTCGCTTCACGCACTCTTGCCGCCATATGGTCGTACGCCCCACATATTCTGCACGTAGTCTCTGTCCGCATTCGATACCATAACTTGCGTCCTGAAGTCCTCCAACACGACGTAAAACGGTATGGGATGTCTCAGAGTCATCTTCAGGGAAAAGGTACCCCCCGGAGTCCCATCTAAGCACCCTGCCGTCCACTTGCCCTTTTGTGCCAGATGTACGGTTCCATATGTCTCAAAAACCTCCTTATTTCAGCCTCATCTGCCTCAAATGGGACATTACGTATCTTAACCCCCCCGTAAAGTGGCGAGATACGTCGATCAAACGCACCTTCACAGCTGGAGTAGCGTCAAGACCCACGTCTAGGAATCTCGTCACCAAAGATCATAAAACGGACGTGGAATTCAGTTTGACGAAGATTCTATAAGCCCCATTCAGGGCTACACCATACACCTCATCGTCGTGGATTCCCTAGGTCTCCCTAATGATTTTTGGGAGTAAGACTTGCACTGAAGAGGGTGAAATCGCGCCACAAGCAGCTCAATACCAATGGTATTTACGCGCCTCCTCACACTCGCGCCATGTTGATACAAGGTTAGCTCGCCAGAAAACAGCAGAGGGGTGCAGCGCACAACCTCACTCGACCGTGGTCAGGCAGCGAGTGCAATGAAACTATTGTTAATATTAAAATATATAAAATATATATATATAAAAATATATATATTTAAACATATATATTATATATATATACATATCCTCTCTACTCCTATCTATTGAACTTTTCCCTCACACTGGCGTTTCGGAAGGTGGTGGGGTCTGCTCGGCGGGGTCCTGAAGGCCATACCCCAGCCTCCCTATAAATTATCGTTGAAGTACGTGGTGGGGTCCGATGGGCGGGGTACTGAAGACCCTACCCGAACCTTCTTGAACACTGGCGTTGAGGTCGGTGGTGGGGTCCGCTCGGCGGGGTCCTGAAGGCCCTGACCCAACCACACTAATTGTATTATCTTATAAATTGAGGTTGAGGTAGGTGGTGCGGTCCGCTCGGTGGGGTCCTGAAGGCCCTGCCCCCACCTTCTTATAAACTTGCCTTGAGGTAGGTGCAGGGGTCCGCTCGGCGGGGTCCTGAAGACCCTAATCAAACCTTCTTATAAACTTTCGTTGAAGTAGGTGGTGGGGTCCGCTCGGCGGGGTCCTGAAGGCCCTAATCAAACCTTCTTATAAACATTCGTTGAGGTAGGAAGTGGGGTCCGCTCGGCGGAGTCCTGAAGGCCCTAATCAAACCTTCTTATAAACTTTCGTTGAAGTAGGTGGTGGGGTCCGCTCGGCGGGGTCCTGAAGACCTTGCCACAACCTTCTTATAAACTTTCGCTGAGATAGGTGGTGGGGTAAGCTGGGTGGGGTCCTGAAGGCCTTGCACCAACCATCTCATAAACTTGCGTTGAGGTAGGTGGATGGGTCCGCTCGGTGGGGTCCTGAAGGCCCTACCCCAACCTTCTTATAAACTGGCGTTTAGGTAGGTGGTGGGGCCTGCTCGGAGGGGTCCTGAAGGCCCTGCCCCAACCTTCTTATAAAATGGCGTTGAGGTAGGTTGTGGGGCCCGCTCGGCGGGTCCTGAAGGCCCAGCCAAAACCTTCTAATAAACTGGCGTTGAGGTACGTGTTGGGGTCCTCTCGGCGGGGTCCTGAAGGCCCTGCCCCAACCTTCTTATAAAATGGCGACGAGGTAGGTTGTGGGGCCCGCTCGGCGGGGTCCTGAATGCCCAGTCCTGAAGGCCCTACTCCACCCTTCCTATAAATTATCGTTGATGTAGGTGGTGGGGTCCGATGAGCGGGGTCTTGAAGGCCCTGTCCCAACCACACTAATTGTATTACCTTGTAAACTGAGATTGAGGTAGGTGGTGGGGTCCTCTCGGCGGGGTCCTGAAGGCCCTGCCCCAACCTTCTTATAAACTTGCCTTGAGGTAGGTGGAGGGGTCCGCTCGGCGGGGTCCTGAAGACCCTGCCCCAACCTTCGTATAAACTTTCGTTGAAGTAGGTGGTGGGGTCCGCTCGGCGGTTTCCTGAAGACACTACCACAACATTCTCATACACTGACGTTGATGTAGGTGGTGTGGTCAGCTCGGCGGGGTCATCAAGGCCCAACCCCAACCTTCTTATAAACTTGCCTTGAGGTAGGTGGAGGGGTCCGCTCGGCGGGGTCCTGAAGGCCCTAATCCAACCTTCTCATAAACTTTCGTTGAGGTAGGTGGTGGGGTCCGCTAGACGGAGTCCAGAAGGCCCTACCCCAACCTTCTTATAAACTTGAGTTGAGGTAGGTGGAGGGGTCCGCTCAGCGGGGTCCTGAAGGCCCTACCCCAACCTTCTTATGAACTGGCGTTGAGGTACGTGGTGGGGTCCTCTCGGCGGGGTCCTGAAGGCACTGCCCCAACCTTCTTATAAACTGGCATTGAGGTAGGTGGTGGGGTCCGCTCAGCGGGGTCCTGAAGGCAATTCCCAAACCTTCTAATAAACTGGCTTTGAAGTAGGTGGTGGGTTCCGCTCGGCGGAGTCCTGAAGGCCCTACCCCAACCTTCTTATAAATTGGCGTTGAGGGAGGTGGTGGGTTCTGCTCGGCGGGGTCCTGAAGACCCTACCCCAACCTTCTAATAAATTTTCGTTGAGGGAGGTGGTGGGGTCCGCTCGGTGCGGTCCTGAAGACCCTGCCCCAACCTTCTTATAAACTGGCGTTGAGGTAGGTGGTGGGGTCTGCACGGAAGAGTCCTGAAGACCATGCCCAAACCTTCTTATAAACTTGTGTTGAGGTATGCGGAGGGGTCAGCTCTGAGGGGTCTTGAAGACCCTACCCCAACCTTCCTATAAACTTTTGTTGAGGTAGGTCGTGGGGTCCGCTCGGCGGAGTCCAGAAGGCCCTACCCCAACCTTCTTATAAACTGGCGTGGCGGTAGGTGGTGGGGTCCGCTCGGCAGGGTCCATAAGGCCCTAGCACAGCCTTTCTATAAATTATCGTTGATGCAGGTGGTGGGGTGCGATGGGCGGGGTCCTAAAGACCCTACCCCAACCTTCTTGTACACTGGCGTTGAGGTAGGTGGTGGGGTTAGCTCGGCGGGGTCCTGAAGGCCCTGACCCAACCTCACTAATTGTATTATCTTATAAAATGAGGTTGAGGTAGGTGGTGGGTTCCGCACGGTGGTGTCCTGAAGCCCCTGCCCCAACCTTTTCATAAACTTGCCTTGAGGTAGGTGTAGGGGTCCGCTCGGCAGGGTCCTGAAGACCCAGCCCCAACCTTCTTATAAACTTCCGTTGAGGTAGGAAGTGGGGTCCGCTCGGCGGAGTCCTGAAGGCCCTATTCCAACCTTCTTATAAACTTTCGTTGAGGTAGGTGGAGGGGTCCGCTCGGCAGGGTCCTGAAGACCCTGCCAAAACATTCTTATACACTGGCGTTGAGGTAGGTGGTGGGGTCCGCTCGGCGGGGTCCTGAAGGCCCAACCCCAACCTTCTTATAAACTTTCGTTGAGGTAGGTGGTGGGGTCAACTAGGCGGGGTCCTGAAGGCCTTGCCCCAACCATCTCATAAACTTGCGTTGAGGTAGGTGGATGGGTCCGCTCGGCGGGATCCTGAAGGCCCTATTCCAACCTTCTTATAAACTTTCGTTGAGGTAGGTGGAGGGGTCCGCTCGGCAGGGTCCTGAAGACCCTGCCAAAACATTCTTATACACTGGCGTTGAGGTAGGTGGTGGGGTCCGCTCGGCGGGGTCCTGAAGGCCTTGCCCCAACCATCTCATAAACTTGCGTTGAGGTAGGTGGTGGGGCCCGCTCGGCGGGTTCCTGAAGGCCCTGCCCCAACCTTTTTATGAAATGGCGTTGAGGTAGGTTGTGGGGTCCGCTCGGCGGGGTCCTGAAGGCCCAGAACAAAACTTTCTTATAAACTGGCGTTGAGGTACATGTTGGGGTCCGCTCAGCGGGGCCCTGAAGGCCCTTCCCCAGCTTTCCTATAAATTATCGTTGATGTAGGTGGTTGGGTCTGATGAACGGGGTCCTGAAGACCCTACCCCAACCTTCTTTTACACTGGCGTTGAGGTAGGTGGTGGGGTCCGCTCGGCGGGGTCCTGAAGGCCCTGTCCCAACCACACTAATTGTATTATCTTATAAACTGATGTTGAGGTAGGTGGTGGGGTCCTCTCGGCGGGGTTCTGAAGACCCTGCCACAACATTCTTATACACTGGCGTTGAGGTAGGTGGTGGGGTCCGCTCGGCGGGGTCCTGAAGGCCCAACCCCAACATTGTTATAAACTTTCGTTGAGGCAGGTGGTGGGGTCAGCTGGGCGGGGTCCTGAAGGCCCTACCCCAACCTTCTTGTACACTGGCGTTGAGGTAGGTGGTATGGTCCGCTCGGGGGGGTCCTGAAGACCCTGCCCCAACCTTCTTATAAACTGGCGTTGAGGTAGGTGGTATGGTCCGCTCGTGGGGGTCCTGAAGACCATGCCCAAACCTTCTTATAAACTTGCGTGGATGTATGCGGAGGGGTCCGCTAGGCGGGGTCCTGAAGACCCTGCACCAACCTTCCTATAAACTTTTGTTGAGGTAGGTCGTAGGGTCCGCTCGGCGGAGTCCAGAAGGCCCTTCCCCAACCTTCTTATAAACTGGCGTGGCGGATGGAGGTGGGGTCCGCTCGGCGGGGTCCTGAAGGCCCTACCCCAGTCTTCCTATAAATTATCGTTGATGTAGGTGGTGTGGTCCGAGGGGCGGGGTCCTGAAGACCCTACCCCATCCTTCTTGTACACTGGCGTTGAGGTAGGTGGTGGGGTCCGCTCGGCGGGGTCCTGAAGGCCCTGACCGAACCACACTAATTGTATTATCTTATAAATTGACGTTGAGGTAGGTGGAGGGGTTAGCTCGGTGGGGTCCTGAAGGCCCTGCCCAAACCTTCTTATAAACTTGCCTTGAGGTAGGTGGAGGGGTCCGCTCGGCAGAGTCCTGAAGGCCCTACCCCAAACTTCTTATAAATTGGGGTTGAGGGAGGTGGTGGGGTCTGCTCGGCGGGGTCCTGAAGACCCTACCCCAACCTTCTAATAAATTTTCGTTGAGGGAGGTGGTGGGGTCCGCTCGAGGGGGTCCTGAAGTCCCTGCCCCAACCTTCTTGTAAACTGGCGTTGAGGTAGGTGGTGGGGTCCGCTCGGAAGGGTCCTGAAGACCATGCCCAAACCTTCTTATAAACTTGTGTTGAGGTATGCGGAGGGGTCCGCTCTGTGGGGTCCTGAAGACCCTGCCCCAACCTTCCTATAAACTTTTGTTGAGGTAGGTCGTGGGGTCCGTTCGCGGAGTCCAGAAGGCCCTACCCCAACCTTCTTATAAACTGGCGTGGCGGAAGGTGGTGGGGTCCGCTCGGCGGGGTCCTGAAGATCCTACCCCAACCTTCTTGTACACTGGCGTTGAGGTAGGTGGTGGGGTCCGCTCGGCGGGGTCCTGAAGGCCCTGACCTATCCTCACTAATTGTATTATCTTATAAAATGAGGTTGAGGTAGGTGGTGGGGTCCGAAGGGTGGTGTCCTGAAACCCCTGCCCCAACCTTCTTATAAACTTGCCTTGAGGTAGGTGGATTGGTCCGCTCGGCGGGGTCCTGAAGACCCTGCCCCAATCTTCTTATAAACTTCCGTTGAGGTAGGAAATGGGGTCCGCTCGGCGGAGTCCTGAAGGCCCTAATCCAACCTTCTTATAAACTTTCGTTGAGGTAGGTGGTGGGGTCCGCTAGAAGGAGTCCTGAAGGCCCTACCCCAACCTTCCTATAAACTTTCGTTGAAGTAGGTGGTGGGGTCCGCTCGGCGGGGTCCTGAAGACCCTGCCAAAACATTCTTATACACTGGCGTTGAGGTAGGTGGTGGGGTCCACTCGGCGGGGTCCTGAAGGCCCAACCCCAACCTTCTTATAAACCTTCGTTGAGGTAGGTGGTGGGGTCAGCTAGGCGGGGTCCTGAAGGCCTTGCCCCAACCATCTCATAAACTTGCGTTGAGGTAGATGGATGGGTCCACTTGGCGGGGTCCTGAATGCCCTACCCCAACCTTCTTATAAAGTGGCGTTTAGGTAGGTGGTGGGGCCCGCTCGGTGGGGTCCTGAAGGCCCTGCCCCAACCTTCTTATAAAATGACGTTGAGGTAGGTTGTGTGGCCCGCTCGGCGGGGTCCTGAATACCCAGCCAAACCTTCTAATAAACTGGCGTTGAGATAGGTGGTGGGGTCCGCTCGGCGGGGTCCTGAAGGCCCTGCCCCAACCTTTTTATGAAATGGCGTTGAGGTAGGTGTGGGGCCCGCTGGGCGGGGTACTGAAGGCCCTACCCCTACCTTCTTATAAACTTGCCTTGAGGAAGGTGGATGGGTCCGCTCGGCGGGGTCCTGAAGACCCTGCCCCAACCTTCTTATAAACTGGCGTTGAGGTAGGTGGTGCGGTCCGCTCGTGGGGGTCCTGAAGACCATGCCCAAACCTTCTTATAAACTTGCGTTGAGGTATGCGGAGGGGACCGCTCGGCGGGGTCCTGAAGACACTGCCTCAACCTTCCTATAAACTTTTGTTGGGGTAGGTCGTGGGGTCCGCTCGGCGGAGTCCAGAAGGCCCTAACCCAACCTTCATAAACTGGCGTGGAGGAAGGTGGTGGGGTCCGCTCAGCGGGGTCCTGAAGGCCCTTATCCAACCTTCCTATAAACTTTTGTTGAGGTAGGTGATGGGGTCCGCTAGACGGAGTCCTGAAGACCATGCCCAAACCTTCTTATAAACTTGCGTGGAGGTATGCGAAGGTGTCCGCTCGGCGGGGTCCTGAAGACACTGCCCCAACCTTCTTGTAAACTGGCGTGGCGGAAGGTGGTGGGGTCCGCTCAGCGGGGTCCTGAAGGCCCTAATCCAACCTTCCTATAAACTTTCGTTAAGGTAGGTGGTGGGGTCCGCTAGACGGAGTCCTGAAAGCCCTACCCCAACCTTCCTATAAACTTTTGTTGAGGTAGGTCGTGGGGTCCGCTCGGCGGATTCCAGAAGGCCCTACCCCACGTTTCTTATAAACTGGCGTGGCGGAAGGTGGTGGGGTCCGCTCAGCGGGGTCCTGAAGGCCCTATCCCAGCCTTCCTATAAATTATCGTTGACGTAGGTGGTGGGGTCCGATGGGCGGGGTCCTGAAGACCCTACCCCAACCTTCTTGTACACTGGCGTTGAGGTAGGAGGTAGGGTCCGCTCGGCGCGGTCCAGAAGGCCCTGACCCATCCTCACTAATTGTATTATCTTATAAAATGAGGTTGAGGTAGGTGGTGGGGTCCGCACGGTGGTGTCCTGAAGCCCCTGCCCCAACCTTCTTATAAACTTGCCTTGAGGTAGGTGGAGGGGTCAGCTCGGCGGGGTCATGAAGACCCTGCCCAACCTTCTTATAAATTTCCGTTGAGGTAGGAAGTGGGGTCCGCTCGGCGGAGTCCTGAAGGCCCTAATCCAACCTTCTTGTAAACTTTCGTTGAGGTAGGAGGCGGGGTCCGCTAGACGGAGTCCTGGAGGCCGTACCCCAACCTTCCTATAAACTTTCGTTGAAGTAGGTGGTGGGGTCCGCTCGGCGGGGTCCTGAAGACCCTGCCAAAACATTCTTAAACACTGGCGTTGTGGTAGGTGGTGGGGTCCGCTCGGCGGGGTCCTGAAGGCCCAACCCCAACCTTCTTATAAACCTTCGTTGAGGTAGGTGGTGGGGTCAGTTAGGCGGGGTCCTGAAAGCCTTTCCCTAACCATCTCATAAACTTGCATTGAGGTAGGTGGATGGGTCCGCTCGGCGGGGTCCTGAAGGCCCTACCCCAACCTTCTTATAAACTGGCGTTTAGGTAGGTGGTGCGGCCCGCTCAGCGGGGTCCTGAAGGCCCTGCCCCAAGCTTCTTGTAAAATGGCGTTGAGGTAGCTTGAGTGGCCCGCTCGGCGGGGTCCTGAAGACCCAGCCCAAACCTTCTAATAAACTGGCGTTGAGGTATGTGGTGGGGTCCGCTCGGCGAGGTCCTGAAGGCCCTGCCCCAACCTTTTAATGAAATAGCGTTGAGGTAGGTTGTGGGGCCCGCTCGGCGTGGTACTGAAGGCCCAGAACAAAACTTTCTTATAAACTGGCGTTGAGGTACGTGGTGGGGTCCGCTCGGCGGGGTCCTGAAGGCCCTACCCCTGCTTTCCTCTCAATTATCGTTGATGTAGGTGGTTGGGTCTGATGAGCGGGGTCCTGAAGACCCTACCCCAACCTTCTTGTACACGGGCGTTGAGGTAGGTGGCGGGGTCCGCTCGGCAGGGTCCTGAAGACCCTGCCACAACATTCTTATATACTGGCGTTCAGGTAGGTGGTGGGGTCCGCGTGGCGGGGTCCTGAATGGGGAATTGAAGGATAACACATTTTTTTATTTTTCGTTCGATTTCTTTCATTTTTTTTTTGTACGTAAAGAAGCACCTTTCAATAGTAATGTGACCAAGTTTCAATAAGATAGCTCAAAAAACAACTGAGAAAAAAATTATTTACTAATAATCATACATATTGCAAGGTACCGTCGAAGTGGGACTTGGAGAAGTTGTTTTGGCATTATCTACGCATAAAACAATGCTAAACTGTATTTCTAATGGTTAGCCGTTCTGTAATTTATCCTTTCTTCATTCTTAAAAAAAATAAATTTTGTATGTTTTTTGACTTTCAGCCAAATATCTGACTTTTGCCCTCACAAAAATCAAAAACAAATTATGATATCTCAAAAAGCGATCCATGGGCTTGTAAAACAATCTTTCCTTTATGTTCTCTGTGAATTTCATTACATTCCTGCTATTATTAACGAAGGTACTTGCTCATATATGTGAATAACTTACTTCCGAGATAATCCGCGAAACAGCCGGACCACCTTTTTTTTTTTTTTTTTTCGAGAAAATAACATTTTTCTCAGTCTTATACTGCATTACGAGTGTATATCATAGTTAACCATGTTCGTTTTCTCTAATATAAGGACCCTGGAGGTGAGAGAAAGAGAATGGAAGCCCCTCTCTGAGAATGGGAATCTATTATTCCCGATGGAGCGCTCTGGGAATATGCCATATATTATTCATTCTGGAGTATTTACCATACTTCTTTGTTATTTATATTGTTTATTATGTCATATTAGATCAATTGTGATAGACAAATAAGCCGTAGAAGCTATAATAGCGTTATATTGAGCCATATTCCCCGGCAACCCCGAGACTGGAATTTTCCATGACGTCAGCAAAATGGTGTCGGGAGGTTCCTGGTTGGTTCGAACTCTACGTATAAGTCCCGCCCAATGTATTATGATACCAAATCGTCAATTATTATCTTAGAAAGAATAATACAGTAAATACACGAAAAAAAAACGGAAAAAAAAAATTGACGACGGGTGAGCACACCTGTCGCGGGTGGTGACGTAACCCTAGGTGTATTTAAATGACCATAATTCCTTGTAGGAATGTCGTAGAACAATGATTCTGGTACCATTGTGTTGCCAGAGAGTTAAGCTATTTTTCTATAAGATTAACTCAGTTTGTGAATTTTTTCGGAAAAAATTTTTCGTTCGCGCTGAGTGAGTCTAATAACCCCTGAAGGCCTTGCACCAACCATCTCATAAACTTGCGTTGAGGTAGGTGGATGGGTCCGCTCGGCGGGGTCCTGAAGGCCCTACCCCAACCTTCTTATAAACTGGCGTTTAGGTAGGTGGTGGGGCCCGCTCGCCTGGGTCCTGAACGCCCTGCCCCAACCTTCTTATAAAATGGCGTTGAGGCACGTTGTGGGGCCCGCTCGGCGGGGTCCTGAAGACCCAGCCCAAACCTTCTAATAAACTGGCGTTGAGGTACGTGGTGGGGTCCACTCGGAGGGGTCCTGAAGGACCTGCCCCAACCTTCTTATAAAATGGCGTTGAGGTAGGTTGTGGGGCCCGCTCGGCGGAGTCCTGAAGGCCCTACCAAAACCTTCTTATAAATTGGCGTTGAGGGAGGTGGTGTGGTCTGCTCGTCGGGGTCCTGAAGGCCCTGCCCCAACCTTTTTATAAAATGGCGTTGAGGTATTTTGTGGGGCCCGCTCGGCGGGGTCCTGAAGGCCCAGCCCAAACTTTCTTATAAACTCTCGTTGAGGTATGTGGTGGGGTCCGCTCGGCGGGGTCCTGAAGGCCCTACCCCAGCCTTCCTATAAATTATCGTTGATGTAGGTGGTGGGGTCCGATGAGCGGGGTCCTGAAGACCCTACCCCAACCTTCTTGCACACTTGGGTTGAGGTAGGTGGTTGGGTCCGCTCGGAAGGGTCCTGAAGGCCCTGTCCCAACCACACTAATTGTATTATCTTATAAACTGAGTTTGAGTTAGGTGGTGGGGTCCGCTCAGCGGGGTCCTGAAGACCTTGCCCCTACCTTCTTATAAACTTCCTTTGAGGTAGGTGGATGGGTCCGCTCGGCGAGGTCCTGAAGACGATGCCCCAACCTTCTTATGAACTTTCGTTGAGGTAGAAAGTGGGGTCCGCTCGGCGGAGTCCTGAAGGCCCTAATCCAAAATTCTCATAAACGTTCGTTGAGGCAGGTGGTGGGGTCCGCTAGACGGTGTCCTGAAGGCCCTACCCCTACCTTCCTATAAACTTTCGTTGAAGTAGGTGGTGGGGACCGCTCGCGGGGGTCCTGAAGACCTTGCCCAAACCTTCTTATAAACTTGCGTTGAGGAATGCGGAGGGGTCCGCTCGGTGGGGTCCTGAAGACCCTGCCCCAACCTTCCTATAAACTTTTGTTGAGGTAGGTCGTGGGGTCCGCTCGGCGGAGTCCAGAAGGCCCTAACAAAACCTTCTTTTAAACTGGCGTTTCACAAGGTGGTGGGGTCCGCTCGGCGGGGTCCTGAAGGCCCTACCCCAGCCTTCCTATAAATTATGGTTGATGTAGGTGGTGGGGTCCGATGGGCGGGGTGCTGAAGACCCTACCCCAACCTTCTTGAACACTGGCGTTGAGGTCGGTGGTGGGGTCCGCTCGCGGGGTCCTGAAGACGCTGCCCCAACCTTCTTATAAACATTCGTTGAGGTAGGAAGTGGGATCCGCTCGGCGGAGTCCTGAAGGCCCTATTCCAACCTTCTTATAAACTTTCGTTGAGGTAGGTGGTGGGGTCAGCTGGGCGGGGTCCTGAAGGCCTTGCCATAACATTCTTATACACTGGCGTTGAGGTAGGTGTTGGGGTCCGCTCGGCGGGGTCCTGAAGACCCAACCCCAACCTTCTTATAAACTTTCCTTGAGGTAGGTGGTGGGGTCAGCTGGGCGGGGTCCTGAAGGCCTTGCACCAACCATCTCATAAACTTGCGTTGAGGTAGGTGGATGGGTCCGCTCGGCGGGGTCCTGAAGGCCCTACTCCAACCTTCTTATAAACTGGCGTTTAGGTAAGTGGTGCGGCTCGCTTGGAGGGGTCCTGAAGGCCCTGCCCCAACCTTCTTATAAAATGGCGTTGAGGTAGGTTGTGGGGCCTGCTCGGCGGGGTCCTGAAGGCCCAGCCCAAACCTTCTAATAAACTGGCGTTGAGGTACGTGTTGGGGTCCTCTCGGCAGGGCCCTGAAGGCCCTGCCCCAACCTTCTTATAAAATGGCGATGAGGTAGGTTGTGGGGCCCGCTCGGCGGGGTCCTGAATGCCCAGCCCAAACTTTCTTATAAACTGGCGTTGAGGTACGTGGTGGGGTCCGCTCGGCGGGGTCCTGAAGGCCCTACTCCAGCCTTCCTATAAATTATCGTTGATGTAGGTGGTGGGGTCCGATGAGCGGGGTCCTGAAGGCCCTGTCCCAACCACACTAATTGTATTATCTTGTAAACTGAGGTTGAGGTAGGTGGTAGGGTCCACTCGGCTGGGTCCTGAAGGCCATGTCCCTACCTTCTTATAAACTTGCCTTGAGGTAGGTGGATGGGTCCGCTCGGCGGGGTCCTAAAGACCCTAATCCAACCTTCTCATAAATTTTCGTTGAGGTAGGTGGTGGGGTCCGCTGGACGGAGTCCTGAAGGCCCTACCCCAACCCCAGGTGACAGAAGTAAGACAAGAGAGAAAGGGGTGGATCGACTGCATTTTTTTGGACTGCAAGAAGGCCTTCGACACAGTTCCTCACAAGAGGTTACTGCAAAAGCTAGAGGATCAGGCACACATAACAGGAAAGGCACTGCAATGGATCAGAGAATACCTGACAGGGAGGCAACAATGAGTCATGGTACGTGACGAGGTGTCAGAGTGGGCGCCTGTGACAAGCGGGGTTCCACAGGGGTCAGTCTTAGGACCTCTGCTGTTCTTGGTATATGTGAATGACATAACGGAATGGATAGACTCAGAAGTGTCCTTGTTTGTGGATGATGTGAAGTTAATGAGAAGAATCAAATCGGATGAGGATCAGGCAGGACTACAAAAAGACCTGGACAGGCTATAAATCTGGTCCAGCAACTGGCTCCTTGAGTTTAACCCTGCCAAATGAAAAGTCATGAAGATTGGGGTAGGGCAAAGAAGACCGCAGACACAATATAGTTTAGATGGCCAAAGTCTGCAAACCTCACTCAAGGAAAAAGATCTGGGGGTGAGTATAACACCGAACATATCTCCTGAGGCGCACATCAATCAAATAACTGCTGCATCATACGGGCGCCTGAGCAAACCTACGGATAGCGTTCCGATACCTCAGTAAGGATTCGTTCAAGACTCTGTATACCATTTACGTCAGGCCCATACTGGAGTATGCAGCACCAGTTTGGAATCCACACCTAGACAAGCACGTCAAGAAATTAGAGAAAGTGCAAAGGTTTGCAACAAAACTAGTCCCAGAGCTACGGGGATTGTCCTACGAAGAAAGGTTGAGGGAAATCGGCCTGACGACACTGGAGGCCAGGAGGGTCAGGGGAGACATGATAGCGACATATAAAATACTGCGCGGAATAGACGAGGTGGACAAAGACGGGATGTTCCAGAGATGGGACACAGACACAAGAGGTCACAGTTGGAAGTTGAAGACTTAGATGAATCAAAGGGATGTTAGGAAGTATTTCTTCAGTCATAGAGTAGTCAAGCCGTGGAATAGCCTAGAAAGTGAAGTAATGGAGGCGGGAACCATACATAGTTTTAAGGCGAGGTATGATAAAGCTCATGGAGCAGGGAGAGAGAACACCTAGTAGCAATCAGTGAAGAGGCGGGGCCAGGAGCTATGACTCGACCCCTGCAACCACAAATAGGTGAGTACAAATAGGTGAGTACACACACACACACACACACACACACACACACCACACACACACACACGCACAGTACAGTCTAGGGGCCACAAAATACAAACATCACTCAAGGAAAATTATCTTGTGTTGAGTATAACACTCGTCACATCTCCTGAGGCGCACATTAACCAAATAACTGCTGCAGCATACGGGCGTCTAAGAAACCTCAGAACAGCATTCCGACATCTTAATAAGGAATCGTTCAGGACCCTGTACACCGTGTACGTTAGGCCCATACTGGAGTATGCGGCACCAGTTTGGAATCCTCGCCTAGCCAAGCACGTAACGAAACTAGAGAAAGTGCAAAGGTTTGCAACAAGACTAGTCCCAGAGTAAAAGGGTATGTCCAACGAGGAGAGGTTAAGGGAAATCGACCTGACGACACTGGAGGACAGAAGAGATAGGGTGGACATGATAACGACATATAAAATACTGAGAGGAATTGACAAGGTGGACAAAGACAGGGTGTTCCAAAGATGGGACACAGCAACAAGGGGACACGGTTGGAAGTTGAAGACACAGATGAATCACAGGGATGTTAGGAAGTATTTCTTTAGTCACAGAGTAGTCAGGAAGTGGAGTAGTTTGGAAAGCGATGTAGTGGAGGCAGGATCCATGCATAGCGTTAAGCAGAGGTATGATAAAACTCATGGTTCAGGGAGAGCGACCCAGTAGCGACCAGTGAAGAGGCGGGGCCAGGAGCTATGACTCGACCCCTTTAACCACAACTTGGTGAGTACAACTAGGTGAGTACACACACACCCCGCACACCGAGATACATACACAAATACACAGATGAACACACAAACTCAAGCACACACATACACACAAGCAAACAGAATATATCAATAGAGCAGGCTATGCTTGTCAACTTGGAACTGTCGTTCTGGAATCTAGACTAAGATTCTTCCACAATGGATCTTTTCTCAAACCAAATAGACAGTCTTGAGTGTGAAGCGAGGCGCCTCTGTGAAAACCTCCTCTTAACAAAATGCAAAACAATTAATCTTGACAGAGTGCAAAGGAACACATTGAGTCTGATGCGTGATGGGAATGAACTAGGAAGAATAAATGCCAGTTTTAAAGCCCAAAAGGCCCTTTAGGGAGGCAAATAAAAAGGAGAAAATTCCCCAAAAAACCCCCAAAAAGGAAGGGGAAAAAAAACCTTTCCCCTCCATAAAAAATTTTTTGGGTGTTGAAAATCGTACTAAAATGCCGGGAGAAAAAAGGTTGGGGGGTAAATTTCCTCCTCTTGTTTTAAATTTTCCCCCCTAAAGGTAAAAAGGGGGGAAAAAATTTTAAAGAAGTATAGTTTCCTTTTTGGGTCACTCCCCCCTGCCCCCGGCGAGAGAGGGACCGATGTTTTTTAAAAAATACCATTGCGTAAATAGATATGGTGGACATAAAAAGGGGCTCTTTACCGCGATGCAACACAAACCAGAAAACTTTGGGTTTATTTACCCCGCGCGGTGAAAAAAACAAGGGGGTTGGGGCAGAAATTTTTTAAAATAAAAAGAAAACTAAGGGGAAATGAGCCGACCCAAGGGCCCAAAACTGCATAATTTCAGTAAGGTTTTCCCGATAGATTTCCCACATAAGAAGCTATTGGGGAATTTTTAAGGCACAGGGAAATAGGGGGAAAAATTTTTTTTTCCGGGGTAAGGCAGGGCCCTCCCAAATAGGCACCAAAGATTTTTGAAAAATGGGGAAAAATTCAGAATGGGGGCACGTCATAAGCAGTTTTTTCCTCAGGGGTCAGTTTTGGGGCCCCGCTTTGTATACAATTTACAAAACGACATAGATGAGGGAAAAAATAGCGCACAAGAAAATTTCTGATGAAAACCAAAATAGGGCCATTAAATACTAAAGGACACTAAGCACTAAAAGGATGATTTAAAAAAGACTGATGCAAGGGCCCGGAGAATTTGGCAGCTGCATTTTAATATGGGCAAATGCAAAGTTTTAAATTTTGGACAGGAAAATAACCATGGGGACAAATAAACTAAACAATTAGATTTTTAATACTATGATTGGGGAAAAGGATTTAGGATTTTGGGTTTTAGCAGAAATTTTAAAAAAAAGCCCAACAGGCATTAGTTTTCGAAAAAAAGCTAACGAATTCTTGGCTTCAAAACTAGAATTTAAAAAAATAGAAGTCCTCAGGTTGTTTTTTTCAACTCTAAAACCCCTTGGGTTAGCCCCTCTTTAGACTATGCGCTCAGTTCTTCACCGTTTTAAAAGGGAAGGGATAAAAAGGGGCCTGGAAAACTTTTAACAGAGGAGGATGCCCGGGAGCCCCCATGAATCAAAATTTTTTATGAGGATAGACTGGGGGCCCCTTTGAATTTTGCACTCTCTCGAAAGGCGTAAAATTAGGGGGGTTTAAGTTTCGAGGTGAAATAAAGGGAAAAACAGGAAAAAAAAAGGGGATGTGAATATCGGGGTTTAAATTTTTCCACCCAAAAGACAGGACTCGCAGCAAGGGTTTTTCAAGTAGGAAAAAATTCGGGTTTCCCGAAAGGTATAGGAAACCCACGGGTTTTGGGAAATTTAATTTTGTGGATGAGTGGAACAAACTCCCAAAGTTCATTTTAATTCGGCCCAAAAACCCTTGGAAGTTTTAAAAAAAAATTTAAGTTAAGTACATGAGTGGGGGGTGGGTGGGTGTGAGTTTGACCGGGGCCTAGTGTACTGCGGGGTCTGGTGCCGTGTCCTTTCCTTGAGTGGAGGTGCCAAAGACGGGGTTTGGGTCTTGGGGGCAACCCGAGGGGGGACGAAAAAGGCCCTGCCCCGGGCATGGGTCATTTGGGCCCTGTTGCAGTGTTCCTTTTTATTAAGTTCTTAAACTCGACCCGGTCATCCCCCCAAAAAGGGGGGCCTCCTTGAAGCTGGTTGGGGGCTCTTATCCAGGGAAATTGGATCTGTGTCCAGTTCCCTGAATTGACCTGAATACCTTCCCCCCCCTTTAACATGCGCTGTATAAATCCTTCAGTTTAGCGCCCCCCCAATTTTATAATAATCAGGGTTTAGTCAGTCAGTCGAGTTTGGAGGCAGGGAATCACTGGGAAAAATTAAATAAATAATTCTTTCACAAGTTATTTTCCCCACTTTACACATTTAATCCTGGTCCCCAACGGGCCGCGGGGCTTTTACCCCCGAAACCCTCCCAGGATACTCCAGGTATTTTACCCCACCCCCACTTAATCCCACACCTAACCCTTTTCTCCCCATTTATATTTCTCTCCCCAGTTTTCCCCACAAAATACATTCTCCGGGCAAACCCCATTTTTTCCCACCCAAAAACCAAATTTTTAATTTTCTTAAAACAAATTTTTCAAAAACAAAATGTCTCCCCCCCAGGAAAAAAAATTTTTTAGAAAAATTTTAAATTTTTAAAAGTTTTGCTAATCTTCCGTTTAAAAAAAGCTCGCAAACTGATCTGTATGTAGTTATGTATTAAAGGTTTTTAAGCAGTTGATGCCGGAACGTTTTTAAAGGAGACTTAGTACATCTTGTTAAAACCCTAAAAAAGGAGGAGGGGGGAATAAAATATATGACATTTCCCCAAATGCTTTGATAACAAGGGGCTTTCGGAAAGCCGTTGGTCACTAATTTTCAGCTTTAAGGGCCCATATCCCCTTTTACATGTTTTTTGGGGTAAATAAGGTATTATTATTTTATTATTATTTTTAAATTTTTATTATTATTTTTTATTATTTTTATTATTATTACCAAAAAATGGGATGAGTGGAAAAAAGGGGGAAGTGTTTGAGAGGGAGAGGGGCCAAGGAGCCTAAATAAGAACATGGAAAAAAAGAACTTACATCAGGGGCCCAATGGCCCAATTAGGCGGTCTTTTTTAAAAACCAAAACCACTAAAAAGGGAGCCAAAGGGGAAAATAAATGGGCCCGCTTGTCAATAACCCCACGGACATTTGAAAGCTTTTTTCCCCTCTTAGGGTTTCTGGTTAAAGCACTAGAAAGAAAAAAAAAGGGGGTGGTAAAAAAACAAGTCTAGTAAAATCGTCCCTTTTAGGAGTCAAGGGCAGCGAGGAGCTGTGAGGGCGACTCTTATAAAAAATTTTGAAGGGAGTACATACACATAAAGGAGTCGGAAAGTACCTTAGGGTGCACGTGGTTTTTTTTGGGGTTTTTTTTTTTTTTCTGATGTTTTTTTTATGTGACCGTTTTAACAACTCGAGCTCAAATTTCCTTTCGAAAGATTTTTTCATTCTTTAAAATTTTTTATTTGGGTTTCTTGCTTTTTTTCCCCTTCTTGTTTGCTGCCGTTTTTTCACTTTCTTTAAAATTTTTTTAAGCTTTTGCCTGTATTTTGGCCCCCTTCCCTTCCGGGGGGGAAATAGTGACCCGGGCTTCATTATTGTCATTTTCTTAATTTGGGGGTTTTTGGGACGACCAGACAAATTTTCCCTTTTCCCCAGGGCCAAAAACAAGCAGCGAAAAATGGTTTTTTTTAAACTTAGTTGATGGGAAAGGGTTTACAGAAAACCCACACGTTTTATAAAAATTTGACAAAAAGGGCAATTTTTGGGTATCTTTATTAAAGGAAAAAAGGGTTTGCCCCACAGTGGCTTTATCAGTCCCAAAAAAACAAAAAAAAAACTTGAACAGGGGGAGAAGAGGTTTATAAGTTTCCCCCAAACCCTTTATTTGATGTGGGGCAGCCCTCAATCTTGAATAGAAAACGGCATATGAGGGGGAGAAGCTGCTTTAAAACCGTAGGCAGGAGAGGTGCCGCAGGCGTGGTGGTGTCGCTTTGTTCAAAGTGGAAGTAGGTTTTATTCCCAAGGGTTAGGCAAGCCCAAGAAATTTCCCCAAATAAAAAGATCCCAAGAAGTGTTTGGACTGATGAAGCCATGTGTGGCGAAACGTTTCCTCAATAAAAAAATACCCAAAAGTTTTCAAAAATGTGTTTTAAATTTTTCAACGTGTTAGTTCTGTGAACCATTCATCAAAAATCCCGTCAGAACTGCAAACTTTTGGGGTTTTAATACTTGGGAATTCCCCTTTGCTTTCCTAAAACCCCTTGGGGACGACCCCACTTCCCCATTGAAAAAAATTTACACCCCCTTTCGACGGGTGCACTTCTTAAAACCCTTTTAACATACTTTTTTCCCAAATTGAAATCTTATAGGGACATATGTTGGAAATTTAAAAAAAAATTTTTGATTTTAAAATTGGTATTGTAGGGCTTTAAAGGGGTAGGGGGGGGTAATCAAGCCCTGACCTCGTATGAGTTCTTTAAACTAAGGCCATTATCTTTTTTCCACCATCAAAGAAAGGAATTATTCTTTAAGGTTTCGACAGAATCATGTTTAAACCATTCAACCTCACCATCCGGTACAATGCTGGAAAGAGTTTCAAAGCTAGCTAGGTTTTAAAGCGATATTTATATGATTTATATGATTTTTTTTATAATGGAGTATTGGGAAATTTTTTGTTTGGGCCATTTCTGTGAGTCATTTTATTTTTTATTTATTCATTTTTTAAGAGGACGTTTTGTTTACCGTTCACAGGTATCTTGGACTACGTTAGCCATATCGTTCTCTTATTTATTTACTATGGGTTCCTTTGACTGAGAATCAGCTCCTGTTTCTTCAATAAACTGGTTTGCTTTAATTGCAAATGTATTTTCCAGAGCAAAACGGAAGGGGAACGACGATCCCTTTAGTTTTCATTTCGTCATAGTGATGAGACTCTAATGGAAGCCATTTTTAACTGAGTGGTTATAACAGTGCTGTTGGAGTGGAGGTGTGGCACGTGTGTTTTAATTACCTCTTTTGTGGCATCATACAGCCAGATTTTTCATGATTATTTATCTTAGCAGGTGAGGCTGCTAGCACCATTCCATCTCGGGTCTAAACCCATTAAATGCCCTGGTGTTGAAATCAGTTAAAGGTTGTGGTATGTGGCGGTCATACTCGTTCGATAGCCACAGACAAGATAGAGATCAGTGAGCTAGACCTGCTGAGTGCTCATTGATGCATAGGGAAACTACTGTCTGGTAAAACTTCCTGGGTAATATATATTACTGGTAAATACATATATACAAATGAACCAGGGGAAGATCAATTTATTATACGTTGTGGAATTTATGAGTTAAGAAATATTTTTCATACTTTCGGATGCGTGTGTTCAAGAAAATGAAGCCACTGTTTGACTATGAGTAATTGGATATTTAAGTCTTGTTGCCTGGTTTTTGCTAAACGACGCTAAAGACAGCATCAAAAAAATTCTTCTTCTTCTCTTCTTTCCTTTCTTCTTCTTCTTCTCTTTCTTTCCTTTCTTCCTTCTCTTCTCTCTTCTCTCTCCAAAATCAGAAATTTATTTTGGAATGTTAATCCCTTGCCACTATCTGCGAAACGAAAAAAAAATGTTTTAATGTGTGACCCCTGACTTTGTTGTAAATGAAATGCTATGTAATAATCGGCAGGATGACTACACACATGTTGCTACAACTGACAAAATAACAGTAAGTGTAGATAGAGCTTTGCACGTCCGAAACAATCTGCAGCTTTAATTTATACTCCTGTTATCCATTCCACATATTCGAGAAGCAAGTTTTGAGAAATTCCTCTCTAGATGGCAGCTGTGGCATACAGACTTGCTCAGTTAGATTCCATCCACACTTTATACCAACAACAAGGAACCCCTTCCCTCCTATACAGAGACTCATTACACACTTACACTTTCCGCGGCGGAATGCAGTCTTAAGAATCTAAGTCCAGAGACTCGCGGAGACAGTCATCTTGCACAAAATAGAGAACACTGTTAAGGGGTTTGACCACTTAGAGAGAATTTTTGCGAACAAAATGGCAGAAGGGTAATATACTGGTAAACAGAGGATGGAGAGAGGGTCAGTAACGATTTTTAAGGGGCACCGAGGGACTGCAATGCGTACGATAGAAGAGAGGGACAGTAACAGATGTCAGAAGGCAAATGGAGGGAAGTAACATACGTCAGGAAAGCAAGAGTAAGATAAGTGACAGAACGTCAAGGAACGAGGAAGGGAAGGGCAGCAACAGATGTCAAGGAGCTAGAAAGGGAAAGTAACAGACGTCAGGAAGTGAGTCACAACAGACAGCACGTAGTGTATAACTGAGAGGGGAAAACATTTTCCTCCTGCTCGTCATTGTTTTCAAACAAACTCGAGCAATTGTTAATGCATGGAGGATTTCTCCTTCGTCCAGTAGTAGTCGACTATCAAATTTGTGGTTTGACCTACCAGAAGAGAAATATCTCAGGCCACTTATAAAAATTACGTTAAAAACGTTGCAAACTTGATAAAAGTGTGATGGATATTTTGGATGTTGACATTTTAATGAGTAAAGCCAAATATATTTTACCTAAAGAGTCCTAGTTAATGGTGATGAAACTCTGATTAAAAGGCCAGGATTTTCCAGTGTAATATTCTTTGTGAAATGAAGAGCCGCTGTCAAGGAGCTGCGAGGGAATCTGGAGAGAACTTGAAGTTTGTCCCGCCTTCATGGATCAATCTATTATTGCCTTCTATTCCATGGACGCTGCATAATCCCGGATTTAAATTTTCCCACTACTATAACATAGTAATGTGATATGTAGACAATATATATAAGGGACTAATAACACTGATATACAACGACTTTGAAACTTTGTGTTTAGCGAAAAAATGTAAAAGGTATATTACTCTATGGACTGTATTGTACTGTCAACGACAGTGACCATAATAACAATCGACTGGGCTAAAAGAAACTAATGTCTTTTTTTTAAACAGTTAACGAGATGTGGGTAAGTAAATCGTATGTATGCTTTAAACAATACTCTTAGTGTGTGGTCTTGAACAACAACAACAAATAAAATTTTCCCTTTATAGATATTTACCCTCCTCCCTTCCAAGGTCAAATGGTAACAACATAGCATTAGTCCTATATCATTTATAAACATAGTGAATTTGCAAGTTAAGGATCATTTCCTGTATTAGGCGACTCCAAGCATAGTTTACTAAGAAAACATATTATGCTGTAGAGACCAGTGTATTTAACTGCCAACAAACAAATAATCTAATACTGACTATATATGAGCGCGGTGAAATGACTTTCACGTTGTTTACATGTGGCATGAACAACGCTCTGTACGATAAAAGCACTTCAGAAACACAAATAAATCTTCACAAATTATAACGCCCAGCAAACATAGACGATGAGGTAAAAAAATGCTTAAATATGACATAAGAGCAACAAGTGTGTGGAGACAGGTAACGTACCTCTGCCACAAGCCCAAGAACAGTATTCGAGGATTCTTATTTTGTATCTTGACCGGGGAGGGGGAGGCCGAGGCTGTTGACCAATATCCTGGTCGTACATTCAGGATATTGGTACTATCGGCTATTAGACTACCAACATAACCATTACTACCTAGGCTGAATCAATTACCTGTAAGAATAAGTTGGTCCAGTTTCCCCCTACAAAAATTCATTTTTTCCTTTCTTAATAATTCTGGTATCTGCTGGTAACAGATTGAATATGCTTATACAGCGGTGTAAACAAAGTGTTATCTAGTTGTGCCTCCAGGGCTTATGCTTTCCACTGAGATTATCACAAACACTCTACTCCCATGTTTGGTAACTCCAGAAAGTCATTAGTCAATGTGCAATTACGTATCAAGCCTTCTAGTAATCTCCTTTTGATATATTATCAGATATCTCTCTCATATATTATCAAGTATCTCTCTCTCTTTCATATATTATCAAGTACTCTCCTCTTTTCATGTATTAACAAGTATCTCTCTCCTTTTCATATATTTACATGTATCTCTGCTCTTTCAACATATTATCAAGTAACTCCCTATTTCTATATATCAAGTATCTTTCCTCTTTTATATATTACCAAGTATCTCTCTCTCTCTCACATAGTATCTAGTACTCTCTCTTTTCATATATTATCAAGTAAATACTCTACTTCATATTTATCAGTATCACTCTCTTTGATATATTAACAAGTCTCTCTAACATACATTATTCAAGTATCTGTCTCTCTTTCATATATTATCAAGTATCGTCTCCTTTCATACATTATCGAGTATCTCTCCTCTTCTCAGTTGTGTAGAGAACAATGCAAAAGTTAAAAAGGAGTTTATCCAGTAACCTAGAGTTTTAAATGTTTCTGTGCAGGCAGTAAACGATCCCTGTATATGTTTCCGAGGTCTCCGTTATTTCTTCCTGCCTTTAAAAGCACAGTAATCACACAACAATACACAGACAGAAGAGGCAAAAATGTTTTGAAATGTACATCAACGCGAATGTGTTTCTAGTTTTTGTAAGTGTCACATATCCGCCCTGTTAATATTACTGGTCTTTTGCTACATTTACCCAATCATAGTTCATCTAAATTACAGATCACCTGATATAATCGTTTCCTAAACCTTTTGCTTATTCCTTACGTTCTATGACGAGCCCTACCTATGCCTTTTGTGTTTCGTCTTTCTGTTCTCGTTTCTGAGTTCATCAGTCTCCGCATATCAACACAAGGACCGTTTGAAAGTTGTTACCATGAACATCATGTTAAGTCTAATTTCACCACTGAAAGGTGTTATTGAAAGTGTTAAACAGTTGTGGTAGTGAAGGGATAGGATTTGGACAACAGAAACAGTCCCTTATAACTTTTTAAAAACATAATTTTTTAAAATACTTTTGATAATCATTTGGTGTTAGGTATCCCAGTTGACAACAACTCGTTTTAAAATTAAGTCCCTTTCTAAAAATTTTCTCTAACGTTTAAAAGGGATATATATTTTTTTCATGTTAATAGAAAAATTATAATTTTGTACCTAAAGTGCCTTAGAAAAGCCTTATCTAACTTTATTATAACAAACGCAATTTTATTTTAACCCTAATCCAACTAAATATATTTTCATTCAGATAAGTTTACAATAATTTAATAATAAAGCCAACACAATGAAATATATATTTTTTTTGATAGGTTCAGAATGATTTTTGGGAAAATTCATGCAATCCACAAAATTTTAAACTTGACATGCCCTTATCCGGCAAAATCCGCCAAAATCGCAAGTTTTACCTATTTAGCAGATATAATAGTATATATATATATACATATAATATATATATATATATAAATATATATATAAATATATATATATATATATATATATATGATATATATATATATAAAAATAATGTCGTGCCGAATAGGCAGAACTTACGATTCTTGGGTTGAAATAGCAACGCTCATCTTGCCATATAGGAACAAATGAAAAATTGTGTAAAAGTAACAATAATTTCGCCAAAATCAAATCTGAGAACCTAACGAAAAAAAATACTATTCACTGCGTTTTTTTTTTTTTATATAAATTACTTAAACAAATCTAAAATATATTCATTTTGTTGGCTAAAATAACTTGCTCTTGTTATAATAAAGCTCTGTAATTTTCTAAGTTTCCTTTTGGTGCAAAATATATATGTTTTACATTAACATTAATGAAAAAAATGTATCTTTAAATGTATAAGAGAAAATTTTAGACAGGACTTAATTTTAAATGAGTTCTTGCTAATTGACCCTGTTTACATATTCGGCACGACATTGTAATAAAATATATATAAATATAATATATATAGTATATATATATATTTAATATATATATATTATATATATATATATATATAATATATATATATATATATATATATATATATATATATATATATATATATATATATATATATATATATATATAAATAAAAATATATATATATATATATGGTATGGGAATAAGTCTGTTGAGTATACCAGGAAAATTGTATTGTACCGTTATTTATTGAAAGAATTAAAAGACAGAAAGCAGGATAGATGAACAAGGAGGCTTAAAGGGTAGGGGGGTGTAGACGCAAGTGTTTACAGTAAAACATATAATGAACATATTCATATAAGGTCAGATAGATTTTGTGTGTATATGGATTTTGGAAAAAGGCATATGACAGGTGGATAGGGGTGCAATGTGGCAGATTTGCAAATGTATGGAACATGAGCAGGGTTATTGGAAGCGGTGAAGATTTTTACGAGGATAGTATGTAAGGAGAGAGAGGAGATTATTCCCAGTAAAAGTGGCCTTAGACAAGGAAGTGTGGAAAGTCACCGTGGTTGTTCAATATAATTATAGATGGGGTTGTAAAGAAGTTAATACCCTCGGGTGTTGGTAAAAGGTGTGGGTTAAAATAATAAAAATCAACCCAAAGTGGGAGTTGTCACAGTTGCACTCTGCTGATGACACTGTAGTTTTGTGATATTCTGAAGAGAAGTTTTAGAGACTGGGGATGAGTTTGCTAGGAATATAATAGAAGAAAATTAAAGGTGAATATAGAAAAGAGTAAGGAGTATGAGGATAACAAAACTATAGGTAACGAAAGATAGAGATATCAGGTTGGAGGGAGAGAGTATGGAGGAGGTTGGGTGGGGTGGGGGGGAAAAAAAAAAAAAAAAAAATGTATTCAGATTATTTAGTAGTGGACGTGTCAGCTGATGGGTCTGAGAAAGATGAGTGAATCATAGAATAGACGAAGGAAAAGGGTGAGTGAATGCACTAAGGAGTCTGTGGGAAACGAAAAGATTGTCCATGAAGCAAAGAGGTTAATATGTGAGAGTATAGTTATACCAACGCTCTTATTCAGGGTGTGAAACAATGGATGATAAATGTGGAAACAAGGAAAGGCTGGGGCAGTGGAGATTCCTGTCGGTGGGTAATGTGTGGTGTGGAATATAATGCAGAGATATTTCGTAGTTTGAAAATTAGGAAAAGGTGCAGGATTAACAAAACTGTTATCCAGAAGGCTGAAGAGGGTTTTGTTCAGGAGGGTCTGACATGTAGAGAGGAAGGAACAAAAATAATAGAATTCGAGAGTGTATGCATCTGTAGTGGATTTAGGCGGGGACGGTGTCGGCCTGATGAAAGAATGGAGTAAGGGGGTAAAGAGATTTTAAGAGCTAGGGGCTTGGAATATTCCAGAAGCATGCGTGAGCCTAGCGTAGATAGGAGCGAAAGGTAGAAAAACTGGCCTCTTAGGAATGACGTGCTGTTGGAGTGTGAGCAAGGTAACATTTATGAAGGGATTTAGGAAACCGGCAACTGGACTTGAGTCCTTGAGATGGAATCACAGTACCTGCCTCTGAAGCAGGGGTGTGTAGTGTAAGCGCTCCTCTTGCAAGATAGTGATGGAATGAATGATTAAAGTTTTTGTTTTTTTGGGCCACCTTACCTTGATGGGAAACGGAAAAATGATTAATGCACACATGCACACAAAACACAACACACACACCACACACAAACACACCACACCACACACAAATAAAATAATAAATATATATATATATAATATAATAATAATATATATATATTATAAATATATTATATATAATAAAAATAATCATCTTTCAAATAACTGGCCGTATCCCACCGAGGTAGGGTGGCCCAAAAAGAAAAATGAAAGTTTCTCTTAACTTTATAAATGTATACAGGAGAAGGGGTTACTAGCCCCTTGCTCCTGATATTTTAGTCGCCTCTTACAACACGCATAGCTTACGGAGGAAGAATGCTTTTCCACTTTCCCATAGAAATATGAGGAAATAAAGAAGAACAATAACTATTAAGAAAATAGAAGAAAACCCAAATGGGTGTATAAATACATATGCTTGTGCATGTATATGTAGTGTAACCTAAGTGTAAATAGAAGCAAAATATATCTGCCATCCCGCATGTTAATGAGTTATAAAAGACACCAGCAATCCTACCATCATGTAAAACAATTACAGGTTTCCATTTCACACTCATTTGACAGGACGGTAGTACCTCCCTGGGTAGTTGCTGTCTACCACCCTACTACCACAGGACGGTAGTACCTCCCTGGGTGGTTGCTGTCTACCAACCTACTACCACAGGACGGTAGTACCTCCCTGGGTGGTTGCTGTCCACAAGCTAAACCACAGGACGGTAAATACCTCCCTGGGTGGTTGCTGTCACAACCTACTACCACAGGACGGTAGTACCTTTCCTGGGTGGTTGCTGCACCAACCACTACCACAAAGGGGTAGAACTCCTTATCGAAGTACCAACTACCACAGGCGGGTAGTACCCGGAGTGGGGTTAAAGCATACACAGGCTATACTCCCTGGTAGTTGGTCCACACCCTCAAGGCGGGAGATCCTGGTGGTGCTGTACCCTACCTACACAGGACGGGAGTACTCTTTGTTAAAACAAAGGCAACAATTAATAATGTATCCGAAGTTTTCGGCTAACAGTAGGTTACTCAATCGATAAGAAAAGGCAGGAGTTTGAGATTGTGGGCGATGTATCAGATCACCCTAAACTGATTTAGTTGTCATGTCCCTCCTAAACATTTCCGAGGACTGAATAAAGAAAATCACACGTGTAGACTTTAAACTTTAAAAGAGGTGCAGATTTGTGTGTAGATTTAGCCACTGAAGGCTGTCCTCTCGAAAAGGCTGAGGGCTAAACCCAAACTAGACTTAGGGTGATGGACGTTACAGCTTACAATCATGCTATGCCGCCTTTGTTGCTGTAAACCTATCTGTGGACGTAACTTTGATAAGTTGCATAAATCTCTTGTGGTTATAAAACCATCCTGGGTTGTATACCAAGATACCGGTAGTACCTCCCTGGGTGGTTTTCTGTCTACCACCTACTACCAAGACGGTAGTACCTCCTTTGGGGGGTTGTCTAACCAACCTACTACCAGGACGGTAGTACCTCCTGGGTGGTTGCTGTCTACCAACCTAACATGGACACATAATTTTTTGGAAAAAAAATTGTCGGGAAAAGTACAATATTCAATCAGTCTAGAGAAGAAACTTCATTAATTTTCTCAGAAGCATTTCTATTATTACCAAACTGTGGGTTACCACATAGTACACTTACCACGAGAACCACGTGTGATCAACACAACGTTTACATCCCGAACTAGCATTCAGATTTGGAAGGCGATCAAAACCAGGTATTCTTCAAGTTATTTGCAAGGAACTAGTATTCTAATTTGCTTTCAAAAATAGTGAAAAATGTCACATACACATATAATATTAAAATAGTAATTTTTCAGTTAAGATATAACAAAGTTAAAAAGTTTGTTACTGTTGATTTTATTGTACGTATCAAATGATTACCTTGGAAAAAATTGTGTAAAGTCTGAAATAACATATACAGAACTGTCCTGGATAGAATTTTCAGAGAGGCACGAAAAATTTATTTTAGGTCCTGGAACCTTGATCATTTCTAACATACAGAGGTTGAAAGACATATATAGGTGGAGAGTGAGGTGTGAGTGACGCATGGTGACCTGAAGAAATGACCATATTGGGATGAGGAGTGGTAACGTGGAGATCGTGTGGACTCCTTGTTGCCCTGGGTAGGTGGGTGCATTGCCTGATTGAGTACCCCCCACCTACCCAGCACACAGGAGTCACATGATCTCATCGTCTACAAGTCCTCATCTCAACATGGCATTCTTCAGGTCACCATGCCGCACTCACACCTCACTCTCCGCCTGTATATAATGTCTTTCAACCTCTGTATGTTAAAAGTGATCAGGGTCTCAGGACCGAAATATTTTCTAATCAGTAAGTCTTAGTGTTTGCTTATGTGTTTTTCTAAACAAACTTCTTTTGCCTAAACTTATATGCATAACCTTCTTCCACCTGTGAATTTGTCCGATGTGACGCCGTATACGACTGCTTCACCTCACCTGTCTGCAGTATATAAGCTCCTTTCTCGCGTATATGCTATTCTTATCAAAACTGATGGGCTGATTACATCGAATCCAGGCTTAGGGACTAATCACTTAAAACTTTTTCTGATCTTCACCATTATTTGCATCGGACTGATGAAGCCCACTGTCTGGAAACACGTTTCCACAATAAATATGTTTAAGTGGGGTAAACATTTATCATTCAGTGAGTGAAATATGTGTTCGTTTTCTTATTCCCTCACCTGAAACTGAATCTACAAATACAGAGGACAGAGGCAAATATATAATGGCCATAACATAATACACTCCATGTTAATTATAAGTTTAATTAACGAGGAAAGCTAACTCAGGCAGGGTTGATAAAGCCGTACGTTCCTACATGGAACAACCCTGATCTCCTACACTCCTAATTTTGTTATTTTTGTCTGGCTATTGAACTGTTATAGCCCGTGATGGACAAAACGATTCCTCAATAAAGTTACCTAACATTGAATACATATTTGTGCCATACATTAGTCAGTATTATATAGATTTTCTGAAACAAGAGAGTGACTGCTGGCTCCAAGACAAGGGAGGCTGCGTCCAAGACGGAAGATCTTGAGTCCAAGACAGGAGATGGAGATGGTAGATCCAAGACAGATGGGGATGGTAGATCCAAGACAGGAGATGGAGATGGTAGATCCAAGACAGGAGATACTGGGACCATTGTAAGTGATATTGGGTCCTAGGCAGATATTGGGTCCAAGACAGATGCTAAATTCAAAATAAGAGATGCAAGTTCCAAGACATGAGAAGCTGAGTTCTAGATAAGAGAGGCCGAACCCAAGAAAGAAGATGCTGGATCTAAGACAGGAAGTGCTGGTTCCAAGGCAGGAGACGGTAGGTACATGGCATGAGTTGATAGGCCTCATGTCTTGGACAGTAAAAAGTTTTGGACACTAAAAACGTTTTATGACGAAGAATATGACTCATATTAGGGTAAGAGAGAAGATGAGTACATGTATTTTTCAATAACAGTAGACAATAGGCCGATACATGTGATGTCCCTGTAAATATTAATATATTTATAAATAAGATTATCAAAGCAATAAGTGCTGGGGTATTAGGAGAGGCGTGAAAGTAAATGAAAATTAATCTAACAGTAGTAGGAGCTGTCACAGATGCTCTTTGATAACTACGTTTGAGATATTATGAAGAAAAGTTGCAGTGATTGTGGACGAGACTGGAAGGAAGTGTAGCAGAAAGGGATTAAAATGTAAACAAAGAAACGAATAAGGCGATGAGATATCAGAATAGAAATAAGGAACAAGGTGAAAGTAAAAGAGTTTTAATGTCAGGATGAAGACGTGTCGGCAAATGGACATCTTGAAACCAATGTACACTGAAGAGTGAATGAAGGGAAAAAGTTTGGAGGAATATTGAGGCTTGAAAAAAGTATATGTATGGAGAATAAATTTAGAAGATGACGTGGAGTTACAGAAGGTATTAGCCATAGGTCAAAGGAGGGGCTGAATATCAAAATGGTATACAATACCGACAGGTTGGTAGGTAAGACACATAGGCAACAGTTAGGCAACTTTATTCCGAAACGTTTCGCCTACACAGTAGTTTCGACTGAAGAAGCTTACTGTGTAGGCGAAACGTTTCGGAATAAAGTTGCCTAACTGTTGCCTATGTGTCTTACCTACCAAAGGAGGGGCTGTTGAGGTGGTTGAGGTGATTGTTGAGATGGTTGTTGAGGTGGTTGTTGAGGTGGTTGCTGAGGTGGTTATTGAGGTTGTTGAGGTGGTTGTTGAGGTGGTTGTTGAGGCGGTTGTTGAGGTGATTATTGAGGTGGTTGTTGAGGTGGTTGTTGAGGTGGTTGTTGAGGGTATGTTGGGTTTTGAGGTGGTTTGAGATTTGGGAAGAGAATATGATGACCAAGAGAGTCCATATATCTAGAATGGAAGAAAGGAAAGGTAGGTATCTTTCAAAGAAAAGTTGGAGAGAGAGGATGTAGGAGGTTCAAAGTGGTATGGGCTTAATTAAGCATCCATCTGGGATATATGATTGAATTAGATCGGGTGAGATTTGACGTCTTGTTGGAGGTGCATGCAAGGCAATCTTTATGAAGGGAATCAGGAAAATCGGCTAACAGGATCTGATCCCTGGAGGCAGGACGCACAGTGCATGCATTCTAAAAGAGGGATAGTGAGGTTAAATTCCGTGCGACATTTGGATTGTGATGTCTGCACACCTTTGGCAAGATAACTGAGTTTCCCTACCTTGGTGGGAGACGGCCCATGTTTAAAAAAAATAGAAATATGGGATATATCTGGTTCTCTGGATCTGTTTCAGTCGTTGTTGAGTTAGTCGCCCCGAGACATCACTGCCACGAGTTGCTTGAACATGATCTTGAAT
>NC_069399.1:6927289-6944789 GCF_026875155.1 Cherax quadricarinatus
AAAACAAAATTGGGGAAAAACAAAAATAATGTAGAACTTGGCCATACAGAATTTGAAAAGAACTTAGGATTATGGTAACCAGCAATTCTTAAATCAAGACAGCAATCCTAAGCAAAAGTAATGAAGCAAACAGATTACAAGGATTTATCAAGAATTATATGCAACAGGTGTCCGTGGTTATACTACAGCTGTACACATTATTAGTAAGGCCTCACTTTGAGTAGCAGTTCCGCTCTGGTCTCTATATTACAGAATGCTTAAAAAATTCATTAGAAAACATTCAGAGAAGATTGACAAATTTATTGAGTGCATAAAAAATCTTTCTTAAGAACCCTTAAATAACACTCTCTTGTAAGACGAAGAATGAGGAGAGACATGACTGAGGTGTATAAGTGGAAGAAGGGCATAAACAAGGGAAAATAAATAGGTCCTGAGGATATCTCTCCAAGAAACAACCCTTAATAATGGATTCAAATTGAATTGGGAAATTGGATTCACATTGAATTGGAAATTGGATTCATATTGGTTTGGGAATAGAGTAATCGATGAGTGGAAGAGTCTGCCTAGGAGGTTATTGAAACTAAACCTTAGGTAGTTTCAAATTTAGGTTATAAAATACATGATCGAGAAGGGTTGGATTTCAGTGGGACTTTGCACACGAGTTATTTCTTGGGTACCACTGAAACGTGTTGTCAAATATTTTTGTTAGTAGGTTCGGGTTTGATGGCCAGTAAGCCTGCTGCATTTTTCCTTCTTTCATAAGAACATAAGAACAAAGAAAGGAGGAACACTGCAGTAGGCCTTTGGCCCATACAAGGCAGGTCCTTTTAAACAATTCATCCCACTAACAAAACATTTGCCCAACCCAATTTTCAATGCCACCCCAAGAAACAAGCTCCGATGTGCAAGTCCCACTCAAATCCAACCCATCCCACTCATGTATTTATCCATCCTAAATTTGAAACTACCCAAAGTCCTAGCCTCAATAACCCAACCTAGGTAGACTTTTTCCACTCATCAACTACCCTATTTCCCAAAACCAATACTTTTCCTATGTCCTTTCTAAAACTAAACTTTCTAATTTAAATCCATTACTGCGGTTCTCTTTTGGAGAGATACCCCAAAGGACCTTTTTTAAATTTCCCCTTTTTTAATACCTCCTTCCACTTAAAACCTTCGACGGTCCCCCTCATTCTCTCTAAAAGGGAAAAAATGTAACTTAAAATTTTAAAATCTTTCTTCAAAGGAAGATTTCTAATGCTATGTTTTAAATTTTAAAGTATCCACGCTAATGTTTTCTAACGAATTTATGTCCATTCAAAAAACCCTTAGCGCAATCTATTACCACTAAGAGTTAAACTCATATCCCTCTATTTTTCTGTTTCCAATTTCCCCCAATAACCCCAGAACCCCAAAGCCAACCCCTTTACACTTCTTGTTTAAGGGGCCTTACCATAAACCCCCAAGGGCCTTTTCGAAATCTTTATGGCTAAGTTCTACATTATTTTAACTTATAAGGCTAGGTTATAGACACTCCCAGCCGAACCCTTCAAAAAAAAAAGCCCGGCATCGCCACTTTTCTGCCAAGATAAGTTTGCTAAATCCCCTAAAGTTCCCTAACATAACGTTTAATCTTTATCCTACCTCTTCGTGCATCGGCGAATTTGCCTATCACTAGAATTCCTTCATCAAGACATTGATATATTTTTAAAACAACAACGGGCCCAAACTGATCCCTGTGGAACGCCAAATGTTACTGACCCCCTCGGATTAAACCCCCTTTTATGGCACTCCTGCTTCCTTCTGTGAGCCATGACTCGACCACGGAGCCCCCTTTTTCCCCCCAAAGCCATGAGCTGCTACTTTCCCCCTTTCAACTCTTTGGTGCGGAACTCATCAAAGGGCCTTACAAAAAATCTAAGAAAAAAAATTATCAAATTTTTTACGTGGTAAAACAGCCTCAAAACTTTACGAAGAAGTTAAAAAATTTAGTTAACAAGCCCGGCCTCTAGTGAATCCATGCTGGTATAAATTAACAAGCTAGTTTATCGGATGGCTTTTTAAAAACCTCAGCTAAAATTTGACTCTACAACTTGCCACAATTGAGGTCGGCTTATTGGGCGGTAATTTGAGGGTAACGACTTGCCCCTTTTTTAAAAAAGGGAAATTACATTAGCCATCTTCCACATATCAGACACTACACCTTTTAAGAGATAATTAAAAAATTTTAGTTAATGGTTTCCCAACTCCTTTTGCATTCCTTAAAACCCCTTTGAAAAAACTTCACAGGCCCCGGTGACTTTTTTTTGCTTCAGTCGGTCATCTGCTTCCAGCCATTTTCACTATGACTTGATGTTACATAATTTATTTTCTTCTATCCCTATAAAAATTTTAAATTCCCGGGAAATTATTAGTGTCTTCCTGTGTAAAAACTGAGAAAAAAAAATTTTTAAAAACGAGCACATTTTTATTCTCTTTGTCATAAGATCCCATATTATTTTAAGGGGACCTATCTTTTCTCTGACTTTTGTTTTTATAACCTGGAAAAAAAATTTTTGATTAGTTTTAAATCCCTAGCAACTTTAATTTCATAGTCCCTTTTAGCTTTTTTTATCCCCTTTTTAATGTCCCCTTAATGTCATATACGATTTTAAAGATGACCCTCGCCTCTTTTATACGCCCCAAAATTCCCCTTTTTTTATGCCCTAGTAGTATTTCAGCCTATTATTCCCATTTAGGGTCATTTCTATTTGATCTAAATTTTCCTTATAAGGGATAAACGTTCTTGAGCAGCATTATTTTGTTCAAAAAATGTCAATTGATAGCTCTCTTCGTTACCCCAGTCAACAGATGAAAAGGTTTTTTCCCAAGCCCATCGTAATCTGCAAGGGGAAAAACTGGATGTTCTGAGTTTTTCCCACTATCATACTTCCTTTAATTCTAAATGAATTGATTTGTGGCCTAGACCCAGCCTCTGAACTTCAAATTATTAACAAGGATTCATTGTTTGCCAGAACTAAGTCAAGCAGGTTATTTCCCCTTTAGTTCGTCACAAACTGCTTCAAAAAAAAACCGAACTACTTTTAAGAAATCTATGATTTTAAATTCCCAGAAAGGGAATTTCCCAAACATATACTAAAGTTAAAGTCCCTAGAATTACTACATTATCGTGCCTTTGGCCCTAACATTTTTTCCCCCCATAAGTCTCCCTTGGTCCCATCTAAATTTGGGGGACGGAAAATTTAACCAAAATTAATTTTTTTATCCCCCCTGAAAATTCTATCCAAACAGACTCTGTGGTTTTTACTTTTAGACTTAAATCCGTTTTTTTTGCAACAGTTCAAGCGATCCGGACATACAATGCCCCCCACCCCCCCTTCCCATACTTCTATCTACTTGGAGCAAATTTAAAAACCCGAAGGACATTTTGCAGGCATGTCCCGACTTTTTGAAAATTAAAACCCCGCTCAAAGGGAAAACATCTATTTACCGCACTACAACTAGTCTCAACTCGTCCTCTTATCCCTACACTGCGACTATTTGTGTAAAAATTTTTTAAAGACCCTCCCCTCTCTTTTTCCCTTCCTGCTCCTTTCTATTATTCCCCCTAAAACCCATTATGTCCTTGTCAATTAGTGCCCCTGTCTTTTCCCAAAATCCCCCCTCATTTTTCCTATTACTATTCTAGCCAGTTACTACCCCGTGACTTTAAAATTTTCCCACCAAACCCATAACCCCAAATATTCTTAGTTTAAAAAACCCAACAGCCCCCTCCACTGCGTTGGCCAGTCCCCACCCCACACCTAATAATGAACCCCATCCCTGGAAAAACATGCCATTTCTGCCATAGAAGGGTCCCAGTTGTCAATGAATGTTCCCCGCATTTTCCTTGCAGTATTGTCTAGCCAGCAATTGACACCAAATAGCTCTGGACAACCTTTCATTCCAACTCCCCCTTACAAAATGCCCATATGACGGTTTCCCCCCCTTTCCCCTAATTATCTCATTGCGACCTATACCTGCAATCAGGCCCTCACTCCTACGTCCCCAACACGTTGCCTCCAGCACGAACAGATAATAGGATTGCTCCCATTACCTCTCAGATTTATCCAGAGGGCTAACAATACCTTCACCCCCAGCCCCAGAAAATCAATCTCTGCCTCCACTCCATCCTTCAAGCAGAACCCCAAATCCATTACCTAATCGGCTATCCCCAACAACAACAATTTTTTACCTTCCTTTGGGGTCGTCCGTCGGATGCCCGATAGTCGACTCACATTCGCCAGGTACAAACACCACTTTTTAAATTCGTCAAGACTTTTCGATGGTCCCTTTGTTGGGTTTTTTAGGGGGTGTCTTTTCTCACGTCTGCCAAAGCTTCTTTTTGGGGCTCGTTGTGGGATTCCCAAAAACCTCACATTTGTCGGTAGCACCGAGAATGTTTTGGGAATTTCCACGGAGTCCCTTTTGGGTTTTTTTGTTGTTTCTGCCTCTCCAACCGTTTCTTGATCTTCAGCTTGGTTCCATTTGCCCGGGCCCCTGACCAAGCTCCCCTCTTAACCTGGGGACTCACAAAAAAGGATTACTAACAACCCCCTTGTTTCCTCCCCCTTAACGCCGTTTCTCCATCTTGCAACTCTGAGCTCTTCCTCAGCTGCTGTAAAGTTTTCTCAAGAAGGGCATCCTGGGCAGATTCACAGAGAGCACAAAAAACAGGCTTCACAGTTTTTGATATTACAACTACAACATTGGAACTTTTAAAGGGGATTTCAAAATTTCATGCTAGAGACGTTTTATGTGAGTCGAATTAAACAACTGTACAACAACTGAGCATTTTCATTTTGTTGACTTTCGCCGACCATTGGGTTTTTTTGCGTACAAAAGGTAGTAACAGTACCAAGACGGAATTAACTCGTGGGGGATTGCGTCGTAAAACTAAAGGCCACAACATTGTCATTTCGTTTTCTTTATCAGTAGATAAGGTAATCAGTCCCCCATACAGGAGCAGGTGTTTTGTAGCCTAGTCTTAGAATTAAACACAGGGGTAAGACGTGGGTTTATTACTAGATCGATGTTAGGCCCACTTGGTTATGCCGTTCAGTTTTTTGGGCTTACTGCAGGATGGATAAAATTCATTGGGAACCCAAGAAGGATGATTCACTGTAATGAAATCTCCCCCCTAGAAGACATACTTAAGCCTTTAATCTTCACTCTCTTGAAGACGTAAATGAGATCATCGAAAAGTATAAAAGATATAGCTAAAACAGAGGTGATATTAATAAAATACTGAGGATATCGAATCAGGTAAGAACCAAAATAAAGGATTTTAAAAATACACAAATTTAGATTTCGAAAAAACACGGGAAGTAATTGTTTTCAAAAAGAGTTGTCGATGCGTGGAACATTCTTCCTAGTGGGTGATCAAGGTTTATAAATAGATTGAACAAATATATGAGTGGGAGGGGCGGGGGTTTGATTGGTGTCGTGGGTAGGGGATAAATTTTTTGGTAGCTTTGGAAAGGGGGGGGTTTTGATAAAATTGCCTTGTTGGGCCACATGCCTTCTGCATGTTTCCACCATTTTATGTTTTTATGAAAGCATTGTCAATAGTAGGGGGGATTCCCCAGTGGAATGGGTTATGCTAATGGGGGTCACGTGTAAGTATTCGGAGATGTTTATGTACCACATCCATGATGTTGTTTGTCGTCAAAGGCATGTCAGCTGGAGAACGTTTACAAATAAAGAAACCGGGATGTTGCACAGGTGTCTAATTCTTCATTTTTTCCCAGTATTATTTATCATTATTTCATTTTATGTTATGGTCGCCCCGGGAAACCCAAGAAAGGTGTTTTTCGGTGGAAAAACCGTCACGTGGTGCACATACAGGAGACATTAAGGCTTCTAAAAATATTTTTGATCGCAGAGAAAACACTGTCGTAATATTGGAGGTAAAAAAACCCTGTATCAAACAGCAAAAATTAAATATCAAGGGGGAATTCAGGGAAAGTCGTCAAGGGAAAATCCGGGATATTTCGTTTAAAAAAAAGGGGAAAACAAGGAAGATTCAAGATATTTTGGAAAAGGGAAAACCAGGGTTTCCAAGGAATATTTAGGGTACAGTGAAGGGGGAAATTTAAGATTTCTTTAGGCATAATAAAATATTTGAAGGGAATCATCTGAATATTATGTGGGAAACCCTTTTCGGGCGTATGTAGTTTAAGATGGTTTTAAGATGGTAGTTTTAAGATGGGAGTTTTAAAAATGGCGATGAGCAAATCGATTCTTATATTAATACAAAGTTTTTCATAAAACCTGAAGTTTTGGTGTAGGAAAAAAGACATCATAATTCACTAGACAATTGAAAAAGGAAATTCTGCTTTTGGGGTTTACTTCAATTTGGCTGATATATGAGAATAAATTGGGATGTTGGGTTTTTTTATGGGATTTTGGAATTTTTCTCTGAGGGTTTTTAAAAGGTCATGTGTTTTTTTTACTTTAAGAAAGTTGCATTCTTATTGTGCACGAAGAGTTAATTTGCTATTTTTTGTTTAAAAGTTTGGCTGGCAACCTGTTTTTGCAGATTTTTATACAAAAAAAAAATCCTACTAGATTCTGAAACTTTAAAAACTAGAAAATAATTATGATAAGAATACAAAAAATGTTTATACTTATGTTTTGTCATATTTAAATAAAGTAACAACTCATTATTATCCTTAGAGAATTAACAGAGTTTAAAAAACGAGTGACTAAACTATTTTGATGCTTGTATAAGATTGGGGGGACCAAATGAAGTTGAAGGCGCCATGAATAGAGTGAAAACAAAACACACAAATTCATGGATTTCTAGTGAGACTTAGTTATATATTTCATGTTTTCCCAAGTTGAACTGCAGCTCCAGCACCTCTGTTATGTACGACTATTAGTGGTCCAACACTATTTCTCTGCATTCATTTCAGGGAACTGTGGGTTATAGGACTGGTATAGTGAGACATACATCTCTCTTCTCTCTCTCTGTCGTCCTCTGTCAGTCTGTCTGTGCTGTCTCTCTCTCTCTCTCTCTCTGTCTCTCTCTCTCTCTCTGTCTGTCGTCTGTCTTCTCTCCCTCCCCCCCCTTCCCGCCTCTCTCTCTCTGTCTCTCTAGATCGCTGATGCTTAGAAGACTTTAAAACAATATACTTTTTATCTGTTTCAGATTGAATGTTGAACAGTGTAAAAAAGAGAAATGTTCATTGTCCTTAACTGTGTTATTGTTTAGTGTATTTTTTCTGCAACATTTTCTCGTGGCTGCTAAATAAAAAGTTTTCCTTTCCAGGCATTTTAATTTAAATGTAAATAGAAAACTCATAAGTTATTAACCTTCAGTTTTATCATATTGTGAGTAAGCCATAGCTAATAACGAGGTCGTAGTCCATATCAATCATTTTCCCTGACAGTCTGTGAGGCAATTTCTCTAATACAGGAAGGAGAGTAAATGCTGTCGAGGTTGCCATGTAGGTTGCCACCAGAACAATGACTAACCACCAAGTTTATGTCAGTACAGTCTACAGCTGTGTTTTCTCTGGCAGCTGCTTACAACCGTGGAAAATAATCGCAGACTGTTATCACTTAACATCATCTGTTGGAATATATAGTTACCCTCAGAAAATAAAGTACAAATCAACAATGTCATTCTGAAAGTCATCAAGCAAAATTTTTACTTGAAATATTTAAGTGTATCTAAAATACTTCCCCCCAAAAAAATTTTTAAAAAAAGTTTTTTTTTAATTTAATCGAAAGTTTAATAAAACAAGCAAAATGCATCTGTAAAAAAACCGTATTTTATGAAAAAAAAATACAGTAAAAATGACTAAGTTTTCCATTTTGTTTATTTATTTAAAACAATGCATTACAATATATAAATAAATAAAATATCACTGAACCCCGCTATTAAGATATAATGAACTACCATCACCCTAACCGCACCACACGCACACCCTCGTGTGGGCACTCTCCACCTCACACATTAACTCCAACCATTGACACCTGAACACCTGTAAACCAGGACAGATATGTACATATTATATACAAATAACAATGACAAACACCTCCATGACTGATAAACTGCGATCTCTGGAACCCGCAAAAACCTTTATCACTATTCCAAGCATGACAGTTTGACCATAACAATAAAAACATTACACATATTAATATGCATAGCACACATAATAAGCTATAAATGGTACAACAACCCAACTATTCCTAAACGCCGAACACAAAGGGTGGGAACCTCCCCCCCCTTTTGCTGCACTCTAACCCCACCTAACAGAACAAAACAATACAATACAAGAGCAAAGACTCACTTTTATATACAAGAACCTGTACAACTTCCACAGAGTGGTCTTCAGGTCTCTTTGCACACTAACATATCCATTTAGTATGTATCTTAAAACGTGACAATCAAGACTTTGGTTGCCACCAACACAATGTACATTGAACACAGAAATAGTATTATCAGTTAAGGTGAAACCTACCAAATCACGACTATTACTCCCACACTATCGGGCCAGGCTCTCCCCCCCCCCCCACCAAATGCTATTCGCCCCTACCATCTACTCCCTAACGAACATTGGAAAGCATAATACAAAAAGAAATTAGGCATCTTATGACAGAGGTATATCACTTGTAACTCAATTTACAATTGATATTTTAAACGAAGGAAATATTCAGTTCATGTCCTTACAATCCAAACAGTGCCATCAACACATGTTCTCTTTCCCCACATAATCCCACATACACAACACCCACTCACTAGTCCCAAGAGGCAACCCCTTTCACCCCTGGCCTATCCCCACCCCTTAGTCAGCGACTAACCACCCACGCTCGTTCCCTTCCCTGCTCACACATCAATAAAATCCCTAATGTTAGTATCTCTTGTTCCCCTCCGGAAAAAGCCTTCTGCCGACCTATTCCCGTAAAATTTCCCTGTTGCGGACAAAACCACGTTTGCCGCTAAAACTCGCCGCCTCACCTCGCAAACCACCCCCCCGCGAACTGCATACCCCACCAGATAAGATTACACGTAGTTCCAACGATGATTAGCGAAAGCCTAATGACGCCCACCTCCATTCCCTCCCACATCTAGACTGAGCACCCTCAGCAACCGAGACACCCATGTCCCCTCCCCCCCTCCTAACCAGTCTACAACTCCAATCCCGGACGTTCCCCAAATCGCCTCACAAAAATATACTACATGATTACCCGTCTTTCCTCACCGCAGATTCCACACATCCTTCCCTCTATGAACCGTTGATTCTGAAGTACTGCCCCCGTCGGCAGAATGCCGTGCAGAAGAACCGATACATCACCTCATCGCCCTTGGCCGTAACCTCTACTAAAACAGCGCCATAAGTATATCCCCACGCAATACTTTGGCGGAAAATCCCCTCAACCAGGGGCCAAGACCTCTACCCGCAAAGCAACCTACACAAGGCACCTATTCTGATCTCCGGTTTCCATGCTAACACCAAACCCTGGAGTACAGTCTCACACTCGCGCATTCCACGCCACCATACAAAGTCTCAATCTGGCATACACCCTATCCAAACTGTCCCCCTCCCCACACACAATCCTCCCACCCACAGCACTCTGAATAAAAACACATTTAACTCCTCTTTTTCCAGATCTAACAGGCCCCCAACCCACCCTGATGCACAGTAACATCACCTCTTCATTAACACATAGCAACCCTGATCTCCGCAAGAACTGAAATCCCTCTGAAGTATGTCAGAAATCGCTGTCCATGTTAAATGGGAACACACGGCCGCCACGTACACACCTTGCTGTACAATAGATACAATTAATTACATTGCCCTTTGTACGAGAGTTGAGGTGTAGGCAGTCGCACGCCCTTGGCGACCCTGGATGCCTTCCACCATCCTATTTGCCTTTGCCTCTCTCCCGACCCCTTAAGTCATCGGCATATATAATAACACATATTTTCAGAGTCCCGGCCTGCCTTCGCACTATGTTACATCCCCACTCTATTCTCCTTACCCAAGCTCCCAACCCCATGATCATTGACTTCTCCAAGTTAACTTTCATACCTGTTGCACCCCCGAACAAGTGCACTGCCTCCTCTGGTTCCCCCAAAAAAAAATCCTCGTCTCCCTCCTCCCGGCACCAGGACAGTTGTGTCATCCACATAACCGATTAAACCAGGCCAAGTCCTCCCCACTCCTACCCGTACCCCCACACAAATGCAGTTCTCTACCATTCGGTAAAAGGGGTCCTGCACACACGCAAACAAGGGTTGTGACATTGGACACCCCTGCTTAAGACCCTTCCCCATGACAATCGCCTCCCCCCAGCATCCGTTGATCTGTAACCCTCGCCCATGCACCCCTGTACAGCGGTTCAACCCATGTTACGATTTCGTCTCCAAAACCCTGACACTGAAGTCGATTGCACTCACGCTTCTCTTTCCACCCTATCATATGCCCCCTGCAATCCAAAGCTAACAGTCCCCCTCCCCTCCCCTCCCCCCAATCTTTCAAACCGAAACCTTTTGGACGATCCAGGGCCATTTAATCATTGACCTACCTGGCCATCCGTATTGGTTCTCCTGAAAACAACCCTCCTTACTAACTCACTTAAACCTGTTTACCAAGCCATCACAATAACTTGTAATCTGCGGCAAAGCAACGGAATGGCAACAGTAACCCCTTCGGACCAGCGCCACCACTGCCGTTTGCCCTTGCTTGCTCCCCCAATTCGCCCCCCTCCATCATCAAATTCACAGTCGAACCAAAAGCTCCTCAGCAACTCCCAATGCTGCAGATAAAACTCACATGGGAGCCCATCGATACCTGGTGCTTTCCCCTTACGCATCTTGCTTAATGCCCTCCATATTTCCTCCTATGTGATGACCCCACCCAATGCCTCCCAATCTCCCCTCCCCAGTTTACATGGCACATAACCATGCACTTGCTCTAAAGCCTCTCCCTCCACCCCACAACTGTTCCAATACGCTTCGTACCACCTATCTGCATACGCACTCATACCTGTCATAGTCCTTAACAGCTGACCCTCTCGATAATCCACCATCGATGACTGGACTGCCAAGCACGGGATAGCAGTGACCTGCTGCTGCTTTTTCTGTCTGCACAACATGCATGCCGATGGCCGATCACCCCATAACACCTATTCCATTCTTCCCTGCACCCTTACCACCACAAACCTCTCCTCCTGCACTACCCGTATACTCTCCTTCACAGCATCAATGTCATCTACAGGATTAAGTTCCCAAACCGGCACCCCGTACAAAACAACCCTTAACGCTGTCCTCCAAGTTAACTGATTAACCATACTTCAATGAGATATGTGCTTCTCTCCCACACATAAAAATTTTCCTGATTCCTTTCCATTTGCTACAACCATCCCACCATTTCACCACATCTCCCACCCCCCTCCCTTCCACACTAAACTGTTCCCATGTGCTGTCAAATCCCTCCGACCCCTCCTAGTCTGCTAGCATGCTCGTGTTCAGCTTCCAATAACTCCTAGACCTTCCCGCCAAAGACTCCCACCCCCGTCCACCACTACCACCCTATGATCCAAATGAGCGACTGCTACGGAGCGAAAAGACTCAATGGTGATCCTCTGGGAGAGATATATTCTATCCAACCTAGCCACATACCTTTTCCTCTCTACCTCCCATAACCCCCCTGATTTGTGGCATCCCACAACTGGACACCCCTTAATAGTTCACCTAGAACTGTCGACACGTAACACGGCCCCTTTGGTTCCACATCTGCCCTCCATATGATGAAGTTCCAGTCCCCTTCTATTATGCCCACAGATGGCAAGGTATGCAACAAAAACACTAAATCTTCACGCACAAAAGCTGTCTTCACTTGCACATTATTTTCCGCCGGTGCATACACACACACAAACGACACTCTCTTCCCCATCCAGCAACCATCCACTCGCAAGACCCTCCCCCTGCCCACTCCCTCACGCCTCTGCAATACAAATGGAGTCGCCTCCTGGATCAGAACCCACTTCACTTTCAAACGGGCTGATGCTGCACTACCCCAACTCCTGATATCCTTCCACTCTCCAACAATAGAGACCATCCCTGAAATTGTGTTCCTTGAAGAAACCACCATATCCACCTCTAATTTGGTCAAAAACATTCGAGACCGACTCTCACTTCACATTTTATACACAACCCATAAACATTTAACTGTCATCAGGGGAGGCCTTCCTTAATCTTCCAATCCCACCTCCTGTCAACACATTTCCATCCCCACCAGGCTAGGGGCTCCTTTTGCTTCATCTCAGACTGCTTTCTTGACCAACTCACACTCACACCCCCCCTCCTTCTGGTGTTGCCAAGATTGGCCGCCACAGCAAGTCACCGCCTCCATGCTGCTTGTCTTTTCAAACAGCTTTAGTTGTGTGTTTTCTGGAGAATCACTAATTTTATTTTCAACATTATGTAATTCTAACGGCACTAGTTCTTTTTTGTCCACTTAATATCACCTCATGGACCTTTTCTCAAAACATCAACTGTCCTGATGATTCCATTTGCAGCATGATAATGGTCACTAATTTTTTCAAGTGGTCATGGGACCTCGGACCATCATTGTCAATAATCACTATGTCACCAGTTCTTTAAGGACTTACGATTTTCAGGAACACCAGTCTCCGTAGAAGTTTCTCTCAAGAGTGAGATAGTCCCTTCCTGCCAAATTTCTCCCAACGTCAAATCACTTTATTAAGATGTTTAATTTACGTCTGAAGTTGTCTCATGTTCGTGAAATAAGTAGGATCCCTCTATATTTCTTATCATCATGGAGAAACAGGTACGAGCCCATCTGCCATGGAGTGGAAAATAAGAGGACTTACACTTCTAAATTGTCCAATCATCGGTAACATAATTAGAGGCTGTTGTTGATTCATTTTTATTTCAGTCGCAACTGTACGGAAATCTTCTAATCGATTCTCTGACGATGAAGAGTCTTCCTTAAACAACGTTTTACAATGCCGATCATTTTTTCATCAAATCCGCCTTGGCATGGAGATTTAGGAGAATGTATCTCCAACGACAACTGCTTTGATTCAGCATCTGTCGTACTTCCTGGTTGATCAAAGATCTTTGCTTTATAACAGCACCAGCAACAAAGTTCGTTGCATTTCTGAATCCTCAGTCTGGGATATGCCCTTCGTGGCTGCAACCTTCTGGAATAATTTTGATAAAGCTTCATCAGACATGTAGTGGCTACTTCTAGATGTACTGCTCTAGTTGTAGCACAAGTGAACACCAGATGTACACCTCATGGAACTTTGTGTCAACTGTTTTGGTTAAAATAATTGGTCCAATGTAATCTACACCTGTCACCGTCAATGGAGTGAGCATGACACACTCTTTCAGAGGATATGGAGGTGGACCTGATACTGACATACTTGCAAAATAGTAAGTGTCGACAAGTAATTAATACAGGCCTTTATTTTGTTTTTTCAAATCCTTGTGCGACCTTGAGGTATCCAGTAGATGTGTCGTATAAGACAAAGTGAGTCAGCTACCCCACATGTAACACGTTACCGTGGCGTTTTGCACAATCATTGTTTGTTAGCCAATGATCATATGGATCAATATTGGATGTATGGCTTACTTTAGGTAGTGAAGAAATCTTTCCTCGAGCATCTAATAATCCTTTTACTGAGTCGAGATAAGTCCTGAAAGAATTTAATCATAACCAGGTTTCTTTGGGGATTTATCTTTGTTTCTACTAGAATTTTAATATTCTGTAGAGAAAACATCTTTTCTGAGTATTATTTCACCCCAGTATTTAACTGGGTTCAGAATATTCATAATCAGGTTTTATTCCTTAATGCAATTTACAAGACAAAAGAGCTGTAACTCTAGAAGTTTACCCAAAGATGGTATTTTAGATTCCATCAATGACTATTTTCTGTTGTCTGCAGTATTTACAACAACTGTTTCTGCGTGTTCAAGCAGCCTGTTCATCTGGCATAATGTGATTTTTGCTGAAGCCAGTTATTTTCATTAGAGAGCCAGTTCGGTCACGTGAGCCATAATTTATTTTTTAAAATATCCACAATTTTCTTGAGTGGGACACCAGGTGACAACATGTCCGCAGGATACCTTGGTAGAGACGTGGAGAAAATAGATAATCTCTCTGCATCTCTATATTTCTGCTACTCTGTTTCTTGTACATAGACCAATCTACATCTATTATATTCTTACCAACTGGAGAACAGCTTCATTAATCACCCAATCACGTTTTTTTTCCATAGTGAGATATCAAGTACTTTGTTTAATAGACCGCTAGTTTTGTACCTACATAGAGTAAGCTGTCAGTTCCATTGTGGTACTGTTTCCTGACCTTCAAGGGTGCTAACCGCTGGCCTTTGAGTAATAGTGTAACTTCCTGTATCACTAGTCATGGATAAGCTACAGCGCCATAAACCACCTCTGGTTGACGGCATCACAGAACACGTGTAATGTGGTACTTGTTTCCCTCTTGGGACCTGTTTGTCCTGGGAAATTTAATTTAATGAAGTTGTTTAAACATCCTTGATATTTTCAGCCCTGCTTGACTCATTTCTAAGGCAAAGTTCTCATCCATCCAATTTTTGAGCTCCTCATCTTGCATAAGCATTTTAAACCTTTTTATGGTAATCGGTGAGACGAGTCCTAGAGGATCAAAACAATGAGATACCTCTGACAGTAAACTACGGTTTGTGAGTGTACATGCATGATTTATTGTTTATCCTGGGGGGGGGGGGGGGGGAAACTCAAATTATCTTTCTGTGTGTTTCCAAATAATCCCCAGCATATTGTTCAAATCAGAATTTCAGTTTCAGTGAAAATCTTCTTCTTCTTTGATAAGTTTCCCCTTTAATTGCTTAATTAGTATTGCACATCCTAAGGAGGGCATATTTTGCTTCCTTTCATCTCCATGCTAGCTTCTCTTATAAGGATTTTCAATCCCTCTTCTTTAATCGCATTACCTTGAGGATGGTCCCACATACAAAACTTTTCTTTAAGATTTCTTTGAATTGGACTTTCTGATTTCTTCAAATGTGTAATTTAGAGTAACTTCTAGTAATAATGGAGAGGATTTGCACCAAACAATACCCCCCCCCCCTGAAAAAAAAATTTTTTTTAATTTGAAACGATAAGTTTTCACAGGAACATTGAATATCATGTGAATTTTCAGCCCGCATAGAATCGAGTATAATCTCTATTTCATGTAGGCCCTACTCAATATTAAAAAACTTGGAAATAACAGCCGTGTAGCATATGGGTTGTGTGAAATTTCATAAGCCGTCCACAAAGCTTCTCAGGTAGTGAGGGTCCGGTCATCAGACAGTCATTAAGACTTGCTACATCTTTATTTGCACGTGACTGCAATTATATACAACAACGTAGTGAGTGGTATCAGAAGTCTTTCCTGACTCCATGTCGGGAGATAATGAGCATCATCTTCAACATATCTCTTCGACTACTTCCCAATGAATTTATTGTCAACTGTTCTTGTTATGATATTAACATAGATATGTCAGTAGCTCTGGGATTCTTCCTGACTCATATATTGTGACTATTCATTTTCCGAAACCATGCGATAATTGCTAGGCAGATGTGGTGGATTTAATTTCCATGGAACCTAACCCAATACTGTCCATCTTCATATTTGACGTGTCCAAATATTGTGATAATCTGAGACTCCTTGTGGCTTGGTTTATTGTACAACACTACACTTCAGCGCATCTAAATCCCACAACTTATCAACTGGTCCATCCTCATTTTCTTCCATTAGAAGATAATTTTTTGCTGTGGTACATAAAAACAGCGGTTATTCTGCGTAACTAGGACATTTTCCACTGAATCAATATCAGGCTTGTCTTTTCCCACTTTGAAGGGAATGGGACCACAATTCATGTGGCCTCCGAGCTGTTTTCAGCAAGATGAACATCATGCTTAACTTTATTTTGCACAAACCGATAATAATCACTTCCAAGTGATTAACACAATTGTACTAATAGTGTTCCGTCTGTAGTGTCAGGACAGGCTAACTTGACCTTTAGCTGCTTTTCAAAGTGCTGCAACTGTTTCTTTTAATCCTTGATCTGCACAGACTTAGGCAAATCATCTACTACCACAGCTTCTACTGTCTTTTTTCTGTTTTCCTAGACCAACAGAGATCTGCTAGTCCATATGTCTGTTTACCAGAATTGTGGAAAAACCCAGCTATATTAAAACTGCACTTTGCATAAGTTTGTTCATTCAGTTTTTCTGCAACACTGTTTTCTTCTTATGAAGGGACATTTGTGAGCCTTGACCAAATAGGTGTTAGCACATTGGTTTTGTGTAATTTATTTAGATACCTCAACACGAGCTATCGGGAGAGCCGTTGCTTTAAACTTATCTCTCACATTTAATGTGTTGCTGTTGACTTCCTGATTTGTGGAAGTCTTCTGTTGGTTCAGCAAAAGTATTTGGGCATAATGGCTGTATGATGGCCATACCTTGCATTTAAAACACTTCTTCAGCTGAGCATTTTCCTCCCTTGTGTTCACCTAAAACACTTGAAGCACCTTTTCAAGCTGATAACACGTTTGTTACGTGCCTCATTGTTGTATTGAATACAAGTTACTGTGCCCAATGTTTTCCGTCACAAGTACACATTTTGGAGTACGTTTATTGTGAAATCTGTTTTACTTCTGTTGAGTATTCATTAGCTTGATAAATGCCTATATGGGATTTCCCATTATGTTGGTTGAGGTGGGAGAAGATATATCTTTTTATACTGAGTTGAAGAGTTTATTAGTCCACAGGATTTTGTGGATATTTCATCTTGTCTCGTTGCTTGCATGCAGTGAAAACATTGTTTGTAAACCATTGCTAATTATCATCACAAGGAGAAATAGCTCTATCTCAATGAACATAATTTTAATCGTTCAATAGTTTATGGTGACAGGCTATCCTGTACAATATCACTGAAAACCAATCACAAGTGTCTTTAGGTCATATTAGCATCCCAGATATCTGAGGCTAATGCTAATGTTGGATTCTAAATGCCTGTAAGACTGAAAAAACCATGTTTTGGTGGCTTTCAAGCTTGGAATATTAAACTGCATATCTAACTCTGGCCTTGTCGTCAGCAATCAAAGTAAATGTCCTGCTTAAGACACGTAAGGCTATTTGATAATTGCCTTTAACCTCCGGATATGACTTAATTCAGTTCAAGGGTTCTCCCTTCACAAGACACTTAAGATAATTGAACTTGGCAATCTCATCTATGTCAGTTCGTGAATTTCTAAGGATTGAAAACCACTAATTAATTCTTCATAATTATGAACCTTGGAAAATAATAATGACAAGGTAGGTTTTAAAAAAAGCCGTGGAAATGAACACTTGTGTTGTTACAGGTGTAAGCAGTGTTTGACGACCACTAGTTACCGTAGTCTCTGCGTGACAAAGTTTTTTGCG
>NC_069399.1:6949789-6958366 GCF_026875155.1 Cherax quadricarinatus
TTGTCCCAGTGGGACAGAGACCTTGGGATCAGGGGGAAAAAAGCCCCAACTTTCCTTTAAAAAATTGGGGTTTCCAACCCTCGACCCACCAGGGGCCCCCAAAGGGAGCCCTTTCATTTTTCAGCGCCTCAGTTTGCCATCCCGGGGGGAAAAAACTTGCGCAACTTGGTTCCCTCCGCCTCGGAGGAGCTGGGGAATTAACATCTTTGATACATTGTGCCCTTGTATTCATGTTATGTTTTTTTCTGTAAATGTATTTTGTTTATTAATAAATGTTCACATAGAATATAAATATAGGGGGTGGTAGGAGAAGAAAATATTCAAACAGCTCCGGGGAGAACCTTGAGTTTTCCCTGAGGTACGTTTAATTGTCTTTCTCTGAGGATGAGGGTCCCCATTCCAGCTATAGAGGTGGTACTTCCTATATATATATATATATATATATATATATATATATATATATATATATATATATATATATATATGTGTGTGTGGTGTGTGTGTGTGTGTGTGTGTGTGTGTGTGTGTGTGTGGAGACTGTTTAAGCTGAAGAATGGGCAAAAATACCCCTGGAATCTATTCAAACATTGTATGAATCAATTCCCCGTAGAATTCAAGCAGTAATTACTGCCAAAGGTGGTCCTACACCATATTAAAATAAATTTGTTTAAAATTTCAATGTGTTTCCATTATTTTGTCCAACCCAATATATATATAATATATATATATATATATATATATATATATATATATATATAATGCAAAACAACCACTCTGAAAGAATAGAGAAATTCCAAGTGCTTTCGTGACTACTCACATTATCAAGGAACTATGAAAGTTCTTGATAATGTGAGTAGTCACGAAAGCGCTTGGAATTTCTCTATTCTTTCAGAGTGGTTGTTTTTGCATATTCTGAAATCACCTATTTACTGTGATCTTATTGCATATATAAATATATATATATTATATATATAAATATATATATATATATATATATATATATATATATATATAAAATATAATATATATAATATATATTATATATATATATATATTATATATATATATATATATATATATATATATATTATATATATATATATATAATATATATATATATATATATATATATATATATAATATATATATATATATAATATATATATATATAATATATAATATATATATATATATATATACTATATATATATATATATATATATATATATATATAATATGAAGAATTTGGGACTGACCCTAATGAGCCTATGTCCGTTGTAAAATCAATTGGTGCACTGGGGAGTTCCATATGGTTGGATGTGAGTTTGGAGGGAATGGGGAAAGGAATTGGGGGGAAGGGGCCCAAAATTAAAGACTCCCCACTGAGGAGCGCAAGAGTTTTCAGCGGGAAAGGCAACCCCATCGAGCTAGAATCTTGCTGCAGGGGTAGGGGGGAAGGGGAGATGGAAAAAGGGTTCCCTTTCTTCAAAAATTTAAAGAGATTTTTACAAATGGGGGTTAAAGGGAAGCTTTAGGGAAAAAACATCACCCAAACCAAGGTTGTTGAAAGCCTTTTTTTGGCAACATTTTTACAGTGCCCCAAATTCTTGGGCCTTTTTTGGGGAATTTTAAAAGAGCCCAGAAACAGAGCTCTCTCCACGGGTTTTTTTGGGGTTGACGGGGACCCAGGGGAGTAAAAAGGTGGCCCTAGGGGCTTTAAAGAAACAGAGAAGAGAAGCCCCCCAAAAAAGCAAATGGTCCCTGAGGTGTTTGTTTGGGGGGGGTTTCCCCCTTCCAAACAAAAAAAAACCAATCCACTCTTTTTCTCCTCCTCCTTCTCCCTTTACATAACAAAATCTCCAAAAAAGGGAAAAATTTTTAAAGTTTTTAAATGTTTCATTCTTCTTTTTCCCATTGAAAGTTTTGTACTAAAATCATATTTATGTTAAAAAATTTTTTGTTTTAATACTTCGGTTTTTCAGGAAGGGGAGAAAATTTTTTTTACATTATTTCTTATGGGGAAATTGTTTTGGTAAATCGAAAATTTGTTTTTAGAAACGGCTCCGGGAACGGTTTCCATTACGAAAAACAGGGGACCACGTTTTATATTTATTAATATATATTTATATATATTTTAATATAAAATTATATATATATATTTTATATATAAATTTTTAAATATATTTATTTATATTTTTTATATTTTTTGGTCGTGCCGAATGGGCCCAAAATTTTCGATCTTGGCTAAATAGAAAACGTTTCTTTCTTCCCTTTGGGAAAAAGAAAAAAATTTGTGTTTTCAAAAATTTCCCCAAAAAATAAAGGGAAAACCTAACAAAAAAAAATAATTTCACTTTTGTTTGTTTAGAATTTTAAATTACTGTAAAAAATTTTAAAATATTTTTAAATTTGGGGTTTGGCTAAAATAAATTGTTTTTGGGTAAAAAAAAGGTTAGGTAATTTTTCAAAATTTCGTTTGGAGTAAAAAAAAAAATTTTTCCATTACTTTAAAATGAAAAAAAAAAACAAAAAACATAAAAAAAGAAAATTTTGGAAAGGACTTAATTTTAATTGTTCTTGCAAATTTTCCCATTTTTTACATTTTCCGGCCGAATTATATTTTAATAATATATATATTATTATATAAATAATATATTTTAATATATATATATAAATTTAAAAAAAACCCACTAGTATAATAAAGCACAGTTTTTAAAACCTCATTTTTTTACCCTTTATTCCCCTCTGTGTCCATGTATTTTTTTGTAATTGCTTGTAAAGCCCCTTTGGGAGCGAAATTTTTCCCAAAAAAAATGTCACATTAGTTGCATTGGGTTCCATAACTTACAACGTTCTTTTTGAAAAGGCCCAAGCAAAAAATTTTGTGTTTTCCCAATAATTTCCCAAAAATTTTTTAAACCAAAGGGAAAAAAAATATATTCGAGGGGTTTGTTTTAGTACAAATTTTTTTAAAAACAAATCAAAAAATATTTTTTGGTTAGGGCAAAAATAAATTGTCCTTTTAAAAAATTTTTTGGTAAGTTTTCTAATTTTTTTTGGGGGAAAAATTTAAACAACCCAATTTTACTTAAACCCTTTAAATGAAAAAATTAAATCTTTAAACGTTTAAGAAAAAAATTATAGAAAGGATTAACTTTAAAATGGTTTTTTGAAACGACCATTTTTACTTATTGGGGCCCGAATTTTTTTTAATATATATTTTAATAAATATATATATATATATATATATATATAAAATAAATATTTTTTTTTATAAGTGGTGTGTTTTATGGTGTGTGCGTGTGGGGGTTTTGTGTGGGGTTTTGTTTGTGTGTTGTGTGTTGTGTTGTGTGTTTTTGTTTTACACTGTGAAGTAAATGAACTGCATGTTTCCTTTTATTTTAAAAAGGCTTCCCCCCTAAACAACTAGATGTTCTACGGCCCGCTGTAAAAATCTTAAAAGAGAAACCCTGAAAAGCCTAACGCCAATTTTGTTTTTCTTCAGTGAAAGGGCGGCTGCAAAGTACAATGTCCCAAGCAAAAAGTTTGTAAATTAAAAAAAATACAAGGCTTATATTTTTTTTTTATAAAAATTCCCCAATACTCTAAACAAGAAAAAAAATTTTAAAAGATTTTCTTTTTTTAGGGGGGAAATTCCGATTAAATGAAACGCTTTAAAAAATTTGATAGTGAAACCAACAAAGCCAAAAATAAATTTAAAAAAATGTCCCCAAATTAAGACATATTTGGGTTTTGATTTTGAGGCTGAACGGAAAAAAACAAGTAAAAATTAAAACCCTAAAATAAAAAACCCCGCTCACGGAAAAACCCTTAAAATATTTTTAGAAAACCCCCACCAAAAGGGAAAATTTTTGAAACCCCTCAAAAATTGTAAAAACCTTGTTTTCAAAATTCAAATTAATGGAAAAAAATAGAAGACTTTCCCCCAAAAGTTCCCTTTCCACTTGTGGCGGGTTTTGGAAAGTTTCCCCAATTTTTTTAAAATTATTTTACTACTCCAAAAAAAATTTCCCTTGCAGTCGTCATTTAGGGCGATCACTATTGCATTTTTGAACTCGATGAAAAGAAAAACTGATTTTCTTTTTATTGAGACAAAAACGGGGAATAAAAAAATTTTAAAAATTTTAAAATTTTGTCAGTCGCCCATCCAACTTAAACTGCTCCGGGCCGCGGAATTTTCCCGCACCGGGTTTGTACGTTTGAAATTTGCGAAATCAAGCTTTTTGGAATTTTATCTGAATATGTTTAACATTGACCCCGGGTAGTAAAAACATCCCCGGGGTTTTTTTTCCCAAGTTTCAAACCCCTAGTTAAGTACAAAAAACATTAAAAATTTAAAATTTGCTGGTTGAGGCGTTCTTGATTTTTAAAACAAACAAGAAAAAAAAATTTTAAGAAAAAAAAATAAAAAAAAAGGAAAACCTTTTTAAAAGGTTCCCTTTCTACGACATCCAATAAAAACCCCAATGAAAAGAATGTATGAAAATTTTTGTTAAATTAAAAAAACCCAAACACCTTAGCTGATTTTTAAAAAAAATTTATTTTTTAAACCCATGCAGTACCGGACAAAAGGGAAGCAAAAAACAAACTTTTTGGGGAACTTTTTCCCAAAAAAGCAACAAAACTTTGACAAAATTAATCAGGGTTTCTTTTCACCAAAAAACGGAAAAAAAAGCTAGTCCCAAAAATATCCTGTGTGGCCCGGGGCGGCCTTTTTGAATCGGCCATTAGTGAAACTTATTTTTTAAAGGAATTTCTTCACTAAAGTCAATAATATCAACATCGAAAAATTTATGAATTCCGTGGTTTGAGGGACAGGAACGTAAAAAAAATTTTTCCCTTAAGGGAAAAATTGTTTTTAAAGGGTGTTACTACATTTTGTTTTTTGGTCATTTTACGCAGCCATTTTATGCATTTAAATGTTTCTCTAGTAAATTTTTACTACATTTTATGTTTTTGCCAGTCTTTTTTCGCAGTATGTTTTTGGAGTCATTTTTTCCTTAGTCATCTTACTAATTTCATGTTTATTGCCCAATACCATTTTGCGCAGCCTTTGTTACTGAAAATTCATTTTATTATTTGAGTCATGTTACTGCAGCCATGTTACTCCCTTTAAAGTTTTGGGACCCAGGGTTTCTCTAGTCATTTTTACTAAAAAGAAATTTTTATTGCAGTCATTTTGCGCACCAAATGCTACTGCAATCATTTTTATTGCAGTCATGTTTCCTGCCCCATTTTTAACTGCAGTATGTTTTTGGGGTTTCCATGTTTCCCCTAGTTTTGTTATTGCAGCATTTTGTGGAGTCATTTTAAACTGCTCATATTTGGAGTCATTTTACTGCACCATTTTAAATTCCCCCCCCCTTGGGTTTTTTGGAGTATTTTTCTCTATCTTTTTAATTTTCAGTCTTTTTTATTGCAGTAAATTTTGCGAAAACCCATGTTACGCAATCTTTTAAATTGGAGTCATGTGACTGCAGAAAATTTACTCAGTCATGTTATGCGTCTTTTTGTGCAGCACGTCATTGAAATTCATATTTTGCAACATTTTTACTACAGAATTTTTGAACATTTTTAAAATTCTCTGAAGGTGTAAAAAAATTGTTCCACGAAGAAGATTTTTTCACATAAAATTGCCAAAATAATAATAAAAAAAGAGAATATTAGGGGTTTTAAACAGGAAAAAGGGGTAAAGTAACACTTTTTTCTTGCTGATAGATGGAGAAACAGAAAAACAAGAGAACGTTTTGGGGCTAAGACTATTTTACCTATGGTAAACAATCCATTCAAAAATTTTCCAGGAAGGGGATGAAGGGGGTAGTGCTCGAAGACCAGGGAAGGAAAAAGCTGATTTGGCATTTTGGGTTTATGTAAGCAAGATTGGACTTTCCCGACCCTTTTATCTGAATAACAAAAAAATATAAATGGTTTCATCCCTTAAAACTTGTGATGCATGAAAATCAAGGCATGGGGGGGGGGGAGAGTGTTGGGGAAATGGTTTTTCAGCTAAGGGTTTTATTTAAATATAGGGAAAACTTTTTAAGAAAGACAGTTCCCTCGCCTGCCCCAACCGCCCTGCAGAAAGGTCCCTTTAGAAAAAGTCGAAAATCACTTCTCAAACGGCTGAAAAGAAAATTAAAAATTTTTTTAAGAAATTTTACATTACCACTAGAGGGTGTTAAAGCAGCTTAAATTTTATTTTTCCCCGAGGGGTGACTTAAAATACTTTTGGGGAAATCAAAAGTCCCACCTCACTGCCCGGGCTATTGGCTGATTACAAAATTCCCTTTTTAAAAAGAATGCGCAGTCCAAACCGTACTACAAGAAATAAATTTAAACCCCCTTGCTCTTGGCGTGAGCTATGGTGTTCTTCAAAAACCTTCGACGGAAAAATTTATTTAAAGAAACTGGGAAATTGGGCCTTGGGGGCCACGATTTTCCCTGTTCTAGGAATACGCACCCCTGGGGACACTATGTTTTTACAAGATTTATCTTTAATTTTTTCACAAACCCAAACCCCTAAAAGAAGCGATCACAAAATTTTCTTTTAAGTTTTTTATTGTGTTTCTGAGAAAAACTTTGTTTCCACTTTAAAGCACGGATCTTTTTCTTTGGGTTTGGTTTTTCCTGGGCCCGTGTGCTCTCAGTAGAGTCCCAAAAATTAAATTTAAGACGCCCCAAACCTCTTTCAAAACCTCCAAAAACCCCCCGCACATAAAGGAAAAGCGACCTAGTTCTTTTCTTCCTTTCCCTTTCCCCCCATGAACAAAGCAAATTCTTGAAAACTTTCTTTTCTTAAGCATAGACAACAAGGAAAAACAATCTTTACCATGGGGAATGAAGTGGGAGGGAGGATTTTCCTTAAAAGGGGGCTGCTAACGTAAGAGATGGAATTTTCTTTTAAAAAATCACTTTGCAACACTTTGGGCGCAAGGAGCGTCCCTCGCTTGCCACGTCCCATACTGTATGCATCTGGGATCAATTATTTTCTGTAGCAGTAAAAAGATGCTTGCCCCCTTCTTTTAAAGGGCTTTGGGGGCCCCAGTGCTGAAAGGGGAAAAAGGGGGGAAAGGGGGCGATACCCCCCCCTGGGAAAAATTTCTCTACAGGGGGGTGAAAAAGTTTAAAAGCCAAAACAAAGGGTATTTTTAATAAAACTTGCAGGGGAAAAATTGGTAAGAAAATATGTTCCTGTGATAACGTAAAAAAAAAGTGAAAAAGGGAAATTTTTTAAAAAATTCCCCCCCCCCCCAAAAAAAAAAAAAAAAAAACATTAGCTCAAAGCGGGAACTTTGAAAATGACTTTCAATTCATTCAAGAAAATTTAAAATAACAAAATTTCTTACCGGGAACCGCAAGGTCGGGCCAAAATAAAAGAATTACGATATAAAAAGTTTCCCCTTTTTGGCAGCAAAATCATCCCAACCCAAAAAAAAAAACTCAAATTTTTGTAAGCTTTTAAAAATTTTCCGTGTTCCCCAACCCTTTCCCAAAGATCAGGGGTGAAACAAACAGCCCCGGAAAAATAGGCCTTATTATTTCCAATTTATACAATTTTCCTCCAGATGCGGTCGCTCTCTTTGGTTTTCAAGGGGAAAAAAGTTTAAAATTTACTTGCATCTTAAATTATTTAAAAAAACACATGTAATAAATTTTTCCCGTCTTTCGGCATGAATAATGAAAAGGGTATTTGTTGACCACCGTTTTTAAAACAAATACCTTTGGTTTACTTTTTTTTAGGGAGTTAAAACTACGGTGATATTTACATGAAAAAAAAAAAATGCCAAACAATTTTTTTTTTTTTTTTTAAAAATTAAAATGAAAAAAAATTTTTTTAAAATTATATTTAAAAAGTAATTAAAGGTAACTTCCCCTTTTTGTAAAAGGGTAGTTTATTGGGAAAAATTTTTTAAAATTTGTGTAATTTTTTTTAGGATCAACTATTAATTTAATTATAAACCAAAACAAATGACAAAACCTGCAAAATTTTTTCGAAAAATAGACGAAAAGTCTCCCAAAAAATATTTCCATAAAAGGGATTTTTGGGGTATTTAATTTTTAAGTGTCTATCACATGATTAAAAACTCTTGATATTTTTGTTTCTTTATTTGGGAAATTTAAATTTTCAAAAAAATGGCTAAAGGGCTTTTAGGGGGGGCTGACTTTGGTAGTGGTTTGTCAAAGCAATATTTTTTCCTAATATTTTCTGAATTACAAACAAAAACCCGAAAGGGTACTTTAAAGGGTTTTCAAAACGAAGTTTGCTGCAACGGGAAATTTCTGGGGGGGGAGAAAAAATAAAAAAATAAATTCCCCCTTTTTGGGCCTTGAACAAAACCCTTCATTTTTCTCTCTCATTTAATTATATGACGAAAAGGGGGAAAAATTTTTACTAAGGGTTGACTTTCTTTTAAACTGCCCAAAAATTTTCTCCTTTTTTTTTTTTGTGTATTTTTTATGTCAGTTTTTTTCAACAAACCCTTTTCCCTTCTTAAAAATATTGGTTGGAAAAAATGAAATTTGTTTAGTATAAAAAACAAAATTTACAAAATAACC
>NC_069399.1:6958866-7010442 GCF_026875155.1 Cherax quadricarinatus
TAAAATTTTTTGTCTTTTTGTATACCCGGGTGAAACTGGACAGTTTTCACGGGAGGGGGGGTTTTGGATTTAAACATTCTCTGCAATAGCGGGTCTGCGAAACATATTCGATTATTTTAGATTCAAATTTTTGTTCATTCCTGTAGGATGTGTGTATAATTTCTCCGGCAGTGAAATAATCTGTCTGCAGGAGGGAACAGTGTAAATTTTTTTTATTTGGTGGGTTTATGTTTTAAGCGGTTTTTGGGGTGATATATATTTAAGAGCTAATTCCCATCAATAAATGTTTATTGATTTTACCATAGGGTATATAGGGTTAAAGTGGGATTGTGTTCTAGGGTGGATTGACCCGTCATGTTTACCTGGATTTTTACCTGGAGAGATTTTCCGGGGGTCAACGCCCCCGCGGCCCGTCTGTGACCAGGCCTCCTTAGGTCAGTGTCCCGGGATGCGCCCCACCTCGACTAAACCCCAGGTTCCCATTTTACTGAGATAAAACATAACAACAGGGGGAAAGAAACACGCCAATGTTTCAAACCCTCTGGCGGGGAATCAAAACCCGGGCCCTCACCGTGGGAAGCGAGAGGTTAACCACCACCTTTTTGGGCGGGCTGGATTGTGTTTATATATTTTTTATAAAATTTTTTAATGTTTTTTTGAATGTTAAGTATAAGAGATTTGTCACTGTGTATACAAAAGGGAAAGTGGCACTTTTCATGGGGGGGGGGAAGTGAATTTTTCGGGGTGGTTCTATCGTTTTATAAATACCCCTTTTCATGTAAGCACAGTACGTAAGCGGTTTTGTTTTGATGCAGCCGTTCTCTATTATAATGTTTTCCCCTTTTGTAGGGGGGTCAAGTTATTATTGTTTACTGCCTGTATCTTGTTACATATTTTTATGTCCCAAATTTTTGTACCGAGTTTTAAAAAAAATTTAAAAAAAAAAAAATACCCCTTCCCTCCCCTTCCCCACATTCACCTAAACCTTTGTTACACATTTTAATTGCATTCGCTGCCTGCCCCGGGTAGGTGGGGGTTGTGCTCTGCACCCCCGCTGTTTTTGTGGGCGGCTCCCTTGTCATTTACCGGGCTGCAGTGGTGTGAAGGGGTGCGTCACGCCTCTGCTAACAATATGGGTGCACGTGATTCCCAAGATGGCGGTTTTCTGAACCCGGAAAAAATTTTTAGGCTTGAGTTTCTTAAAGGAACGATAACTCTATTTTGGCCCAATCTTATTGCCAAAGATCCCCAGGAGACATAGGGCATCAAGATAGTGACTTGTAGGGTTTGGAATTAATGGGGGCCAAAAAAATTTTTCGTCAAACTGCTACCCTTTTTTATAAATCGTTATCCCCGGGTTTTTTTTTTTATATTTTATTGAAAAAGCAATACATATTTAAATGAGAAAATTTAAAAGCAATAAAACGTACCATTATAATAAAAAAAGGAAACTCCACATTCCTACCGTAGCATAAACTTATACATAAAAACAAAATAAAACACCCCACACTTCATATACAGGGGGTTTAGTACACCCAAAAATTGCGCCATAAAACAAAATGCAATATAACCCAAAGAATGTCACGGGTTTTACATTTTACAAAAACTGTATGTACGAAGACATTTCAATTACCCAAAAAATTTTCTTTAACACTTACTATTGTTTTTTATTAACTTATTCAATACATAATACGAAAACACTTAAAAAATTACAAACAAATAAAGGTTAGAAAATAACAATCTCCACACCCACCACAAAAAAAACTAAAACAGTATAATAAACAAATTTTTTCGTCCCCCCTCACCCATACACACTTTCACCCACCTCACTTCCATACACTACTTTTCGTCCCCCCTCACTTCATAAAATACTTCATCCCAAAAAGCGAATTACACAATCACGTATTTTTAGAATATTTTTCAAATAAAATTTCCATTTGAGTAACAACTACTTCACCAATAATAAATTACATAGTCATTCTATTAAACATTAACTAAAAACGAACATATTCTTATTCTCAACCCGCACATTTCTTGCCTCAACCCCATCTAACCCTATAACACATTGACATAACACATCCTTTATACCCAACACTCTAAATAATATTCCTTGAACTTCACCGAATACCAATATAAAACCCATCGATACAGAAATTCTTTACAATGCATTACACTTGATGTATGTTAAAAACCCACACAATTGTATTACCCATTATTAGCATAATTTGGTAACAGACATTTATCACGCCCGCATGTCCTTTGCTTTAAATACAACCCCCAAACCTAATAATACATTAAAACATATTCCAAATTTAACTTATCCATAACATACATCAGTATACCATTCTGAGTATGACCGTAACTTTTCCATCACACAAAAAATTGCTCATTCCCATGCCCCATAAAAATTTTAAACGTTTCCCTTAAAAACCACCACAAACTTACTTAAAACACACTCCACAACTACGTGCCATTTCACACCATATCACGGAACTCCTCATACATTCCCAAATTCGAACGAGCCCGGTGAACCCCTAAAATTCCAAACACACCCCCCCCCCTTTTTTTTTTTTTTTTCCCTCCGCCAACAAACCTCTACATCTACTTGATATCCTTCAGGAAAAACCCTTTCCCATCATTCCATTTTCCCCCCTTTTGCGATAAGTTTTTTTGTACATTTTTTGCAGCCAATACCTTCTTTTCGCACCACCCAAATCCCCTTTTTACCCCCGGGCCCATATACGAAAAAAAAATCAGTTATGATGTACACCAAAGCACGTGCACGACTTTTCCACCCCCTCCCACATCTAATCTAAATGCCCTAAAATACCGATATCCCCCCCCCCACCCACCCTCAAATCCCCCCCCATCCACCCCCCGTAACACCCAAATTTTTACAAAAATATACTACAGAAAAGCGTCTCCCTATCCCCAACCCCCTACATACGTCCTCCCCATCAACCCTCTCTCCCGAAGCACCACACCAGACGGCAATATCCATGAAGGAAACGAAACATTACCTCCTCACTTTTGGTCTGATGCCACCAACCGCAACCTTACCCAAATGTCTCCCCTGCATCTTGGGTATATCCCTCAACATTTGCAATCACCCTCACCCCACAGCACGCTCCAAACCCCTCCCCGTATCCTAGACGGACTTAACATACAATAAACCCGCAGCACATCCTCACCTCTCTCCTCTGTCCTACCCCCCACCTTCTCCCTCCCTATAATGCTTGCACACCCTTCCCCACCGCCCTTTCCCACTGGGAGAAACCCCCTTTTCAAAAAAATACATTTAAACCCCCTTAAATCTTGTATCTTTTAAAAACCCAAATCCACCTTTGTCGCCCGTACATAACAACATTTACCCAACCAATCACACCCGAACCCCATATATACGAAAAACCTTTTTTAGCTTCAATATGTCCGGGTTCCCTCCCAAACGGATATCTGCGCCACATGCCAGACCAACTATATAACATCACTTTCACCACTATTACACGTTGAGTATCGTCAAATGAAAAGGGTCTCAAAAATTTAAACCCACCCCCCAAACCCTATCCACTCCCCTCCCAAATTAAGACTGTCCCCCCCCGGCATTCCCCATATAAATTATCCCACAATTTTTAGTCTATCCACCACCCCCAAAAACGCACAGCTTTTTCCCATTGCCCCCTTCCCTACCCAATTTCCTAAGCCCAAACAATTTCGATTTCTCCACATTCAATTTTAAAAACCGTAACCCCTTCAAAACCACCAATTACATCCCCCCTCATGTAAACTTTCCCCCTGCTCATTAAAAATTGTTGTATCCCCCAAAACCCCTTTTATTCCCACCCCACCATTCCCAACCATGTACCACCCCTAAACTCGCCCCACTGCCCTATAAAAAGGTCCTGAAACAACAAACAACGTCGAGACGGGGAAAACCCCTGCCTTTCCCTCTCCCCCTTTAAAACCCACTCACCCAATTTCCCATTTACCCACACGTACCCCTACCCTTTTATACAAAGTCTCAATCCAACTACCATCTTTTCCCCCAAAACCCGCCTCCGTAATATGCCACAGTCCCCTTTCGTTCTACGCAATCAACCACCTGCCAACCCAATGCTAAGAAAACCTCCCCCCCTTTCATTCTCCCCCCCCATACTTTCCACAAAATCTTTTTATTTCCCTGTCCCTCAACATCGTTTCCAGGCCCCATCGACCTTCGCAACAACTCCACACACATTCAGCCCGTTTTCCCCCAAAATTTTTGCGAACTTAAATCAGCACATAACAAAACAAAGCCCCGTATTCTCACTGTAGTAGGCCTCCCCCCTTTGGAAACAATACTACTACTGCAGACGCGCAACCCCATCCTCCCCTCACTTTTCATCACATTCATGGTTCACTAAAAAAAACCCTTTAAAACACCCATGCTTCACATGAATTCACAAAAGGGAAACCCCTCTATACCTGGGCTTTACCCCTCGCCCTATTCCCCCCAAAACTTCCATACCTCCCCCTCTTTAATTCCCCCCCAATGCCATACGATCACTTCCACTCAGCACCAAGATACATTCCCTCCCAATCTCCTAATCCCCCACCGTTTTACTCCACACTCCGCAAATATTTTCCAAACCAACTATCCTAAAACCACTCATAACCCCCAGTAGTTTTCAACTCCGACCCCTTTGATACCCACCCAAGTTCTCGGTATTAAGCTTACAATTTTCCATTGCCAACCTGCCTCCGCTACCCCTAACACAAAGGCTGACGGCCCCGTAACCCCCCAAAGCCTCCTCTAACCCACCCTTTCACCCTCGCTCTCAAATCTCTCTTGGCTATCCTTTTTCGCCACTTTAATGTTTCAATTTCCTTCATTGGATACCACTGTCACAGCACCCCCCCTGATAACAACCCCGCAACCGCCCCTCTAAATACTGTTGAAGCCCATATTCCCCAAAACCCCCATTCTTTCCCCTTCGCACATAATATTGGCCCGATCCTCGCTTCGCAACCCCATCCCCCCACCCCCCAAAAAATCCTTTTCACTCTTACCCCCACCCCATAAGTCCCTTCCCCAAACTTTTAAAAACCCCCCCCTCCACCCCCCCACCCAGTAGTGTACATTCAGCTTCCCCGTACCCAAGATCTCTTAGGGAAACCGTCCCAATTGAAATCATCATAAACTGCCCCATATCTAATAAACGCATTCACCGACGCACCCGCGTCACCCTCACTCCCCTTGTCCATACAAAACCCATCTAATTTGCACATACCCTTTTTATGAAAGTGTGCTCTATCTCGCAACCCTCCCAACTAAATCCCTCAATCCCACACCTCTCAATGATCCCCCAAACCGCCAAAAAACCCCGCCCCTCTCGGTTCCCATCCTTCCTGCGCACCACACAGTTCCATCGCCACCCAAAATGTCACGACGGTAATGACCCAAATAATATACCAATACTTAAATTTACAAATTCATTCTTTTCCCTTACATCTTCTCACCGGCACATAACACAAACTACTGCCCTCCCTCACCTCTCCCACCCCCCATCTATTTTTAAAAACACACCCCCCCCCCCCCCTTAAAACCTAAGAAAAACAAACGGGGCCCTCTCTCGGATCAGGATTTTTCCCCCCCTCCCCCTTTGTTTGCTTTCCGAATACATCCAAACATCTTACCCCCCACCTCCAATTCCCTTTTCCCATTTTAAATTATTTCCTGCACAAAGACAATGTTTAGGGAAAACGTCTTAAAAATCCCTTTAAAACCCACAGACGCTTCTCACCGCGGCCCCAATCCATTAATATTCATTCATGACCGGGAAACCCCTTAGGGGATTTCACCCCCTGCCCCTTTTCACCTTTCCTGACACGCTTTCAGTGTCTGCTTCGTCCCTTTTCTCTCCACTGCCCACGGTGGCTTCCCCTGATCCCAAAACCTGACCAGGGGTTTCCCTTTTGGCTCCCCGCACCACATCAACCCCGGTTTTTTCCCCCCGGGCCCTGTGCCGGGGTCAAAAAAACATCCCAGTCGGAATAGTCCTCCCTCTTTTTTTGACACACTTGCTCCTTTCTAACCGCTGGATCCTCCCCGTGAAAACTCAGCAGTCACCTCAATACTTTCCCCCCTCCCGGCGAGTCATTTGCCCTGTTCGCCAATCTTCCAAGTTGCCATCTTCAATCGAACAGTACCCCACCATACTCAAATGATCCTCAGATACCTGCTTTTCAAAGGATTTTTCCTGCACGTTCACCCTAGGCCTCCCTCACCGCACGTCACCAAATTTCACGCTTCCCCTTCTCCAAGGGAGATGCCCCACTTCCCCCCTAACGTGACAGTGGGTGGGTGGGACCCCCCCAGTGGCAGCTCACGCTCCACTTCCCCCCTCCAGGAAGTGCCACTTCTATGTACAGTGACTCATATATGACCCACCCTGCTTGGCTCTTTCACCATCTCACTACCTAGGTCCTTTCTCCGCTGCCATCTCCCCCCATGGGCCCCCATATGGGCATATGCACCACAAACCTACACGTTTTTTTTCTCTCCCCGGGAGAACCATTACCTGTGTCCTAAAGGTCCATATGACGTAAGACGGGATTTTCATCCTCAAAATTTCCCTCTTGATCGTGAACGACCCTCCGGCAAGCCGGGATACGCCCCCCCGTCCATTACCCGCCTACCAGGTGTACAGGCCATACTTTCAAAAACAACCGCAGATCATTCGTCCCCCCTCAAAAAGGCCATTTCGGACTTTCACCCCTGTGTAAAGCTTAGCACGTCGTTAGGGGAACACGTATCGCTGAATTAAAAATCCCGCTCCTGTCCTGGTACTTGTCAACCAGCCGTTCATACACTCCACTGATCTCAGCTTGACAAAATACGATACACCATTTAGTGCCACACATACAGTCTTGATCCGCAACCCATAGGGTTTCGGATAATTTTCGGTTTTAAAAACTTGTGCAGACTGAGGCGTTATCGACACGCAACAATTCAATACACCGTGTGCAAACCCTTCTCACAGACTGCCCAGTTTTGGGAAAAATAAGTTTTCCCCCCAATGGGCCCGAAGGGCAGTGTCACCTCCGCACTCTGCTCAGGTCAAGCGGCGAATCATCACCAGGTTTCAGGACGTAAACTAAGCGCCCCCAGTGTCAGTGAAGAAAAATGATTTTCACGGGGATTTACGTGGATTGTTTTTTTTTTTTTTTTTAAAACTTATAAATTACAAGGTGGATAAAATATTTTTAAAAAACAACAAACAGGACTGGACAAGATTGCAAGAATCTACACAAGTCAAGAGAAAAATATATGAAAACCCCTACAAAATAGGAAAAGGGAAAAAAAAAACAGCAAAATAATACACCCATTCACTGACACACATTATACAAAGGGGTAAAATATTGACCGTACACACAACTGTGGGGGGGGGAACCCCCCCCAAAAACCCCTCTATAAATACCCCACACATTTGCACACTTATTGATCACAGCATGATAACATTAATTTGGGGAACTTTATATATACTGCAACCGGTAATTATTCTAAAACAAAACTCCATAACAAAACTAAACATTATACAAATTTCATAAATTCATCAATAAAAGAAATATTATACAGCTAGTATAATTTTTGGGAAACCCTTTTGTCACAGTCGTTTACTCCCCGCAGATTTCCACCCCCTGCAAAATAGGAATGTTAACAACCCAAAAAAAAACACCCATTCACTGACAAAAATTATACAAAACAAAAAAATCTGACTCATACACACAAAATGCTGGGGGAGGGGCCCCTTAAACCTACTATAAAAACCCCACATCATTGCACACCCATTTATCACAGTAGTGATCAAGCATAAATTTATGTAACTTTATATATACAGTGGAACCTCAAAAATCGAACGTATCGCATATCGAACGTTTCGAAAATAGGACCGTTTTTTTCGGACAAACTGTGTCCCTATTATTGAACACGCCCCTATTTTCGGACCGCCGGGTATGGGACCTGTCTGCCGGCCCAATGTCCGCATCCCCACGCAGGTGCCATGAGCAGTCTAGCTTTGTTTATGCTTGAGTGAACACTAACCTGCGCTCTCATTCACACATTTTACGATTATTTCGTTGTTTAGTGCTTGTGGGACTGTGAAATAAGCTGCCATGGGCCCAAAGAAACTTGCTAGTGGTACCCCTGTGGTATAGAAAGTGAGAAACACCATAGATGTGAAGAAGGAAATAATACAGAAGTATGAGAGTGGTGAGACTTGTTGAGCTTGCCAGGATGTATGGGAAAAACAAGTCGATCGTCGGTTCTGTCCTGGCAAAGAAAGAACAAATCAAGGAAGCTGATGTTGCGAAAGGTGTTAATGTGCTAACCATTGCTCGCATCGCTCTCGGGCCGTGTGGACCTGCTGAGCAGTCGCTCCTGTCTAGGCTGGCTTTTTGCGCAGTTTTCCCTGTTTTGAATATTAAAAAATTGGCGGATGGGACAGGGTTTCGCCTTTAAAAAAAGGGGGGGAAAAATTATTTTCGGGAATGTTCCCAATTTTCAGCAAAGAAAGGGCTCCTCCTACGAACTCGCCGAGGTTTTAGGGCTCCCAAATTTGAAAAATTGTTTTGGATTTAGCTATAAAGGGGTTTCAAGGTTCTTAAACAGTTTAAGGAGGGGGTTTCTACTTAGATCGTTAACAAATATCGAGAGAGGGGACGGGGGCCGTAAAAAATGCATTTGGAGGATGCCCCTTTGATGTGTCGATTACAGGGAACGGGGGTTTAAAAGTAAGGAATGTACCTTTTGAGGCAAAAAGCATGATTTTGGTAGCATTTTTTTTCCGTAACTGGAAAAATACCCCTCAGCTGAATTGGGATTTTGGGGGAAAAATGGACCTTAGGGGGGTTCCCCTGGGGATCATTTACCTAAAAATTGACCTTACGGGGCAGCCAATTCCTCCATATGTGCTATTTTTTTTATATTTTTATTTAAAAAACCAGTATACATGGGGTATACATAAATGATTTAAAACAAAAAACGCGAAAACTTTAAAATAAAACAAAATAAAATAAACGAGGGGCAAACCCGGGTCATAATTTTTTTAACCCCCTTATTTTTTTTATTTTATTTAAAACATCAAAAATAAAAGGGTGCTTTTAAAAAATTAAAAAAAGCATCCCCCAAACATATTTTTTTTGAGTTCAAACCAAAATTCAAACCATAAATTTCCCGAAAAAAAATTTTTAAATAAAACGAATAGAAATATTTCCCACACACACCATTAAACGCCCTACGTACGTTTAAAAAAACCAAAACCCTAAAAAGGGAAGGGATAAAAAATTTCAAAAAATAAATATTTGTTAAACCCAAATTTTCTGGGCCCCTAAAACCAATCACAAAAAAAAAAATACTAAGAAAACTTGACTCAAGAAAAAAAAGAAATCTTTACAAAAAAAAAGGGAAAACTTTAAAAAAAACACGTTTAAAGGACCCCCCACTTCATTTTGGGACCCCAAAAGGTATTTTGTAAAGGGAAACCTAACCCGAATGACAAACACACATCCAAACTAGAATTTTTCTTTCCCTGCCCAAACTCATATTCAGCAACTCAAGGGTTTTTTTTCTGCTTCAAAACTCCCCGACTATGGGCTCTTCGAAAATACTTTCCCAGGGTTTAGGGGTTTATTTCCTCATCTTCTGTACTAGTTCTACTTCCCCTTTAAGTTATTCCTAAGAATTTGTATTTTAAAGCCAATGGATGGGAAAAGTCTTCAATTTAAAATTTCCCAGATGTTGAAACGTGTCTTAATTTATCTTGTCGGTTTTTTATACCATCATACAAAATCAACCCACCTAAAACCAAAACCCCCGACATCTTCTAAAACCCCTTTCCCCAAAAAAAGGGCAACATTAAAAGCCGTGTTCCTTTCCCAAAAAACGCCACCTTCCAGACTCTTTTGGATGTAGTATTTCCCCTTACGGCAATACCATGTAAAAAAACCCAAAAAGGCTTCACGCCCCTAAAGGGCCCTAATTTTTAGCCTTTCTAAATCTGAGCCAAATATTTTCCCCCCGACTACATGGGGGGCCCAAAACCCTTTTACTGGAGCTGGTAAGTACCCCCCCCCCCGAAAACCCACTTAAAAAACCCCTTTTTGGGGAATGTTTTTCCGTTTTCCCTATAAACAACAAAGCCCGTATTAAATCTCTCACCCCCCTTTTCCTTTTCCCCCCTTTAACCCCTTTTTAAGCCCCCCGTATATAAATGACCATATTTCCCCCCCCATCACACCCAACGCCAAACCTCCCACTTTAGAAAAAACAACAAAATTTCACCCTACGCTTTAAGTCCAACAATCCCAAACCTCCTCGACGTACAGGTAACAACCTCACGTTTTAACCAATCACACCTCGATCCCCACAAAAAGGTAAATACTCGTCTCAATATTCCATTGATCGCTGTTCCTGTAATCGGGAATACAGCCGCAACGTGCCACACCTTACTATACAATAAAACGTTAACAACGATCACAGGTTGGGCCAGAGTGAGATGTTCGGGCCTCAAAACACCCAGACGACCAATGACTTTTTCCAACGTCCTTACTGAATTTTCCTCCCGCGCCACATCCAAATCGTCTCTATAAATAAATCACAAATCTTTAATGACATCGCAGTTGTTAACCACGTTACAGCTCACCATTCCTTCCCCTTTCCAGGTACCCAACCCCATAATCATTGACTTTTCACTATTTACCTTCATACCCGTGGCTCATTCAAACACACGCACAACACCTTCCAACACTTTCATAGACATCCGTTCACACACCAAAACAAGTCGTATCATCCACATAACCTATTAATGCTGGCCAACATCTCCCTTCCCCTACCCCCCCTCACCCAGGGAATTGACTGTGCTCTCAACCATCCTGTAAAAGGGGTCCTGAAAACACGCAAATAAGATCTGTGACATAGGGTACCCTTGTCGTAAACCTCTACCCATCTCCAAGTCCGTCCCCATACACCCATTTATTTGTACTCTCATCTTTGCTCCCTTATACAGCGTGTTTACCCACCCAACTATTTCTTCACCATAACCCTGTCTCCTAAGTATACTCTGCAGTGCACCTCTTTCCACTCTATCATAGGCGGCTCGCCAGTCTAAGGCCAATAAAGCCGCCCCCTCCCGCCCCCTTTGACTCCACAAAACTTCTTAAAATCCCGTGACTTTCTAACATCGACCTGCCCGGCAACCCAAACTGCGATGGTGAAACAGCCCTCCCCACCACGCATTTCACCCTATTACCCAAAATTTTAGCGAAAACCTTATAGTCTGCACAGAGCAACGATATTGCCCTATACTTCCCAAGGTCTGGCTGCCCTTTGCCTTTCGGGACCAACACCACAATTGCTGTATTCTGCTTATTCCCTAATGTACCCTTCTCCTTCATACAATTTAATAATCTTACCATGAACTTCCCAATCAACGTCCAATGCTGTAAATAAAATTCCACCGGTAAACCATCAATACCCGGAGCTTTGCCCTTTCTCATTCCGTGTAAAGCAATTTCAATTTCCTCCTCAGTAATATCCCCACCCAAATCCTTCCTATCACTGACCCAAATTGCACTTGGCATATGTGCACACCCTATTTAATTCCACTTCATCCACATCACTACTAGTCCAGTATTTTTTATACCACATATCCGCATATGCACTCATAGCTTTCGTGTTTCTTATCACTTGACCTGCTCTATGGATTCCCATCGTCTCGTGTACCTCCAAGCTCGGGATTGTCATCAGCGCCTGCTTTTGCTTTTGCTGCTGCAACACACATGCAGATGGCTTGTCTCCCCACAAAACTTCTTCTAATCCTGCTTGCACCCACACCGCTTGAAACCGCTCATTATGCAACGTTCGCAAGCTCTCTTTTTTGTCTACAATCTTGTCAATGGGGTAAACACCACCAACCTTTCCCTGCCCATAACAACCTCTTAATCGATCCTCTAAATAATTCACTAGTCCATATTATAGTGTTTATACGTTTACCCTCCCTCACGAAAAAGGATTTTATCCTTTCTTTTGCTACCGAGTCCCACCACGTTACAATGTCTTCTACCTCCTGAGCTTCCTTTGAAAGCTCTTTCCACAGCATAGAAAAACCCTCTAAACCTTCGTCATCACTTAACATACTAATATTTAATTTCCAATAAGGCCGATAAATTTCCACCATCCCCTCCCACCCTACCTCCACTACTACTGCCCTACATGACCTACCAGTTTCTTATAGAGGTATTCCATTTACGGACTATTTTGCTGCAATATCTTCCCACCTTCACACCCGTTGGCAACAACGTTGGTCTACTATGCTCGGCAACAAACTTCAATCTATTAAACCGAGTATAGGTTACTGGCTGTCTTCTTATCACCAGTGTCGAGGTTGGGAGACTACTCTCTCCCGTCTTCACATTGGCCATACTCGTCTTACTCATGTGATTATCTCATGAAGGCGTCTTGCTCCTCTCTGTGAGAATTCCAAGCTCCATAATCAGATCAGGCCACATTCTGTTAGGACTGGCCCATTTATCAACGGAGCACGCAGTAAATTTCCCTCTGTCGTCGTCTATCGCCCGCTGCTCCTCTCTTTACCTTCCCTTCTCCTGATGGACCGCACCATTCATCAGACTCCTCTCATCATTGACTTTAGTTGACAACGCCGACTTACTTCACAAAATCTGATACTTTCAGCCCTATCCTACTTGTATCACATGCTACCCTATAACCCCGTACTATCCCCCTGCACCGCTGTTTTCTGAAACCTGCTGATCATCCTCCCCCTCCCTTCAGCCATCCAATTCCCTTTCTCCTCCCTACCCTGCAGCGCTGAGGATGCCCTTGATGCTTAGCGCTTCTTTTTGATTTATAATAATAATGAGCGCGCGCCCCACCCAGGCTCAGTCCCGGGGTCTCAAGGGAGGTATGCGCCCCTACCCTTGCCTTTCCAGGGTCGCACCTTCAGGAGAGGGCGGGAAAAAAAAACCCGCAGGGGTCTAGACTCCCACTCGTTACTCTACTTCGGGAATCTTGCTCATACCAGTAGATCTTTAATTGAGTCGAACTTATCCATGCTACTAGTGGTTGGCTGCCGGGGGGAAGTGATCGAACAATGGGGCTTCTCCATACACTTTCTCAACCAGTCCATAGATCCTTCAAGTGCCGTCTTAATGTCCTGGCCATCCTGGGCTCGAACTCACTGGTAGGATCATCCAACCTAGGGCCGGTTACCCCGCTTCAACCACCAAGAGGCTTGGTCTCTCCAGCGGTCCACCTTCTGCTGGCGCCTCCTGCTGAACCATCTCGGGTACCCTCTAGACCTAAAGAAATGTCAGCATTTCTTTTCTTGCCGTAGCATACTCACATTCGGTTGTTTCGCTGCATTCCACTGAATCGCAACGCCATGGAGTAACGGCAGGGACCTCCTAGGGAGGAGTTGGGTGTGCTGAGGTCCACAGGAGGAATTGGGTGGGTGTGTGATGGCTTGTAGTAACGTCTTCGTCCTTGGAGGCAAACGTATTGCCGTCCAAGTAGACATTTGTATCCAAGAAGGGGAGTTCCTTCTCCCCATTTCAAGGTGAATCTCAGCTCTGTTTGACACACCATTCACCAGGTCAGCGTCCGTTGCACACCAGGATCACCTCCTGGGATAATGCAGAAGATGTCATCAATGTATCTGCCAAAAAACAATGAGGATTAAGGTTTGCTCTTTCGAAGCCCTTACTTCCACGAGTTAGATAGACGAATAGTTTCTGCAATTGCCCACGCTTACTGAACGCTCCTATCGCTGATCCTGTCCTTTCTGTCCTGTAGGTATCTGCGATCAAAAGTCATGAGAGTGTCCTGCAAACACATGCAGTCTTGCTCACCTGACGAGAGCCTGGGATGGCGGCGTCATTATTCCCTCTGTCCTTAGTGGGCGTTCCTTGATGTCTGTATCTGTCTCCATAGAAGGAGCCTCACTCTAGCTGCTGCTTCTTTCTGTGGGATAGAGGGTATTGAGACTCGATACAAAGGATACTAACCTAAGTCCCTCAGGGATTTCCCTTGCAGTTCGTCCTTTCAAGGCTTCCATATTCTGTAGGAAAGTGGGTTGGTGTCCTTTGATCCTGTTCGGGAGTAACTCCATCTAAGGGCATACAGCCAAGCGTGCTGTCAGTGAATTTATCTACTGGCCTGGTGGGTTGCTGCGCCGCCTGCTGCCTGGTCGGGGTGCGGGGGCGATTCCTGCTTCCCTGGTCCCTGGGTTGGCGGGTTCCCTGTTGGCACAGTACCTGGGGGGAGGGAGGGAAGGGGTGAACCTGTATTCGTTTGTTGGGGCTCTGTCCCTTGCCTCCAGCTCGTTGTCCCCTGGGGTCCTCCCTGTCCCCTTCCCCCGGTCCCCTGGGCTGTCGGAATTCCTTGGCTGGTTGCCTGTCCTGGTCCCGGGAGCGTGTCCCTCCACACTCGCTCCTTCTTCTGTATATTGTTCCCTGGTTCCTCTGTTGCTGTAGTTCCCTAGTTCCCCTCAGTCGCTGGCTGCTAGGGGCTGGGGGCCCGGGCTCCTAGGGGTCGTGCCAGCTGTCCCTGGTCCCTGGCTGGGTATTTCTCAGTCCTCCCTCAGTCTTGGTCCCTGACTCGCGGGCCTCGTTCTCGGGTTAGTCTGGAAATCTGAAAAAAGGCCTGGACAGGGTTAAGGCTGCGCGGGAGCTCTAGCCCTGGTCCCGCGGTTGCGGTAGCTTCCTGTTTTTTAGGACATGTTACTAGCTCCCGGACCCCTTGGACCAAGTGTTTTGAATCTCCGTCTGTTTCGGGGGCTGCTGCCTCATGCTGGGCTTCGTCTAGTTTTGCCCATGTCGTCGCTTGCCGTCGGCGTCCCTGTTTGTTCCGGCTGCTGCTAATGGCGTTTGTTTTTCTGGGTGCTCTGGGCGTCTTCTCTGTCAATCAGCGCAACTAGCGGTGTCAGAGTCCACTTGGTCGAGCGGAGGAGATTCTGCCCTTTTTCATTCTCCCTAGGAACTATTCCCTCCCCCGGTCCCCCCAACTTCTCATTTTTCTCTTTTTTTATTTTTTATTTATCTTTTCTTCATATCTTTTTTTTTCTTTGCTCTAAAAACAAAAAGTAAGGAGTAACCAAACCATGGCAGTCCCTAGTCCATGAACCAGGTACGACCCATTCTCCCGGGTCCTCCTTCTTGATACCGCAACCCCGTTCTGACCCCCCGCCTTCGTCTTTGTGAACCACTCTTCAGACATTCCTCATGCCTTCTGATACCTATTGCCGTGCTGTTTTCCTCACCCGTCTTCAGGTACTGAGCCATCGACTGACATCCTTCGATTTTTATCAGACCTTCTCTCTTCCCCTCCCCTCCTCTGACTTATGCTTCCGCCTCTCCCTACACGGTGCGGCATTTCAAATCTCCGACCCGTTTCCACGTAGGACTCAACTCCTGTCCCCACGCCTAAACTCAACGACACTTACCTGCTGATGATACATCTCCACCTTCACACTTCTCGTTTTTATTTTTATTTTTTTCTTCTCAAAAACGATCGACACGACCTTCCACACCCTTTCCACTCTTCAGTTTTCAGACTGAACAGTGGGACTAAATCATTCACATTTAACGACCAAACTTCCCTCTACTACGTGCCTATCTTCTGACCATAGTATTGGCAAGGACACTCCTACGCATGTTGGTAAAGATATTCTTATCACTGCTCATAAGAGCGCGGACGCGCATCATTACCGGACAGAATAGCAACCCAAGCACTGATCTCTCTCTCTCGGTCTTTCCCATATAGATAATGTTCCTGTCACCCTGTCGAAAAACACATTCCCTCAAGTCTTAGTCAGTGGAAGTTCCGTTATTCTCAGCCCCTACCATAGGTTTCAAGAAACATTTCCAGACATGTGGGCACCGACATTCTAGAACTAGCTGGAACTCCAACCAACAAAATCCAAAAACAAAAAACACACTCCAAACCAAAAAAAAATAAAAAAAAATAAGAGATACAAATATATAAAAAAAAACAAAGAACATAAAAAAAAAAACCAAAACAAAAAAAACAAAATCAAAACCATAAAAAAAAAAAAACACAACCCCAAAAAAAAAAAAACCAAAACAAACAAGCGCGCGCGCCAACCAAAAAGAAAAAAAAGCGAAATGACCATAAAAAAAAAACAAAATCAACAACAAAAAACAAAACAAAAAAACAAACAAACAAAATAAAACAAAAACCAAAAAAAAACACAAAAAAACAAGTAACCATAAAAAAAAAAAAAAAAAAACAACACCAACTGGGGTTCCAAAAAATCAAACAAAACAAAATAAAAAAAAAAAATAAAAACCCAACAAATCAAAAACAAACCATAACCCAAACCAAAACAACATACAACAAACCAAATAATAATCCACAATATTGGCACCAAGTAAAAAAAAAAAAAAAAAAGCAAATAAAAAAAAAACAAAAAAGAAGATAATAAAAAGTAGCATAGACAAGAAAAAGACCCAAGAACAAATACCAACAAAACAAAAAACAAAAAACCAAAAAAAAAAAAAGAACCAACAAGAAAAATAAAACAGAAAAAAAAAAAAAACAAAAAAAATGAGGAAATCCAAAAACACTAAAAACCAATCCAAGATAAAAAAACTACTCATACTCATCCTACAACAAAAAAAAAAAAAAAGAAAGAATATAAAGTAGTATCAAATGAAAGTTAGTAGAAGAAATTAAAACCATATCAAATCTTATTCAAAAGCCGAAACATAAGCAAAAGGAGAAAAGAACAGAACCAAAAAAACAAAATCCCACAAAAACAACAACAAAAAAAAAAATACATTAAATAAGATGCAAAAAATAATTCCCCATACAAACCAAAAAAACACAAAAAACAAAAAAAACACACAACCAAAACAAAAACAAAAATCAAAAAAGAAAAAAACAAACAAACAAAATCAAACAAAAGGCCCACAATAAAAGGAATACCACAGCCACAAAAAAAAAACCAAAAACATATAAATCAAGTCATAATACGAACAAAAAAAAACTCACATAAAATAAGATACAACAACAAAAAAACAATAAAACAAAAACATGTAAAACAATTAAACACCAAAAAAAAAAAAAAAATCAACAAAATAAAAACGAATCCAAAAACCACAAAAAGAATCCACAAAAAAAAATAAAAAGACTAAAAACAAAAAAAAAAACCAAGAACCAAAAAAATAGAAATACAAAAAAAAACAAAAAAAAAAAAAACAAAAAGCAGAACAGAAAGAAAAAAACAAAGACCAGAGAGAAAAAGAAAAAAAAAAAAACCAAGCAAAAAAAAAACACAAACATCAAACAAATAAACAAAAAAAGAAGACAAAAAAACCACCAACAAAGACAGAAGAAAACACAAAAAAAAAACACAACAAAACACAAACCACAACAAAAACATTAAAAGAAAAAAAAAAAAACAAAAAGAAAACACAAAATAAACAAAAAAAGAAAGAACTCTCATAAAAAGGAGCAAAAAAATCCACAAAAATCAATAAGCCACAAGAAAAAAACACAAATCGTGTGCCCCCCCTCCAACCTCCCCCCCTCCCTTTCCCCCCCCCCCCCCCCCCCTTTCCCCCCCGACCCACACCGCCCATCTTCCACTCACATAGTACAAAGGCTCTCCTGTCACCTCCCGCCCATCTCCCTCCCACCCCTAGGTCCCACCCCCCATCCCCGCCCCCCCCCCCCCCCCCCCCACCCCCCCCCCCCACCCCCCCCCCATCGATACCTCATCACTTTACCCCTAGCCAGCTATCCACAGCCCCCCGCCCGCCACCACCCCTCCCCCCACACCCCCACCACCCCCTCCCCCCCCCCCCCCCCCCCCCCCCTCCCCGCCCCCCCCGCCCCCACACCCACCCCCCCACCCCCCCCCCCCCTCCCCCCCCCCCACACCCGCCCCCTCCTCCCCACTTCATCTTAACCCCCCCTCCCCACCCCCCCCCCCCGCCCCCCCCACCCCCCCCCCAAACGCACCCCCCCCCCCCCACCCCCCCTCCCCCACCCCCCCCCCGTCCCCCCACCTCCCCTCCCCCCCCACCATCTCCCCACCACAACCCCCCCCCCTCCACCCACCAACCCCCCCCCCCGCCCCCACCCCCCCCCCCCCCCCCCCCCCCCCCCCAATGCCCCCCCTCCCCGCCCCACCCCGGTCCACCCACCCCCCGCCCCACCCACCCACTCCCCACCGCCCCTCCCCACACACCCCCCCCCGCACCACCCCCCCCGCGCTCCTCCTTCCGCTTCCCCCCCCCCCTCCCACACCCCATCCGCACCACCCGCCCCCCCCCCCCCCGCCCCCAGCCCCCTCCCCCCCCCCCCCCGACCCCAACCCCCCCCCCCCCCCCCCCCACCCCCCCCCCCCCCCCTAAACACTCCCCCCCCCCACCCCTAGTTCCCAGCCGCACGTACCCCCACCTCCCCTCCCCCCCCCCCCCTCCGCCCCGCCCCCCCCCGCCCCCCCCTCCGCCCCCCGAGGCTGACCCCGCCCCGCCTCTTCCCCCCCCACCCCCCCCCCCCCCCACAGCTCCCCCCCCCCACCCCACCCCCACCCCCCCACCCCAGGCCTCCACCCTTCCTCCACCCCCCCACAGTGCCGTCCCCCCCCCCCGCCCCCTATTCCGTGTCACCCCCGCCCCCCCTCCCCCCCCCCCCCCCCCCCCCCCCCTCTACCACCCCCCCCCCCGCCCCCCCCCTTCCCCCATCACCACCCCACCCCTCCGCCCCCCCTCCCCCCCCCCAACCCCCACCCTCCCCACCCCCCCCCCACCCACGCCCCCCCCCACCGCACCCCCCCCGCGTACGGCCCAGGCGCGCGAGCCCCGAGCACCGCGCGCCCCACCCCACCCCACCCGCCCCCCCCACCCCCCACCTTCCCCCCACCTGCCCCTCACCCCCCCTAACCCCCCCCCACCGCCGCCCCACCCACACCACCTCCTAACCCCCCACACACACCCCCCCCGCCCCCCTCCCAACACACCGCCCGCCTACCCCTCCACCCCCTCCCCCCCCCCCCCCACACCCCCCGCCCCCACTCCCCCCCCCCCCCCCCACCCCCCCCCCCCAACGCATCCCGCCTCCCCGCCCCCCCCCACTCACCGCCCCTACCTCATCCCCCCCACCCCCCTACCCCCCTACCCCCCCCCTCCCACTCCGGTGCACCACCCGCCCCTCCGCTCTCCCCCCCCACCCCACCCGCCCCACCCCCCCCCCCCCACCCCCCCCCCCCCCCCCGCCCCACACCCCCCCTCCCTCCCCCCCCCCACCCCCCCACCCCCCCCCACCCCTCCGCCCCTCCCCCCCACCCCCCCCCCCCCTAAACCCGCCAGCCCCCCCCCGCCCCGCCCCCCGCTAGACCCCCCCCCGCACCCCCCCCCCCCCACACCGCAACAACCCTTCCCATCCCCCGCCCCCCCCCCCCTTCTCCACCCCCTGTCCCCCTCCCCCCCCTACCCGAACATCCTCATCCACCTCTAGACCCCCCCCCAACCCCCCCCTGCCGCGCTCCGCCCAACCCCCCCCCCACACGATGCACCCCACTTCCCCTCCCCCCCCCCCACAACCGCCACCCCCCCCGCCACCCCACCCCCCCCCACCCCCCCCCCACCCTGCTGCCCCTCCCCCCCCCCCTCCCCCACCCCCCCATCACCCCGCCCCCGCCCCCCACCTCACGCCAACACCACCACCCCCCCACCCCGCCCCCCCCCCCCCCCCCCCCCTCGCACCTCCCCCAACCCCCTTCCGCCACCACCCCCCCACACCCCCCCCCCACCACCCCACCCCCCCCCCCCCCCCTCCCGACCCCCCCCCCCACCCCCCCCCCGTCCCAAGCCCCAGCTCCCCACCCACTCCCCCCCCCACCCCCAACCTCCCTCCCCGACCCCCCCCCGCCCGCGCCCCCCCACCTGCCCACCCCCCCCATCCCTGATCCATACCCCCCTCCCTCCCCCATATCCCGCGTCCTCCGCCCCCCCCCACCCCCCTCCACCCCCCCCACCTCCCCCCCACAGGACATCCCCCCTTCCCACAACCCCCACCACCCCCCCCCCCGCCCCCACGCACCCTCCCCGCCCCCCCCGCACCGACCCTCCCACACCCCCCTCCCCCCCGCCCCCACCACCCCCCCGCCCCCCCCCCTCCCCCCACCCCCCCCCCACCCCCCCCACCCCCCCCACCACCACCCCCCCCCCCCACCTCCCCTCCACCCCTCACGCCCCATCCCCCCCCCCTCCACCCCCCCACTTCCCCCCCCCCCCCCTCCCCCCCCCTCCCCCCCCCCCCCCCCCCCCCCCCCCCCCCCACCCCCCTCCACCCCCCCGCCTACCCCCCCCCACGCCCCCCCTCCCCCCAGCCCCCCCCCCCCCTACCCCCCCCACCCCCTCCCCACCCCCCCCCCCCCCCCACTCCCCTCCCCCCCCCCCCCCTCCCACCCCCCCCCCCTCCCCTCCCACCCCCACCCCCCCCCGACTACACCCCCCCCCCCCCCCCCCCCCCCCCCCCCCCCGCCCCTCCCCCCCCCCCCCCCCCCGCCCGTCCCATCCCCCCCCCTCCCCCCCACCCACCACACCCTCCCTCCACCCCCCCCTCCCCCCCCACCCCTCCTCTCCCCCGTCACCACTACCCCACCCCCCCCCCCCCCCCACCCCCCCACACCCCCCCCCCCCCTCCCCCCCCCCTACACCCCCTCTCACTACCCCCCCACACCCTCCGTCCACCTCAAGAGCCCCCCTCCCCCCCCCCCACCCCCTCCCCCCCTCCCCCCCACCCCCCCCCCACTTCACCACCCCCCCCCCCCCCCTGCACCCCCATCTACCCCCCCACCCCCCCCCCCCCCGCCCACCCCACGCCCCCCACCCTCCCCCGTCCCCCCAACCGTCCGAAGCCCTCCCTTCCTCCCCCCCTTCCACCCTCACCCCCCACCTCCCACCCCCCCACACGCCCCCCCCCACCGTAGCCCGAAACCCCCCCCCCTCCCACCTCCCCCACCCACCCCCCCCCCCTATCACCCTAACCCCCCAACCCCCACAGCCAACCCACCACCCCCACCCCACACCCCCCCACACCCCCCCCCCCCCCCCCACGCCCCCCCCCCGACAAATACACCCCCCATCCCTCACCTCCCCCACCACCCGGCACCCCCCGGGCCACACCCCCCACTCCCCTCCCCCCCCCCACCCCCACCACCCCACCCCACTCCCCCCCCCCCCCCCACACCCCCCCCGCCACCAACCCCCACACGCCTCCCACACCCTCCTCACCACAACATCCCCACATACACCACACACCCCCGCACACACACCCAACTCCAACCCAACCCCCACTGTGATCCCACCCCCCCCCCCACCCCCCCCCCCGCCTCCCCACCCCAACCCCGCCGCCCCCCACCCTCGCTCCTCCCCCCCGCACACCCCCCCCTACCCCACCCCTCCCCCCCCCCCCCTCCCCCCCCACCCCCCACCCCCCCCCCCCCCCACCACCCCCCCCCCCCCCCACCTCGCCCACCCCACCCCCCCCCCCCCCCCCCAGCCCCCCACCCCGCCCTCCCCCCCCCCCAACCCCCCCATCCCACGTCACCTCCCCCCCACCCCCCCCCCACTCAGCCCCCCCCCCCCCAGCCGCCATCCCCCACCCCCCGCCCCACCCCCCCCCGTCCCCGCCCCCCCCGCCCCCTCCCCCCGCGTGCCCCCCCACCCCACACCCCACCCCCCGCAGCCCCCCCCCCTCACCCCTGCCCCCCCCCCACCACCCCCCCCCGCTTCCCCCCCACCCCCCCCCCTCCCCCCCCCCCCCCCCCCCGCCCCCCCCCCCCCCCCCCACCCCCACCTCATTCCCACCTGCCCCCTCCACTCCCCCCACCCCACCCCCCCCGCCCCCCCGCCCCCCCCCCGCCCCCCCCCCCACACCCCCTCCCACCCCGCCGCCCCCCCCCCACCCCCCAACCACCCCCCCCCATCCCCCCCCCCCCCCCCTCCCCCCTCCCCCCTCACCAATCCCCCTCACCTCCCTGTTACCCCAGCCCGCCCCCCCCCCTCCACGCCCCCCTTGCCCCACCCCCCCCCTCACCCACCCCACCCCCGCCCCCCCCCACCCCCCCCCACCCCATCCCCCCCCCACCACACCCCCTCCCCCCCCCCCCCCCCCCCCCCCCCCCCCCCTCCCCCCCACACCATCCCCCCCCCCACCCCCCGCCCCACCCACCCCCCCCCCCCCGCTCACCCCCCCCACACCCCCCCTCCCCCCCCCCTCCCCCCCTCGTACCCCCCCCCCCCCCCCCCCCCCCTCTTCCCAACCCAACAACCCCCCGACCCCGCCCCCCACACCACCACCCCTCCACCCCCCCCCACCCCCCCTGCTCCACCCCCCCCCCCCCACAGCCCCCGCCCCCCCCCCCCCCCCGCCCCACCCCACCCCACCCACCCCACCCTCCCCCCCCCTGCCACCCGCCCCCAACTCCCCCCCACCCATGCCCACACCCCCCCCCCCCCCCCCCCCACCCCCCCCCCCCCCCCCCCCCCCACCCACCCCCACCCCCCTCCCTCCCCCCGATCCCCCCCCTCCCCCCCCGTTCCCCCCCCTCCCCCCCCCCCCCCCCCCCCACCCCCCCACCCCCGCCCACCCCCCCCCCCCCCCCCTCACCCCCCACCCCCCCCCCCCCCGCCCCCCCCCCACGCCATCCGCACCCCCACCTCCCCCCTCCCCCCCGGCCCCCCCCCCCCTCCCCACCCCAACCCCACCTCCTCCCCCCCCCCCCTACACCCCACGCCCCCCCCTACCCCCCCCCCCCCACACCACCCACCCCCCCCACCCCCCCCCATCTCCCCCCCCTCCCCCCCCCCCCCCCCCCCCCCCCGCCCCCCACTCCCCCCCCCACACCACCCCCCCCCCCCCCCCCCCCCACTCCCCCCCCCCCCCACCCGCCCCCCCCCATCACCCCCCCCCTCCCCCCCCCCCCACGCACCCCCCCACCCGCCCCCCCCCCCCCCCCAAACCCCCCTCCCTCCTCCCCCCCTACTCCGCCCCCCCGATCTCCCCCCATACCCCGCCCCCTCCCCCCACCCCCACCCCCCCCCCCCCCCAACTGCACCTCCCTCCCCGCCACCCCCTCACCCCCCCCCCCACACACCCCGCCCCCACCCCCCCACCCCCCCCCCCCCCGCCCCAACCCCACCCACCCCCATCCCCACCCCCCCCCCCCCCCCCCCCCACCCCCCCCCCCGCCCCTCCCCCCCCCCCCCCCCCCCCCCCCCCCCACCTACCTCCCCGCACCCCCCCCCCCCCCACCCCCCCCCCCCCCCCCCCCCCCCCCCCCCACCCCCCACGTTCTCCCCCCCCCCCCCTCCACCCCCTCATCTCCACCCCCCCCCCCCCCCATACACCCCCCCCACCCCCCCCCTACCCCCCCCGTCCCAGCCCCCCCCCCCCCCCCCCCCCCCCACCTCCCCCCACTCCCCCCCCCCGCCCCACCCCACCCCGTACCCCCCACCCCCCCCCCCCCCCCCCCCGCCCCTGCCCCCCCCCCCCCCCCCCCCGTGCCCCCCCCACCCCCCCCACCTACCCCCCCCCTCCCCCCCCCACCCCCCCCCCCCACCCCCCCTACCCCCCCCCCCCCCCCCCCCCCCCAACCCCATCACCTCCCCCCTCCCCCCCCCCCCCCACCCCCCCCACCCCCCACCCCCCCCCACCCCAAAAAAAAAGCAACCAAACAAAAAAAAAAACCACCCAAACCGAAACCTCAAAACCAAAAAAACCCAAAACAAAACACCAAGAAACACAAAAAAAAACAGCCAACCGCCACAACACCAACCCACCCTCCTGTGTCCCCCCCCACTAACACCCCACGAACTCCACCATCCTCACGGTAAGGCCCCAACTGATATCAACCAGCCCCGTAGGGCTGATGACGATACCCTAGCAAAGTGGCCGTATAACTTTGATGACCGCCGAGCCAGCACCCACCTCCGAATAATATAGCAGGACAATCGGTTACAATTCTAAAAGGTATCCCTACACCACAACAGAGTTAGACAATTGCTGGCGAACTTGGCCATCCCAGCGAAATATATGCTAGGTTTTCTACTATCATCGCCCAATGCCCAGTCTGGTGGTGCCGATGACCATTCTAATACGTCCTTGCAATCGATCTAGCCACTCTGCCTAAACTGTCATGAGGCTCACCCTTCGAACTCTCGCGTTGTCCAGGTCTATTAAACGAAAGCGGGAAATCCGTTATACCTCAAAGAGACAGAAGGTCACCTTTATGCCATGGCAGTTTCCTCATCTCCGCCTCCAAGGGAGACTCCCACTTTTTTCTTATTTCCGTGTTTAAAACGTCCCCCCACTTCTGGTATCCCATCTTCTACACCACCTCTGTGTTACCTCTCCATACCCTCCTATCTAATCTTTTGCTGTCCTCGGCTTCAGACGTGTCCCTACTTCAACAACGCCTCAGTCTAATCTCGCTTCTTTCAGTTCTCTCTTACAAGCCTCAGTATCGACGAGACCATCGTACGACACCACTCCCAATCGTCCCCTCTAACTTCTCAAAAGCAAAAAAAGGTCCGGTAACACCTCCTACCCATCTTCCACCGCCTCCATTTTACCCTCCCTGTCCTGCACCTAGATCTCCCACTCTACCCTGCTCAGTTACAATTGCAGAGGTTCACCCTCCTCCTCGTAATGTAACTATTCCTCGCCCTGTTTCCCCTCCCAAGTTTCTTCCTCTTCTGCCACCTCCACAGTTCCTGTCCCTCTTCTGTCCCCTGCCAACGCTACACATCTATCTCCAGTTCCCCCCACCCTTTTCGCCCCCCCTACCTGGTTACAGATCTAAACAGTTCCAATCTTTTCTCATCCTCCTCCCCCCTAAGCATTCCATTCCCAATATTGTGTCCCCCATAGAAAAAGACAGTCTCTGAATCCGTAAAGAACACGTTGACAGCAATCTCTGAATATATTGCAGAGACCAAACCATCAATGGACACTGTATTCCACCTCCCGCCTTTCTCTCTCCTCTGCTCGTAAAGGGTAACATCGCGCAACTCCTTTCTTCACAGCGCACCGTTCCTTCGCTGCTTGAACATTTTCACACTGCCATCCGCATGTGGACTTTTTCCTTAACCCATCTATCCCGTAGGAACCCCTTACATCTGCGGATTTCAAGTATCTTTATCATTGCCAATCAATGGCCCTTTTACAGTGAAAATACGCGGCCTCAGGGGGTAATCGGTGGGTGAGCTTCAGATGTTTACTCCTCCCAGTTTAGCCCCCTGTTGTGTTTGCTTACAAGGAACCCAAAATTACACTCTGCTGTTTATTTCACACATCTCAGGCTTATAATTTCTATTGTAATCTTCAGATCCTTTCCTGATGGGACCCTTTAATGAAAGTGCCCATCTTCTCCCGCACTGATATTCCAGTACCATCAGCTATTTATCCATACTTCGTGCATTACAACAGCAGCCCGTATCCACTACCATATGTTGTGGTATTACGCTCTGTTCTTATATCTCTCTCCTTCTCGGCATTATCTATTCCGGATATTGGCCTTCCTTGTTTCGTCATTACCGCCACCGATTCTGTTTACTTGGTGATCATTAATGCCTGCCCATTCCATCTGGAGGGCTCTCACTGTGATTCCCGATGGAATCAGTTAGAGGCTTTTTTCCTGCCACCCCATACACGCCCCTCCATGTTTTAATGACCAGGTACTCACACCGCATTTTGATCCTCGTACTCATACTCACCTCTTGCATCGATCTCTCATTTGCTCTACCGTCTCCCAGCCGCATTAGATCTTTACTTGGTCTTTTCTCCTTGTGACTTACATGACAGTGATCAACTTACCCAATCATTCCTATACTTCCCCCTTCATATTCGCCACCCTCTTTCTTTTCGCACCCCACGCTGGCATTTAATCGGGCAAATGAACCTTAACTTCACACCTGTACTGCTTATTAAAGAGTTCCTTCATTCGTCCTCCATCGATGAGCTTTTACACCTCTTCTCGTCCCTCCGTTTTCACCGACAGCTTCTCATTCAATACCCCAAACATTCGGGCAGGCATTCTCAGAAATGCGTGGCCTTGGTGGTCTTCCTGCTTGTGCTCCGTGCAACTTTATTAAACGCGGCTGCATGGGGCAGGTACCGGTAACAATAGAACCACAGAGCGACTCCATGATTTTAAACAGAAGCGTGCGTCGCTCGCCGTGTCCATCCGTGACGCTAAACGCACCTTGCTGCGAGATTATGTCTCCACCACATCACCTCTGGCTTCCTCCATGAGTGCATTCTGGAAAAAAGTACGAAATCTGAGTGGTAAAAATTCCTCCTGACCCCGCTCCTGTTCTGCTGGTTCTGGCGGTTGCCTGGTGTTGATATAAGCAAACCCGCCTATATTTGCCAATATGAAATTCAGCAAATTCATCTGGTCCGTATTTCTCAGGGACACCATCTATGCCCCTCATTTCTTTCCTCAAAGTCTGCCAGAGAGTTACACCCATGGACTTATTCTTCTCTCAAGAAGAACAGTATAATGTGCCCTTTTACAATCAAGAACTGATGCACCACTCTCAGCTGTCGACATCGGCAGCTGGGGCCCGACTACATTCATATTTCGTATGCTACCACATTTACATCAGTCAGCCCTTGCATTCCTACTACGCCTTATTACCAATCCTATTTGGTCACAAGGAGTTCTTCCACAGCTGTGGAAATCCGCCCATTGTTCTCAGCCTTATTCCCCAGCAAACCAGAGCACTACGGGACAGTCGAAACATCCCACTTTCGTCCCATTGCTCCTTACCAGTGCAGTTTGCAGTAATGGAACGTCTAGTAAATAGACTTTAGTGTGTATTTAGAGACACACAACAGTCACTCCTCTCGTCAATATGGCTTCGTATGGGCCGTTTCTAAACCATAGACCCTTAACTGCGCTGTGGATACGTATGTCGTAATGCCTCTTTGGCGAATACACCACGTCAGTTAATGGCCATATTTTTTTGATCCCTGAGAAGGCATATGACACACTGAGGTACTAATATTTTTAGCCCAAGCCACTCCTTAGGCCATCGAGGCAATCTAACCATCCTTACCTTAAGAACTTTTTTAACTGACAGGCATGTCCGTGATTTCGGGTAATAATGTGCTCTCACCCCGGTACTTTTGTCCCAAGCTGAAGGAGTCCCCCATGGAATGGTGGATCTGGGAGGCACAAACACTTTTTCTCCTTGCTATTAAGATTTGGGCCTCTAGTCTTTCTCCATCGAAATATTTGGTCATCACTCTAGTTTGAAGACTTCGCTTATTGCCTGAGCAGGCGCAGACGCAACCTCCTTACAGTTTCTCCTCCAGCATGCAGTCGACCGTAGTTTCCAATTGGTCACCAACATGGGTTTTAATTTTCAGCACTAAAACCCACCAAAAACACATTCACTCACAGGACGCTCCTGATCATCCTGAACATCTTTGTACCTCTATGCACACGTATCCCTGAATGTGTATACAGATCAATTTCTGCCTCCTCTATGATCGTAGGTTATCACTGGAAACCTCACATTACCTCTCTGAAACAGGCAACTTGTCACAGACCGGCTGAACCTACTTTAAACCCTTGCTCATCATCGGGGGAGCTTGGATCGTCAACCCATCTTTTCACCTACATTCCACCCTTATTTATCGAAACATGATTATGGTGACCGATCTATTCAGCGGCATCTCTGCTACACTTCTCTCTCTCTCCTAGCCTTAACCATTCATCACCTAAGGATAACTTTATTATGCTTGGTGCTTTTCGCCTTCCCCGTCGCAAGCCTCTATGGCAGAAGCGAACGTTCCATCCTTATCCTATCGCCGTGATGCCCATTAGCCTGCGCTACAATGTAACGCTCTCATGATCTCCGCAATCCTCCATTTATAGCTGGTCACTGATATTAGTAGACATTCTTTATTTCGCCGCCCCTGCTTACTTCAGTCCGTCCCTTCTCACTTCGCCTCCATTGTCGCTCTTGGTCTTCCTTCAACTTACCACCTTCTATGTACATGTAGCAATCTCACTTTTCCTACCCCTCTTTGGAAAGTTCAGCTGTTCGAGTTGTTCTTTCCTTTCTCCCTCTCTTGCTCGAAAGCCCAACTGTCTACGGATCGCTTCCCGCTCTCATTTTCTTGACCAAAAACTTTCTCTCTCAATCTCATGCCATTGCTGTGTACACAGATGGCTCTAAGAGTCTTCGACGCGTAGGATTCGCACATTGATTCCGGACAGCGACGTACAAGGCATTTACTATCTTCAGCTAGTTTTTTACTGCTGAATTATATGCCATCCTTACAGCACTTATTCCGTATTGCATCTATGCCTGTGTCATCATTTGTGGTTGTCTCATACTCCCTAGTGCTTTACCCAGCTATACAAAAATTAGATCTACTCCCACCCCTTAGTCCTCCGTAACCAACATTGGCTACGCCGTCATCTTATACTAAGCATAAAAGATAATGTTTTTTGTTGGGTCACATGCCATGTTTACGTACAGGACAATGAAAGGCAGACACAGCTGCGCGGTCCAGCAGTACATGACATACCAGTTTCTTATAGAGGTATCCCATGTACGGAACTATTATTTGCTGTAATATCTTCCCACCTTCACAACCGTGCGTTGGCACAACGTTGGTCTACTATGCTCGGAAACAAACTTCAGTCTATTAAACCGAGTATAAGGTTACTGGCCGTCATCCTTATCCCACCAGTGTCGAGTGGGAGACACTCTCTCCCGTCTTCGCATTGGCCATACTCGTCTTACTCATGTGATTATCTCATGAAGGCGTCTTGCTCCTCTCTGTGAGAATTCCAAGCTCCATAATCAGATCAGGCCACATTCTGTTAGGACTGGCCCATTTATCAACGGAGCACGCAGTAAATTTCCCTCTGTCGTCGTCTATCGCCCGCTGCTCCTCTCTTTACCTTCCCTTCTCCTGATGGACCGCACCATTCATCAGACTCCTCTCATCATTGACTTTAGTTGACAACGCCGACTTACTTCACAAAATCTGATACTTTCAGCCCTATCCTACTTGTATCACATGCTACCCTATAACCCCGTACTATCCCCCTGCACCGCTGTTTTCTGAAACCTGCTGATCATCCTCCCCCTCCCTTCAGCCATCCAATTCCCTTTCTCCTCCCTACCCTGCAGCGCTGAGGATGCCCTTGATGCTTAGCGCTTCTTTTTGATTTATAATAATAATGAGCGCGCGCCCCACCCAGGCTCAGTCCCGGGGTCTCAAGGGAGGTATGCGCCCCTACCCTTGCCTTTCCAGGGTCGCACCTTCAGGAGAGGGCGGGAAAAAAAAACCCGCAGGGGTCTAGACTCCCACTCGTTACTCTACTTCGGGAATCTTGCTCATACCAGTAGATCTTTAATTGAGTCGAACTTATCCATGCTACTAGTGGTTGGCTGCCGGGGGGAAGTGATCGAACAATGGGGCTTCTCCATACACTTTCTCAACCAGTCCATAGATCCTTCAAGTGCCGTCTTAATGTCCTGGCCATCCTGGGCTCGAACTCACTGGTAGGATCATCCAACCTAGGGCCGGTTACCCCGCTTCAACCACCAAGAGGCTTGGTCTCTCCAGCGGTCCACCTTCTGCTGGCGCCTCCTGCTGAACCATCTCGGGTACCCTCTAGACCTAAAGAAATGTCAGCATTTCTTTTCTTGCCGTAGCATACTCACATTCGGTTGTTTCGCTGCATTCCACTGAATCGCAACGCCATGGAGTAACGGCAGGGACCTCCTAGGGAGGAGTTGGGTGTGCTGAGGTCCACAGGAGGAATTGGGTGGGTGTGTGATGGCTTGTAGTAACGTCTTCGTCCTTGGAGGCAAACGTATTGCCGTCCAAGTAGACATTTGTATCCAAGAAGGGGAGTTCCTTCTCCCCATTTCAAGGTGAATCTCAGCTCTGTTTGACACACCATTCACCAGGCAGCATCCGTTGCACTTCAGGTTCACCTCCTGGGATAATGCAGAAGATGTCATCAATGTATCTGCAAAAAACAGGAGATTAAGGTTTGCTCTTTTCAGCCTTACTTCCATCGTTAGATAGACGAATAGTTTCTGCAATTGCCACGCTTACTGACGCTCCTATCGCTGTTCCTGTCTTCTGTCTGTAGGTTCTGCGATCAAATTCAAGGAGAGTGTCCTGCATCACATGCAGGCTTGCTCTCCTGACGAGAGCCTGGGATGGCGGCGTCCTTATTCCTCTGTTCCTTAGTGCGTCCTTGATGTCTGGTAGTCTGTCTCCATAGAAGGAGCTCACTCTAGCTGCTGCTTCTTTCTGTGGGATAGAGGGGTATAGAGACTCGATATCAAAGGATACTAACCTATAGTCCTCAGGGATTTCTTGCAGTTCGTCCTTCAAGGCTTCCATTTTCTGTAGGAAGTGGGTGGTGTCTTTGATCCTGTTCGGGAGTAACTCCACTAAGGGCATCAGCAAGGCTGTCAGGAATTTATCTACTGGCCTGGTGGGTTTGCTGCGGTCGTCCTGCTGCCTGGTCGGGGTGCGGGGGCGATTCCTGCTTCCCTGGTCCCTGGGTTGGCGGGGTTCCTGTTGGACGTACCTGGGGGGAGGGGGGAAGGGGTGTACCTGTATATCGTTGGTTGGGGCTCTGTCTTGCCTCCAGTCTCGTTGTCCCTGGGGTCTCCTGTCCCTGTCCCTGGGCTGTCGGAATTCCTTGTCTGGTTGCCTGTCCCTGGTCCCGTCGTCCCTCCACTCTCGGCTCCTTCTTCTGTAGTTGTTCCTCTGGTTCCTCTGTTGCTGGTAGTCCCTGTCCCTCTCTCGCTGCTGGTAGGGGCTGGGGGCCCGGGCTCCTAGGGGTCGTTCCAGCTGTCCCTGGTCCCTGGCTGGGTATTCTCCAGTCCTCCCTCTGTCTTGGTCCCTGTCTCGCGGGCCTCGTTCTCGGGGTTGTCTGGAAATCTGAAAAAAAGGCTGGACAGGGTTAGAGGCTGCGGCGGGAGCTCTAGCTCCTGGTCCCGCGGTTGCGGGTAGCTTCTCTGTTAGGACTTGTACTAGCTCCCGGACCCCTTGGACCAAGTGTTGAATCTCCGTCTGTTTCGGGGCTGCTGCTCTCTGCTGGGCTGTCTGTCTAGTTGCCCTGTCGTCGCTTGCCGTCGGCTGTCCCTGTTGTTCCGGCTGCTGCTGGCGTTGTTTTCTGGGTGCTTGGGGTGTCTTCTCTGTTGCTGTTGCTGGAGAGGGGCGGGCGACATTCCTCTCTTCCTTGGCTGGCCTCTCTCGTCCCTGCTGCTCTGCCCTCATTTCCAGCTCCTCGTCTGTTGGTTGGGGAAGACCTACGGCTTCGTAAAAGCCGCTCACTCTCGTGGACTCCCTCGGTGGTCCCTCTGTCTCGGGGTCTCCCTCGGTTGGCAACGTCCATGGGCTGTTGTTGTCTTCCTGCGAAAAAAGAAGAGAAGGGAAGAGGGTGGGGGGGGGGGGGGGAAGGAGAGGATGGGGTATTGGGTCGGGTGCGGATACTACTTGCAGGTTGTTTCAGGAAACTCCACTCTTCCTCTAGACGGCTCATGGTGCACGGCACTGCTATTGGGTTGGCGTCACAAGGTGTCAACAGGGGTTCGAGGCCTGGCTTCGGAACCCGTCTAGGCTTAGTACTCTGAGCTCCTGCGAAGCTTGTAATGTCCTTTGCTCTTTCCTCTCCCAGTTCCCTCACTAGCACTTGTTTGTAGGCCTTAATTTTCTCCTCCATGTGCAAAGCTGCCAGACATAGTGTGGATATATTCCCTAGAGAGAGCTCTACACGTGTTAATAAACCAGTTGGGGTATGGACACTCTGCCGGCATTCCCTCCAACAGGAAGGATCTAAAGCCTATCTCTGGGATCACATTCATTGCATAGCAGTCCTTGATATAGTTGGCTTTAGCTCTGTACTTGTCTTTAGTTTTGTAGTAACCTTTCAATATGTTCAGTGCTTTCTGTTTTTTTTTTTTTTTTGTTAAATGGCTTAGTAGGCCTCCAACCTTTTAACCCTTCTGGGAACGGGTCCACTGTTATTTTAATGAACGTTAAAATGCTTGGGTGTATGCTAAAGGGTAGGTTATCTAGTACACCTTCGGATAAGTCTAGCGTAGCCATTAGAGACCAAGCACCACAGAGTACACTACCTTCATTGAGTGTCTTCATTTTCCCTCGGTGGGTGATGACATCGCTGCATTGTTCCTCGGTGTTCGCCAGGGGTTCTTCAAAGGGCAGCCTGGGGTTCCAGGTGTGGTCCTCATCCTCTGTCGTCACTAGTTTGAAACCTGCAGTCACTGTTTCCAATTCCCATGGTGGTGAATCCTCTAGCACTTCTACCCTTTCGTTCTCTAGTGAAGCGAGATCGCTCATTGTAAAGTCACAGTTTTCTCAGGTTGGAATTAAACACACAAGTACTGTACGTGAACAAGGGCACAAACACAAGTCTTGGTCGGTCTAGTTTTCCAGGCGACGCGTTTCTTCCCCACAGGGAGTCTTCAGGCCTTTGGTCTAGCCTCTATGGACTTGTGTGCTCTACTGTTTATTCGTTATGGCTGCCGGGGCTTATATATCCGCGGCTCAGTACAAGGTGTGGTGCCATACATGACTACATGCTTAGTCTTACAAAGAACAGGTGTACAAAAGAAGGTTTTTCGAATATTACAAGTTATCAGTGAATATATACATTGTTTTCAAAAACACGAGATTGTGTTTTACACATTACATCCAGTGAAAAAAATATACAATGTTGCAAATATAAGTACTCCATGCTGAGTCTCACAAGTACATATCCTAGCTTGGTGTAATCCTTGTGTTATCCTAGGTTACATATTTGCAGCATGGGTAGGTTAGGTTAGGTGCTGACTGTACATAATGTTTCCCAGAACACGAGGTTGTGCTTCCAACAAAAACATCCAGTGAACATTAACAACATCCCAAAATAAAGTATTCCATGCTGAGTCTCATAGGTACATATCCTAGTTTTGGTGCAATCCTAGGCTACGTACTAGAGGCATGGGTATAAGTGTGCTGAAGTAGATTATCTGGATATGTATAATATCGAGACACGTCCACCAGTCTCACACGCACAACAGGCGTAACGTCGAAACACACATCTTGAAAGCGCGTAACCACCGATTCATAAACAGTCGCAGCAAGCAGTTTCACAAATATTCTATGCGCTCCATTCAACGCTACCCCATACAATTCACCGTCTTGAATGCCATATGTCTCCCTGATTATCTTGGGTAAGAGTATTTGAGCTGAATCTAGGTGTAATCGCACCTCCATTGTTCGCATCGCTATTGGGCCGTGCGGACGTGCTGCGCAGTCGCTCCTGATTGAGTTGGCTTTTGCGCAGTTTACCTGTTTTCACTTGGATATCAAAATGACGGAACGTACAGGACAGAGAATAAATACTATCTGCATTGAGCTGGTTCGTGGTACGTTAAGTGGAGATATGATGAACGTCCTTCTCCCTAGCATCATCAGGGATACATATGGTATTCCCAATGAGGAATTGCATGGCGTCGCTCTTAATGGTTTGACAAGAACCTTCGGGAAATTTGTACAAGCCGGCTTCTACACAAGAATTGTCGAGCATTATCAAGAACAACGCATGAGTGTGAATTCAGCGATGGATGTCGTTTTACATGACGTCTCTAAGTACTTCACATGGGTGAAGGTACGAAATGAACCCTTCGAGGCCACGGCATATGGTCTACAGGAGTTTTTTAGCAGTTATTGGACAGTGCATTCTGCAACCATGGGGTGTGGAGGGACGGTCCGTATGAAGGGCTGCCGGATGGTTCTTACACCCTTAAAATGTCTTTAATAAGGCCTATACCATCCTATGTTACGATGACCGGTTATAGAACACAGGTTTATGTGTACTATGCTGGTCAGAGGAAAACATGTCGTCTGTGTAGCTCTTATGAGCACATGGCAGCCCAGTGTCCTAGGAGGCAGGCTCCTCGAGTTCTGGGAACTCCAATTGTGATTCAGCAGCCGTGGGATTTGGTGCCTGGCTCTGGCGTCTAGGGAGGCCGGAGGACTGAACTCTGGAGCGAGGAGGTCGAACGGGAGGTGGCGGCGGCGGAGACGTGTATCACTCTCCCAGGGGCGTCGGGGGAGTCGAAGGTGACATCTGAGGAGTCTTTAGTCCAGGAAGCTTCGACCCAGGATGGTTCATTGGCGGATGTGATCAAGGATTTTCTGGATGGGGAGGAGCCCTGTGCAGAAGGTGTCCTCAGTTTATGTGAGGACGGAGCGCTGGAGGGACAAACAAATCGTGGAGGAAGACTTGAGTAAGAAAGGATTGGAGCGTGTGGTGGTCGTGGAGGTACACCAGGAGGATTCGCCTGATGGCGAGATATGTGTAAGTGGAAGTTCTAGGAAAAGAACTGCTGTGTCAGAGATAGACGAGGTCATTACCCGGGGCAGAGGCCGGGGAAGAAGTCATGGGCAGTGGTGGTGGAGCCGATGCCTCATAGTGGTAGAGGTGCGCCTGAGTTGCACAGTGGGTGAGGGAGGGGGGAGGTGACTGCACAGGAAAACTCGAATGGCAAGGGAACGCATAAATGTGAAAAGTGCCAGTGAGTAAATCCCAGCGGCATAGGGGAAAGCCGCCCTTCTATAAATTTCAGATGTGTCACGCTTAATGTTAATGGACTTAAGACTGAGGTCAAGAAAGTTTGGTTGGAGTGGTTTTTACGGCGGTTTGATGTCGACATTTGCTTTTTGCAAGAGCATAATCACAGGGCTGGATGTGAGTTGCGGGTGAAAGGATATCGGATGTATGTTACCAGTGGTTTGCAATTGAAAGGTGGGGGGTAGCAGTGGCGGTAAAGGAGACCAGCCCCTTGCGTGTCATCGGTTGGGAAGAGGGGGGGAGGGTCGTGAGGGTGGATGGTGTCTGGGGTGAGAGTCGAGCTAGTTTCGTAGGAGTTTACATGCCAGCAACTAGTAATACCAGGGTAAAAGTAGATTTTGTCAGAGAGGTATTGCTGTATCACTTGAGAGGTTTGCCTGCTATAGCAGTAATAGGAGGTGATTGGAATTTTGTGATTCGGAGTGGTGATGTCGAACCGAGAGGGGCGGGTTGTGTGTTGAGTGTTCTGAGGGATGTATTGCGAGATATTGGGGTTGTTGATGGGGTGGGGAGGGGAGGATACCTAGTGCAGCACACGTTTGTCCATAGGGGATATGAGACACGATTGGACAGAATCTATATTAAGCAGGGTATAGATGTTGTGAGGGTGCAAACCTTCGATGTGGGGTTTTCTGATTACAGGGCAGTAATAGCAGATCTGATGTGGGATGGAGTGGTGCGTATTTATTCTGGGTACTGGAAATTAAATGTAAGGCTTCTTAAGGAGGAGGGGGAGGGGCCTTTTTTCAGTGATTGGTGGCTGCATTTTTGGGAGGCTAGGGACAGGGAGATAGATCTGTTAGATTGGTGGGAAATGCAGGCCAAACCTGAAATAGCTAATTTTTTTAAGGTTAGGGGACGAGAAAGTGGCGAGGTGGCGTTTTGGGTTGCAAAATTATCTGGAGGGACAGTTGCAAGACTGTTATGTGGGGGGAGGTGGTAGGAGGGATGACATGGCCAGTCTTCGGAGTAGAATAGCTGAATTACACAATGATAAGTTTGATGCAATTAGGATTAGAGTGGGGTTAGAGGACGTATTGTGGGGTGATAAGCCGTCCGGGTTTGTTTTACGTAAATTTCGGGACCGACAGAGAGTAACCACCATTCTACAATTGGAGACAAGCCCTGGGGTGGGAGGGTATCCAGAGGGTCGGGTCCTATCCAATACGGAAAGTATGAGTCTCTATGCTGATAGTTGGTTTAGGGAGAAATGGAGTTGGAGGAGGGGGGTTCCTGGGAGGGTATTTTTGAAGGGGGGTTCCATAGTGTTTTAAGTGAGCAGGATAGAGTGGGGTTGGAGGTTGGTATAAGTGAGGTTGAGGTGGAAGAGGCAGTTTTCGGGATGAGTACCGGGAAAACACCGGGGATAGACGGTATACCAAATGATTTTTATAGAGCACATTGGGGGTGTATTAGGCAATGCTTTGTTAGGGTATTGGATCACATGTTAACTAGTGGGAAGTTGGGCACATCGCAAAGTACGGGTGTCATAGCTTTGGTGCCAAAGCAGAGGGGGGAAGACAGTTGAGTGCTTACCGAGCAATATCTCTGATGTGCGCAGATTACAAGGTTTTTGCGAAAATTTTGGGTAATAGACTGAAGAAGGTCATGGGGTCGGTGATACATGGGGGACAGTTTGGAATCCCGGGGAGGAGTATGCGGGTAGGTCATGGACGTATTAGGGATTTCCTTGAGGGTAGTAGTAAGGGAGGTATTCTAGGTCTGGATTGGGAGAAAGCTTATGGATTTTTTTGTGGATAGGGAATTTTTGATTGAGAGTATGGTGAGAATTGGTTTTGGAGGGAGGGTGGTGGGATGGGTGAGGACATTGTATGCGGATGCATCGATGAGAGTACAGGTAAATGGTAGGTTGGGTAGTCCTGTAAGCATGGGGAGGGGTTTAAGGCAGGGGTGTCCACTCTCCCAAATATCTTTGCATGTATGCAGAATCCTTTCTATGTTCTGGTTGATGGTGGGATGGGAAGGATGGGGTGAGAGTGGAGGCTTTTGTGGGAATATTGTTCGTTATGTAGATGATACAAACTGTTTTACTTAATGAGATAGAAGATTTAAGTAAAGTGGGGAAGGGTACTTGAGATTTTTGGGAATGCTACTGGGATGAGAGTTAATAAGCAGAAATCACGGTTGCTGGAGGAAGGTGCTTGGGTAGGCGGGACCTTGGGGGAGGAGTTTGGCTGGATAACTGTAGAAAGGCTAAAGATTTGTGGGATTTTGTATTTGGCAGATGCACAGGAGAGCAGGAGGGTTAATTCAGAAATGGTAATGAACAGAGCTTTGAGTAGGCTCAGGAGTCTATGGGCCGGGGACGTAACTTTGCATCAAAGGGTTGTGGTGGTAAGTACGCTGATTTATTAGTAAGGTGTGGGGAGTGGCGGAAATTTATCCCTTACGAAGTCAGGATATTATGGAATTACAAGAAGAGTATTAAGGTATGTGTGGGGTTTTGGGAGGGCGTGGTTGGGCAAAGATGTGGTAATGACTGCGGTAAGACAGGGAGGATAGGATTGATGGCATTAGGGTCTAGGGGTGAAGGCGCTATATGTGAAGCAGAGGTATATTCGGGCGCGGGGGAAAGGGGTCTCCGGGTGGGGGGAGGTGATGGGGGATATCCGCAATGGTGGGGTGGCAGGGACTTAGTGGAGTGTGAAGATATGTTGAGGTTTATGTTAAAGGTTCGCAATGTTAAAAACTCAGGTTAAAACGGTTGGTGGGTGTGGGTCGTCGTCAGGAATCAATGCAGGGGATGGCAGTGTATCCCACATATGATTGGAGAGTGATATGGGGGAATTTAGTAACTAAGAATACAGGCAAGAGCGAGGGAATTAGTATATAGATTTCTTATGGGGGCGTTTAGCATCGAAAGAGGTGCTAAGACGAATGGGTTTTGTGAGAGAGGCGTCATGTGGTTTTTGTGGGGAAGTTGAAACTGCTTTCCATGTAGTATATTTTTGTTCTGCTTTGGATGTGGTAAAGTTGTGGTTGAAGAGGGTTTTCCTTTTTATTGGGGGGGGGGTCAGATATCACCCCTTAGGCTTTAATGTTAGATATGGGAGGGGTGCCCAACGAGGTGGGGAGGGCTATCAGATACGTAATAGTTGATTACTTGTATGTTTCTTGGGGGATGAGGGAGGTGGAGGGAAACATTAGGATAAAAGCGTTTGCGGCGTGTTTTTATAGGACAGCGTGTAGGAACAAACAATTATATGGGGAAGGTGGGTAACTAGTTTCCGGAGGGATATCGTGGACTTACTGTTGAACGTCTACCTCCGCTTGCTGACGGGGTGAGAGGCAATGGGTTGGTGTCTTCAGTGGTGTGTCCTCTTGGAGTGATTGGATCCCTGATGAGGAAGGTTGACTGGTTGCAAGGTGTTTGATGTGGGTAAAGTTTTTTTTGCAGGGAACCGTCGGGGGCTCCGGGGTATGTAGACCTTATGAATTTTGTAAAAACCACAGAGTTAAAAGTTGTATGTTATTTTCTGTTTTTTCTTTTATTGTTATAAGAAACATTTTATATAGGGGGTGTATATTCATATGTATATGTGAGGATATGTTTATATATTTGAATCTGATGATAGCTTTATCCTTGTCATACGTCTTTTTTTTGATCATATTGAAGGGGTACATTATGGACTATGTACGAGAATATATAAGTACTTTTATGGGGTTTATATATACCCTTCATTTTGTATGGAAGGTCATATTATATATTGAGTGTTAATCGGTAACATTAACTTTGTGTGTGTGTAGGTGTGTTTGTGGGAACCAATGTCTTAGGTATAGTTCTTTATTGGATGTAATACATTTTTAGTTTATTTGGTGACTAGTCATTTAGCGTTTTATTTCTATGTATAATCCAGTTTGTTCTGTACGAACACATGTGCACATACATGTGTGTGTGTGTGCATGCGTATATATATAATTATATATGATTGTAGGACTTATTCCTACATGTTTTATAATGACACCGACTGTTTGTTTGGAAGTCGGTATGTTTTTTTTTTTTTTTCCATAAATTGGTTTGGTTATTTCAGTAGAATTTTGTTATATCAAGGTGTTAAAATGTATTTTGTGTGTACCTGACATTGTCTGCCACTTCTGTTATGGATGTTTATATATTTAGTTTATTTGGTGATAAGTCATTTTGCGTTTTTTTTTTTAGTGTATAATCCAGTCTGTTCTGTAAGAACAAATGTGCACATACATGTGTGTGTATATGTGCATGTGTATGTATATACATATATACATGATTATAGGACTTATTCCTGCATGTTTTATAATGACTCCGACGTTTTGTATTAGTAGTCGGTATGTTTTTTTCTGTAAATAGGTTGGGTTTATTTCAGTAGAATTTTTGTTATATCAATGTGTTAAAATGTATTTTGTTTTTTGTGTGTGTACTGACATTGTCTGCCACGGTTTTTTGATTTGCTAATTGTCGGCTTGTGTTTTTTCTTATTATGGTTTATGTGTATGTTGCTTTTAAATAAAAAAAAAAAAACTGTTCCATATTTACATAATGTACTTATTGCACTTTGTTTGTTTTGTAAGCCGTGAGGCAGTTATAACCTTTACCATTTTAAGTTTTAGGGAACAGATGTATCATTGTAGTTTATGCTTCATATTCTTACGTGTTGTAAAATTTATACTTCTGGATAGCATTATAGATGTGTTAGGGTTAACTTAATTTATTGTGCACTCTTGTGGTTCTGATTTTAAGTTGTACTTTTCAAATGGAAGTTCTGTCTGGGGAAGGGGGGGTTCTGTCTGGGGAAGGGGGGGGGGTTCTGTCTGGGGTTAGGGGGGAGGTTTAGTTTGCAGGGTTACGGTATGTAACATACTGTGCTCTTTTGAGTTATTACCTTATGACGTTAAGTCATAGTACAGAATATCTGGTTTTACTTTTGATGTAGTTAGTACGGAATATGTATCAATTCTCTCCTTAATTTGGTTACTGTTTGTGTTTTCATTAGATAATATTTGTTACATGATGTATAATTATTTATATTTGTATGTGGTATTATATGGCCATGATAAGTTTATTACATGTGTTGACGGATAAGGCCTGTTTGTTATTTTTTATGTGCTGTGATGTACTTTTTAAATAAAAAAAAATCGCACCTCGAAGCAGTTCAATACAATAGATTTAATGCGTCTGCGATGACAAACCGCCATCTTAACACCAGTAATTTTCCAGTGGTGTCAACAGAGACACAACAACACCTCCTCGTACCACTGCTGTCAGGTTACTGAGCGTCAGGCAAGGGGTTCTACACAGCCCAAGAGCGATGCAGACAATGCTTAACCACATTATTATTATAATTTTTTTTTCCAAATATTTTGTATTTAATAATATACAGAATTCCGGACGAGAATAAACCTTTAATTGTAATGTGGTCCTGTTCAGGGTTTATGCAAACATTACAGATATCTCTACTTTAGTAACACTGCAGTTCTTCCATGATATTTTGTTTCATTTTCCAAATTTCTTTTGGTGACAGGAGTCAAACTCTAGAAGACTGTGATCATAGAGGCACGTGATTTTCCAACACCAATCCATTTCATTGGTACACTGATAAGTTCCTCTATCTTTCAAGTAACTGGGGATTTTGTGGGAGTCTCGTACGAGCGGCACCTGTATCGGTAACTTGCAATCCATCCTGTGCATGGTGATATACTTCAATGTTAATATCCCCTATTCACCCATATTTGCTGGGATGTGTTTCATTCTTTCTCCATCTGTAAAGTAGCCAACGCCAATTTTGATTTCTTCTAGCTCATCTAATATATCAACTTGGTAGAATAATAGCGTGTAGCCATTCACCATATTGGAGTGGACTCAGAGCACTGCATCAGCAGCCACATTTATGGTCTCCCAGGTGGTTACTCCATATTCACCCCACGAGACTTGCAGTAATTTTCCAGTATCTTTTAAGCTCAGTAGGGAAAGGTCCAACACCCACTCTCGTAGTATAGCTTTACTGACCCCTACACTTCAACAATGTACTGAGGAGCATGCCCAGTCAGTAACATACACGCAATGCTGCAAATATTGGGGTCACATATGGATAGTACCAAAGTCAATATCAACTTGCAGCATTAGTCTGTCTACCGCCACTTTCTTATTTCCTTAAGGACACTTGTGATATAGAAGTGTGGTGGCGACAAGGGCTGCATTCTCAGCTAATATTTGTATTACTACTTCCTATTCAACATTTTCTGCAGTTCAGGAACATTCTCTTGTTGCGAATCAACTAAGGTCCTCAGGCTTTGTTCAACAAACTAAGTACTCAGAAGATCTGCTTCTAGCCATGTCTCCTAGCCTTACTGGAGTAGGTGCAGGGGTTTTAGTACCAGAATTATCCATTGAAGTTCCTGCTTTGCAAGCTCTCATTTGATGGAATATCAATACAATGTGGTTTATCAGATATGGTAAGTCTTTTTCCCAATCTTTCAAACCTTTCGTTCGTTCTTCTCTATTTCCCCCAAACATTTACCAAGGTGCATACAACCCCTTCCCTTACACGACACACTGAGGTGTTGATAATCCCAGAGGCAGAATGTGAAAGCATACTCTGCATCTCCAGTCACTACGTGTGACCCTTTGTTGCCCCCCCGACCCCTGTCCTGTACACCACAAGGGACCCCAGCTAACTGTCCAATTTTCCCCTTTAACCTTCGTACCCCATTGTGCCCCCACCCACTTTTTACTTTTTGTAGGGCTATGTCTCGCCTCTTCCTTATTATTATAATAAAAAAGAAGGCTAGCCATATCTTAACCAAAAAAAACTAAAAACCCAAAAACCGCAGTCTTTTTCATATTGATATAAAATTTAATATAAAAAACAATTTATATTAACTAATGCTTGCAACACCGGGGTACTATTTATATAAAAATTTTATATACAAAAACAATATCATAAAAGTAAAAAATTGTACACTCAGGTAAATGGGAATATAAAATACTTCAAAGGCTACTGACTTTTAAAAATTTGGGAACGGTGTTTTTTTTTTTTGGTTTTGCTATTTTAAAAAAAGGAATCAAAATATGCAAAAACCCTTTTAATAATTAACATAAGCTTTTTACAGATCTAACATGTTGATTACATATGAGGAAACCCTAAGACACCTAATACCCGACAACCCCTTTTTATTTTCTCAAATAATTATAAACCCAAAAAAATTCCCTTTTCTTGATACAGTGATATTATTTTAACATCAACTGACTTTATGCACCAAAAAAATGATAAAAAAAAATACTGTGAATCATGGGTGACAGAAAACATATCCCACAAAAGCTGCTGCCCAAGGAACTTGAATGTCCAAAGATTACAATATAGGACATCATACATCTCAACCCCCCCCCCTCACAGCGGTGACCGCTACTACATATACAAAACAATCTTAGGCAAATGAAACTTTTTGCCCTTCATCAAAAGTTTACAACATCACCAAAGGTCTGTTATGAACATTCCCTTAAAGGCAGTATAACGTTGACTTTTAGCGGTGATATCACGTGCATCCGCTTACAAATGACTAAACTAAACTAACGGGAGTGGCCGGTGGTGGTGGCTAAAGCTTCCGCTTCACACACGGAGGCCCGGGTTGATTCCCGGCGGGTGGAAACATTTTCGAAAACGTTCCTTACACCTGTTGTCCTGTTCACCTAGCAGCAAAAGTACTGGTGTTAGTCGACTGGTGTGGCGCACCCTGGGGAAAGATTAAGGACCCAATGGAAATAAGTTAGTCCCAATGAGCACTGACTTTCTTGGGTTACCCTGGGTGGCTACCCTCGGTGTTAAAAATTCGAACGAAATCTTATCTTCTATCCCAGAAAGACCCAACATACTTCACCAAGCCCCGGCCTTAGTCGGGAACCAGTTCAGTCTTGCTAGAGGCTGGAACATATACTGAAATATTGCTTTTTATCTGTATCAAGATGCATGACCATTTTAGGATTAATCCAAGATCTCAGTGCCACACAACGCCACAACCATACACACACAGACACACGGTACCATTCATAATACATACATGCCACTCCCTAAAACCCGCCCTCTACCCTGAAGTCTCTAACATACCGTTTGGTGCTACCACGGGGGGGAGTCCAGCCCCCCGTTGCCTTACCCCACCCCCAGTTGCAGTAACCTTTGAACAGTAAGACTTCGATACTTTGAAGGAAAACTATTGTCCCAACTTCTACCATATATGAGTTTATTTCTGCAATACGTTCTGTAGATACCTGCCGCAATTGCCCTGATCCTAACTGATCCCCCGGTTTTCCCGCATACCCCACGAGATAAAGAGGAAATCAACCACCACGTACATTATTGCTCTTCGTACCTCACTTGATACTCCGCTAACGTCCAATGTAAGGTTTGAAATACTTCCCCCACTAAGAAAATCTAAAACCCACCCCAACCACGAACGAACTTTGTCCAAGGTATCACAGTAGTAGACAGCATGAAAAGCTGTTTCTTCGAGACCGAAAACGCAAGCAATCCTCCTCCCTTACCAAATCCATCCTATTTAAACCGATTTTGATGCTAAATTCCCAGGCCAAATCTGTACACCAATTCACCGAACCCTTGTGCCAACTTAAGTTTACAAAATCCTCCATTTTTCCCCCCAATTATACAGTGGAAAAAGCAGACAATTCCCTGTAACAATTTCCCCACGAAATCATATGCTGACCATTTGCCCACCCGGACCCATTGCACATTATTCAACTTGAACAACAATGCAGCATGTCACTCACACTGATTAATCCCCACCGCTCCACCATTTATGCATTTCGATCATTACCCGACCCACCCGGATGTCCTTCTCACCCGCCCCTCTGAGGAACCCTGCTTTCATAGAGGGCCTTCCCCCGTGCCCAAAGCCAAGAGACCTAAACCCCCACGACGAACATGGGTCATGAAAAACCCTCCGATTTGACCAAGCTCTCCGAAACCCCCAAACATAACGTAAGCCCTTCTCTCAGCTATCCTGAATATCCTATATCCTTAAAGGGTACCCCCTCAGCCACACTCCATACCTTACTATAAACAAGGTATTAACCACTACTGTCCTCTGTTGCAACGAGACACCAAAACCTTCCTCATCTGTTTCCTAAAACTTTTGCAAAGATTTTATAGTCTAGCACATAAGAGATATTGCTCTATATGCACTCAGACCCCTCCCCCCTCCCTTTTTGGGCACCAACACAACTACCCCCGTACTTTGTGACATACCTAACCTCCCCTCCGTGAGCATGCAATTTAATACATCAACCAAACAATGCTTAATACTTCCCCAATGCCCCTATAAAATCATTCGAAATGCCATCTATACCTGGTGCCTTTCCTTTACTCATACTAAAAATCACCTCCTCTACCTCCTCCACTCGAATTCTACCTTCTAGTACCATTCTGTCTCTGTCACTTATAACTTTTCTGAAATCCCTCCCACCAGGCCACCGCATGGACCCACCCCCCCTACTCCCGCCGTAGCTTTTCCCCAAACCATAGATCAGCATAAAAACTCATGCTGTCAGTGGTGAGGAGTACTTGACCGGCAGGTAACCACCCAAACCCGTGCATACTTCCAATTGGCAAGAGGGACGTCACCGTTGTCTGACCCTAAATTTGCGCAAGACACAACCCGAAGGTTTGTCACCCCATAGCACTTCTTCATACCTGCTCTGACTCTAACCGCATTGAAACGTTCATTGTGAATTTCTGCAAGTCGACTACGAAGATGTTCAATGTAAAATTTTACCTACTACTCCCCCCCAATAGTAATCATTTAGCTACGCCTCCAGATAGTTTTGCAGCCCAAAACCCTCCACCTCCCCTCTCTTTTCCCCCTTCTTTAATAACCGTATTCCGGGTGGCACGCGTTTCCCCCCTTTCCCAACAAACATTCCCCTGCCCGTCGCTTCCCAATATTCTTCCATCGCCCTGAAAAGCAACCAAATCCCCTCCCCCTCCAATAGCTGCACGTTTAGTTCCAACCTGTTTAAACCCTGATCATTCCATCCCAGCCCAAAGTCGTAGCACTGCAGGGTTTATCGAAAACCCCACTCAAAGCTGTACGTCCCCAAAACTCTAACTTGTGTTACATAAATCCTACCAGAGGGGCACATGCCCTTCGAACGAATGATGCTCCACCCCCACCCACCCGCCCACCACTCAAAAACCCCGGGCATCCCCGCAGATTCCGAAAGAAGGTAAAACGCACCCCCCCCCGGGTTTCAACATCGCCTGGCGGATAACGCAATTCATCCCACCATGCAAATTTGAATTCAAATTCAATTAAATTCAATTCAAATTTTAAATTCTCTATAAGGTTAAAAATGTGGTTTACAGAAATTTGGTTTTGTTTGGTTTACATGTAGTTAAAATTGTGATTACAGAGTGTACCACTAGACGCTTAGCATGGTAGGCATTTCGGGACACTTGTTTTATTCTTAATTGTTAAAATATTACATTATGAGGTTATTTGGTTTATGGCTAAGTGCTAAATAAGTTTTTTGAGTTTAGAATGTAATCTTTTGTTTTGGACAGTACAAGTTTCAGTATTGGAGTATCACAGGTTATTATTTTAAGATGAGTTATTTTTCGTTTATGGTCAATGAGTGGGGAGTTGAAAGGGTAAACCCCCGGGTCGTATTGTGAAGTTAGTTTGAGGGGGAAAAATCAGGGAGATAAGTGTTTTTAATGGTAGTTTTGAAGGTGATGAATGTGTCTGCAGTTCTAGAGTTTCAGGTAGGGTATTCCAGATTTTTAGGGCTTTGACTACATTAAATTTTTTGTAAAGGTTTAGTGGGACAGGGAATGTCGTAGAGAGGTTTGTGTGGTGTAATTCTGTGGGTCTGTCAAACTATAAAGAAGCGTTTGGGTCAGGTTATATTGAGTTTAAGGCCGTAGATATAGATTGCACAGTAGTAAGTGTGGATTGTACTGAAGGGGGAGCAATTTTAGTCTATGAAGAGTGGGGGGGTGTGTTCCCAGGGATGGATTTAGTGTTATTCTTACTGCAGCTTTTTTGGGGTTTATTATTGGTTTGGGTGTGTTCTGCAGTTGATTCCCAAGCACAAATAGCTAGGTGAGGTTGGATAATAAGTGAGTGGTATAGTGTGAGAAGGGCATTTTGCGGCACGTATATTTCTTGAGAGGATCCAACGTTTTGATACTTTTTTGGCTATGTGTGGATATGGGTGTGAAATTCAGGTTGTTGTAGGTATAAGCCTAGGAATTTTCCCCATTTTTCTGTAATTAGAGTGTTGTAAATCTTAATGTTATTTGTGCATCTTGCTTGCTCCAAAATAATTAGTAGTTTTTTGTCAGTGTTAAGCGTAAGTTTATTGGCTGTCATCCAAGTCGATATTTTAATCAGTCCTCATTCACAATGGTATTGAGGGTGGCAAAAATTAGGGGGGGAGAGATGACATAAGTCGTGTCATCAGCAAAGAGAATGGGTTTCAGGTGTTGGGATACGTTTGGAAGGTCCTTGTGTATATGAGGAAGAGCAGGGGACCAAGGACACTTCCCCGCGGAACTCCAGTATCAAGTGGCCGTGTTGCTGATGCTGTGTCTTTAATGGTGACGTACTGATACCTATTAGTAATGTAAGATTTGAAATAAACAAGTGCATGCCTCTTATACCGTAGTGATCAAGTTTGTGGAGTAGGATGTCGTGGTTACTGTGTCAAAAGCTTTCTTAGGTCAATAAAAATTCTAGTGGATATTCCTTATTTTCCAATGCTGGGGTAAAGCAGATCTAGATTTTTATGATTGCTCATTAGTGCTTTTATTTTTCCTAAATCCAAACTGGCAGGGGTTGAGTATGTTTTTAGCCGTTATAAATGAATACAGTCTTCTGTGCACGAGTTTCTCAAAGATTTTGGATAGCAATGGTAAGTTAGATATTGGCCTATAGTTGTTTAAGTCTGTAGGGTCACCACCTTTATGTATTGGTGTAACCCTTGCCATTTTGAGTAGTTTCGGGAAGGTGCTAGTCCCTATTGGGCTTGTTAAAAAGTAATGAAATAGCATGCGAAAGGACATGGGCGCTCGCTTGTACAGTAATGGTGGGACATGAGCAGATTCCCGGTTATTTTTAAGTGCTTTTTTGATCTCAATGACTTCCGTGGGCTCAGTTGGGGCAAACCCCGAGTTTTAAAAAATTAAAGCCTCCCTCACAAATTCTATTTTAACTTAAGTGTTGCTTTCTGCAGGCATTGTAAACGCCAAATAAAACAAAAACCCCCACCTCACCTCAGTACCATTACCCTCACCCCCCCCTCCCACCTCCCCCCTCCTCCAAACTCAAGACACGCCAAGGGCTGGACTCCTTCACCGCTATAGCTACCCCACCCTTTAATTTTAAAGAACTGCTAACATACATTTTGGGAGCCTTTTAACCGTAACTCTCGCCCAAACTTATAATTGTGTTCTTGTATGAAACATACGTCCACAGCGTACCTGCGCAAGAACCACTCCATCCACACGCACTTAAACTCTGCCCGCAGGCCCTTTACATTGATGGTCACACACTTGAATTCACAAAGGAGGTTTTCCTCTATGTTTGGGGCCTTTCCCGTTCCCACACGTACATTACACTGACCTCTTTGACCTTTGACTTCCCAAGGCCCCCCCCACCCCCCCTTCCCTACCCCTATTTCTGGGCACTTGCCACAACCCCGTCTTCAAGAGGCGCCTCAGCCACTTTCGACCATATTTCTTCCCCGGACGCTGTCCCCGGTGTCAGGACCTCGTCCATATCCGACACCCCCTGCCGTCCTTTGCGGGGAAACCCCCTTCCACAACATCTCCTCACCAGACAAAGCCTCCTGGTGGACTTCCACCACCACCTCATGCAACCGTGTCATTGTAGTCACGTCCAGGTCCCCATATTTGGCGAATCATCCTTCACACTTCTTGACACTCCGGTGTAACGTCTGGGCTATGCTCTGCCCCATCCAGGAGATCGTTTAGCACGTTCTCCAGCAAACTTTCCTGTGACAACTCCACAGGCTCCGTTTGGCCCCATAGGTTTGGGGTGGGCAAAGTTTGTAGTGTCCAACCCACAGGGTGGCAAAACACCATAGACCGCGTCTCCTCTTGTTGCAAATTCCCCACTCCAAAGCTTAGGTCCCTTGTTCAGGCGAGGGACCAGTCTCCAGATCAAAGGCCTCGGTTCTTAGGACCACAGGAGAAGGTTCCGGATACGTACAACCAGCGTCTGGGCACTGAACAGCCATATGGTCATACGAGTTGCATAACCTGGCATGTCTTCCGTTGGGCCCGCATAGTGAACAAAAACTTGGGTACGGTAGTTTTTTTAGATGAACGTAAGATGGAATCGGCTGTTTAATGTCATCTTGAGGGTGCAGGAGCCTTCCGGTAGCCCCTCGTATGGGCCCTTCCTCCACACTCCTTGGTCGCTGCATGTACCGTGCCGTATCTCCAAAAACTTTCCGAATAACAATCTCCTCTGCCTCGAAAGGCACGTTCCTTACTTTGACCCAGGTGACGTATGTGGAGACGTCATGCAGGCATACCTCTACGGCTGAATTCACCGCCATTTCGGTATTTTATACCATTTAATGTTCAATCTGTCAGACACTGCAACACAAGGGTATCTCGGTACAGACCTACAATCAACTTCGACAACCTCTACTAGTGAGAACGGCTGGATTTGAGAGGGACATGACCTCCCAAAATCTGAGTTCTTACCTCTTCTAGTGACCTACGTCTCACCTCTTGGCGCTATATAAGGCTCCATCCTGTCACTTTCATCTCCATTTGTAATAAAGTTGGTAGAATTACCGACAAAAGTAAAGTAAAAGGACACAAGTGCAACTAATGTGACATTTATTGTGGCAACGTTTCGCCCTCCAGGAGCTTTATCAAGCCATTAATGGCTTGATAAAGCTCCTGGAGAGCGAAACGTTGCCACATAAATGTCACATTAGTTGCACTTGTGTCCTTTTACTTTACATCTCCATATTGTTTCATTCTATGGAACAATGCTCTTCTCCAGACTGAGGACTGATCACCTCAAAACTTTAAGGGTGATGGACTGATTACATCGTCTTCAAGTATCTTCTGCTTCTATCAACTTTTCTGTACTTGACTGAAGAAGCCTACTGTGTAGGCGAAACGTTTCAAAATAAAGATACCTAACTGTTGCATTTGTGTCTTACCTAACAACCTGTTGGTATTTTTTACCATTTAATGTTCAAGGAGGCTAAAGCATCTATTAGGGGAGAAAAGGGGAATTTATAGGCGCATCAGAAGAGGAGAGGTTAACCTTACTGACCAATATGTTCAGCTTAAAAGAGAAGTAAAAAAGGCGATTAGAAAGGCTAAACGTGACTATGAAATTAGAGTTGCTAATGAATCAAAGACTAATCAAAGGGTTCTTTCAAGTGTATAGGACGAAGGTGAAGGAAAAAGTAGGACCTCTGAAAACTGGGAATGGACAGCTGACGGATGTATAGTTAAAAGGACACAAGTGCAACTAATGTGACATTTATTGTGGCAACGTTTCGCTCTCCAGGAGCTTTATCAAGCCATTACGTGACTTGAAAAAGCCCACTGTGTGGGCGAAATGTAGTCAATAAAGGATCACATTATACTGCATAAGTACAGTGTGACGTGTACTTAGCTCAGTGGTGACGTGTAACTTAGCTCTGTGAAGACCTGTTTGTGTGCTCTCTGTGAATCTGAACCAGGATGCCCCTCTCTTGAGCAACTTACCAGCAGCTGAGAGAAGAGCTCAGAGTTGCTAAGATGGAGATACGGCGATTAACGGAGGAGAACAAGAGGATTCGTAGTAATCCTCCTGTTGTGAGTCCCCAGGTTAAGAGGGGAGCTTAGTCAGTGGCCGGGCAACATGGAACCAAGCTGAAGATCAAGAAAACGGTTGGAGAGGCAGAACAACGAGAAACCAGAAGACTACCGTGGAAACTTCCAACCATTCTCGGTGCTACCCGACGAATGGAGTGTTCTACTGGGAATGCCACAACGAGCACCAAAGAAGCATTGGCAGACGTGAGTGAGACATCCTAGAAACCCCAACGAAGACCATCGAGAACGTCTTGACGAATTCTACAAGTGGTGTAATGCTACCTGGCGAATGTGAGTCGACTACTCGGAGCATCACGACGGACGACGCAAAGGAAGGTAAAAACATTGTTGTTGTTGGGGATAGCCAGATTAGGTACATGGATAGGGCATTCTGCTTGAAGGACAGGAGTAGGGCAGAGAGTGTGTTTTCCTGGGCGGGGATGAAGGATATTGTTAGCCGTCTGGATGACATCACGAGAGGGAATGGGAGCAATCCTATTATCTGTCTCAGTGCTGGAGGCAACGATGTTGGCAGACGTAGGAGTGAGGACCTGATTAGCAGGTATAGGTCAGCAATAGAGATAATTAGGAGGAAGGGTGGGAAACCTGTCATATGTGGCGTTTTGCCAAGGAGAGGAGTTGGAAATGAATGGTTGTCCAGAGCAATTGGTGTCAATTGCTGGCTGGACAAATACTGTAAGGAAAATGGGTAACATTCATTGACAACTGGGACCTCTTCTATGGCAGAAATGATATGTATGCCAGGGATGGGGTTCACTTATCTAGGTGTGGGGTGGGAGCACTGGCCAACGCAGTGGAGGGAGCTGTTAGGTCTTTAAACTAGGAATAGTTAGTGGTATGGGTTTTTGTGAAAAAACTGTGAAGTCTCAGGGTAGTAATATAGTACTAGGAGAACTAGTAATAGGCAGGATGGATGCATTGAATACACTAGTTAATGGCTGACTAAGCTCCATCTTGCATTCCTTAAGTACCCTTGAAAACAACTCATCGGGTCCCGGGGACTTATTTTGTTTCAGTTTCTCTATCTGTTTAATAACCATGTCCTCGTGACAGTAATATTAGTTAACTTAAATTCATCAGGAACTAAATAATTGTTAATTACTGGAATCTCATTACATCTTCCTGTATAAAAACTGACAAAAAATAGTCATTAAATAAGGAACACATTTCCAGTTCATTATCCGTCAGCTGTCCATTCCCAGTTTTCAGAGGTCCTACTTTTTCCTTCACCTTCGTCCTATACACTTGAAAGAACCCCTTTGGATTAGTCTTTGATTTATTAGCAACTCTAATTTCATAGTCACGTTTAGGCCTTTCTAATCGCCTTTTTACTTCTCTTTTAAGCTGAACATATTGGTCAGTAAGGTTAACCTCTCCTCTTCTGATGCGCCTATAAATTCCCCTTTTCTCCCCTAATAGATGCTTTAGCCTCCTGTTAACCCATTTGGGATCGTTATTATTAGACCTAATTTCTCTCTGGGGAATGTATATACTCTGGGCACTGTGTACATTATTAAGAAAACAATCATAAAGCAGATCCCTTCATATTCATAAGTATGATTATCGTCAATAAAATCATTAGCTAGATAACCCCAATCAAGATTAGACAGATGTTCCTAAGTCCATTATAATCGGCAGAACGAAAATCAGGGATTTTTACTGTATTATCATTATTCTTGCATTCCCAATTAATGCTAAAAGTGATGGATTTGTGATCACTTGCGCCAAGCTCTTCAGTGATCTCCAGATTATTCACGAGTGTTTCTTATTTGACAAGACTAGGTCTAGCAAATTTTTACCCCTGGTAGGCTCAGTTACGCTCTGTTTCAGAAACATCCTGAACTTTCCATAAAGTCACTGGACTCTAATTACCTGTCAAAGAATTCCAGTCAATTTGACTAAAGTTAAAGTCCCCTACTATGACTATTTTACTGGCCCGAAGCCCCAACAATTTGTCCCCAAAAAATTTTTTTTCC
>NC_069399.1:7010942-7124674 GCF_026875155.1 Cherax quadricarinatus
CGGTGCACATGAGAATAATGGATATATCACTCGTGGCAGACCAAAAACTTATTGCAAAAATTTTGGGAAATCGTATAAAGGTCATTGGAAAAGGTAATAGTGGGGGGTCAATTTGGGATTCCGGAGATCAATGTATGAGGGGCATGGGGTTATTAGAAGGTTTATTGAGGTCCGCAAGAGGGGGAACGTGGGGTATTGGCGTTCTTTTGGGAGAACGGCATATGACGTCGAGAGGGAGGCTCTGTGGAGAATCATGGGCGGCAGGGGTTCGGGAGAACATTGTGAATTGGCACGTACTTTATATCGGGAAGCTGGGATGTGTGTACAGATTAATGGAAGGGGGGGTTTTGCATGTGGAAAATGGGCAGGGGATTGAGGCAGGTATGCCCGTTGTCACTATTATTTGCATGTTTACAGAATCCGTTTTAATAGGGCAGTGGAAAGGTGCATACATGAGGGGGTAAGGGGGACATACGAGGTGCGATCCCGGGTACCCATGGGTTTTATGTTGATGACACAACTGTCCTAGTGAGTGGGAGGGAGGGCTTGGAGGGTCTGGAGGGTCTGGAAAAGAGTTATAGATGTTTTTGGGATGGCAACAGGTATGGCAGGAATGTGCATAAATCAAAGCTCATGAGATTGGGTGAATGGGATGGGCGGGAGGGCAGGGGTGGGGGGATGAGGGGGTTTGTCGTGGACCAGGTAAAAATTTTGTGGAGTTGTGAAATATGGGAAATGGTGGTATAAACCTTGGTAATAAATACCGACAAGTTGGTTTAGAAAGACACGAAAAGCAAACACTATAACTATTTATTAGAAAACGTTTCGGTCCTGGGACCTTGATCACGTCTTTCTACCCCTCTGAATGTAGAAGTGATCAAGGCCCCAGGACCGAAACGTTTTCTAATATGTTAGTGTTTGCTTACGTGTCTTTCTAAACGATGGGTAATGCTCAGATGGTGAGGGAGAATAATTCAAAGGGTGTGGTAGATAGGGTATTGGGAAGATTGTCAGGATTAAAGGCCGACACATTTACGTTTACAAAACCAGAGGGTCATTGTGGTCAATGTGCTTTTGACAGCAAAATATGGCATGTGGCCGCTTTGTACCCTTTGGTGTATGGGGATGTCCGGAGATTGTTGAGCAGAGTTTTCCATTTTATCTGGGGTTTGGAATGCGATAGGTTGAAAAGAGAGGTGGTAACACTTCCGGTGGCCTTGGGAGGGGTGGAGTTAATTCATTTGGAAAGAAGGTTGAAGTGTGTATATGTGAAACATGAGGTGCTAAGGGCTCGGGGGGGGGGGGGATTGGAGGGTTGGGGATGCTGCAGGGAGATCTTCGGAGATAGTGGAAGGGACAGGATTTGAGAGATGGTGAGGAGTTGAGTCTATTGATGATGGTCAGAGATCCGAGAAACATGCAGCTAGGGTCCATGGAGAGGAAGTTATGGCCTAGGGTGGCAGTGGCAACGGAAGGAGTGTACCCGTTGTACGCATTGGAAGACATTTGGGGTCGATTAAAAGGGTTATGCATCCGGCCAAGCGTGAGGGAGGTAATGTATAGGTTTCTTCACTGAATATTGCCGTCTGGGGTTGTTTTACGAAATAGGCGAATAAGGGATGGTGGGGAGTGTCACGTTTGTGGGGTAGATGAATCAGCTTTTCATGTATTTATTTTTGTGAAAGCCTAGGGGTTGTGCGGGAATGGTTAGGGAAAGTAATCCGGTATGTGGGGGGGGGAAGGGTTGTCGGTTTTGAAAGCGCTCAGTTTAGATGTAGGTGGGGTAAGGGTAAAGGTCAAAGGGCAGTGGGTTACTTTGTGGTTGATTTCGTGTTTATATCATGGGCAATGAGAGAGAAAGGGGTAGAGGAACGTAGGATGGCCATAGCAGCACTCTTTTATAGAACAAAGTGTTGCAACAGGGAAATGTATGGTAGGAGGTGGGTGAGGATTTTCTCCGAGGGCTACAGGGACTTTCTTTTGAGGGATTTATGGTCTTTATAATCCGCGGTTAGGGGCATGAACGGGCAGGCCTTCCCGGGGAGGGGGGGCGGTTGTGTGAGTGTGGGGGGATGTGTTAGGAAAGGATGTTAGGTGATATACATGGATATTCATTGAAAGGGTCTTGGTGTTATTGTGAACACCGATGATTAATAATTTATCTAAAGATCCTCCATGTTTTTTAAGGATGTACATAACATGTTAGTAATTAAGCATATTAAACCTGTACTTATACAGTCTACCTATATATGAGCATGTAACTGTCATAAAAATGAGGCATTCATACTTTACTGTTTTTTTAACTAGTGGAACGTTTTTGGTATTTTTTTTTATATTTATTTTTAAACGTCTTTTAACAACATATTAAATATATAAAAATCCATCCTTCACTAAACAGGTATACAAAACCATAATACATGAACATAATATCTTATAAAGTACGCTGAGCACATATCCGATATTACACAACAATTAGTATTTCCTAAACCATACATGATGAAATATCAAATATAGAGCATACCACAATACGTATAACATTATAACAAAAATTAAAGCCTTAAACATTAAGTACATAAATAAATATATGCACAAACATGTTTCCATATACTTGTACTACATTCTTGCTTACCTTTGTTTCTATATATTTATTTATAACTAACACAAATACAAGAATGCTTTAAGAGTTAATAAAATAACGATACTGGATATTAACAATGACCCTATCACACCTTCCCAGTACTTAAAGATAACCCCATAGCCAATAACCAATACAACCAAGTTATACACATCCCACAACATTTTCTACAAAACCCCTTCTTTTACAATACTTAAATAATGCCAATCAGCAAAAAATAATTTACATGGACCGTTCTAATAATACCATAAGTAACCTACAATTAGGTATATACCCTTAACCATTAACCGTAATGGAATTTACCATAAGTGGTGATGCAAGAAACAAAACAAAAAACAAAAACTATACAAGTACATACGAAAACAGATTTGGACATTACCTTCCTATACACACACACACCTGAATCAGAGGAAGAATATTCAAACACAAAATGTAATATCTATAAAAATGCATCATCCATGAAATTCCAACTGTTCATGACACCAATAACATAACATGGAGTTTAACACGTAAAATATAAGAGAATACCTTACATGCTACCTCATCTTTAAAACTAGATATTAAATATTTAATATAATCCTAAACAAGAATTATCACATTAACAGTCAAATTGTACTCCCACACAAGAACGGGGCAAGAACCCCTCAATATAAGACTATACAGGTACACCCCTACAACTAACTAAATCCTAACTAAGATCTAACTTTGATAATGATTGGACATAAGATACCTAATCTCCCTGTCTGAACACAAAGTAACTTCCTTTGACATGGTAATATTCCACTGCATGAATGTGTAAAGTAGTACAATCCCTTCTTCTATATAGAGTACAGCTTTACAGGAAAGTACTTGCAGATGCATGATTAAAACTACAAAAATACAAGCCATCATCCCATACTAACTACACTTACCTACCAGTGTTCCTTGATATATTTTAATTTTTTTAACACATCATAATAAATAAAAAGATTACTAGAATTCACTGGCAGTATCATTTTTGTACCTGTTCAGTACTGCATGACATCAAACAACACAACAGCTGCGTAGCCCACCTATCCTTGACAGTGAGTTTACTAATATACCCAAACAAAAAATATGTAAAATGTATGACGTTCAGTTGTCACTGAATGCAACCATGTACTGAACGCAAATATAACATAACCCTCTCAGGAACATAACCAGTTCGCGAATGTATGCTCTCACTAGCTCACTCCTCTCATCAACTTCCACACTCCTAGCAGCAACCTTACACCCCCCCCCTCACATTAAAGGAACCCCGTCCCTTGCCCCCCCTGATCCCTGAGAAGATGTTGCTACAGTGAGATTACGAGAACCTACCGAAAAACTGATTCCCATCTCCTCCCATATAATAATCTATTCCTACACCTTGTCCTAAGAACCTTGCTGCTAACGCCATTATATCCGCAACTGCCCTTTAATCTGCTCATTTCCCAAGAAACATGTCAAATATCTGCATAACATACATCAAGCCATCCCACTTCACTTGCTACCCCACTTATCATCCATCGACAAAGATCTAAGAAACAGACCAACCCCCCCCCCCCAACCACCTGATAACCCCCGCCATCCAGACTCTACCACGCCAAAAGATTTAACAAAAAATATACCACATGATAGGCATTTCCTCCTCCCACAGAATAAACATGTTGCCTCTCACCAACCCCTTTTATGCAACACTTGCTTAGATTGCAACCACACCCTGAGTAAACTGTATACCATCCTACCTGACTTGCTGGTATCCTCATCATCCTGAACTCTCCCATATGACCCTCCATTATACATTGGGTATACTGTGACCCCCTGCAAACCCCCCTTCCCACACCACACACACCACTGTGTTTAGCCTTCAAACTTTTAACCTGCTCACTGTCAACAAGAATCTTATTAAATCATACACTTTACTCAAGTCCCTGCCCACACCACCAGTTTCTAGCAACCCTCATCACCCTAACCAACCCTAACACCTCCCCTCGCCCCCCCCACCCCCCTTAGATACCTCTGTTAATATATAATGCATTACCCTAGGCCCTAAGCCAACAAACCTAGTCCCCCCCGTTTCACCTCCGTCATGACCACCTCCCTTGACAACCAGGCCCTCCCAAACCCCCACACAAACTCAACACCCTCCTCAAATTCCTGTATTCCTGCACCCTCCAAAGGAACACCTCCACAAACCCCAGACCTTACTATACACCACCGAGTAATTACCAATGCCCACTCGTAACGCCACTTCACCTAACCCTCAAACTTTTAACTTGCCTATGACCCTACTCTTGACTGTTTCTGAGTAATCCTCCTACATTCCTGCAACTGCTTCATATACCATATCCCACACGCCCTAATTCTGTCACAAACGACCCATCCTGAATAGATTCAAAAAAAAAAAAAATCTCCTCCCGCAATCCCCCACCAACCCAATTTCCTACCTCCAATAATCTAGACTTTTGCAAAATTAACTACCAATTCCTGAAACATTCCAAAACTCCTTATCGCCTCTCCCACCCTTCTTAAAGCCACCCCACTCGTAACTAAACAGTTGTATCATCACACATAACCTACTACTCCCCTCCATGCTTCCCCCCGCAATTCCTCCTCCACAGCCTCATGAAAAGGATGTTGCACACATGCAAAGGCAACTGCGACAGCGGACATCCCTGCCTTAATCTGTATACCATCATCACCGACCCTCCAGCTTTCCAATAACTTGCACCCTCGTTACAGCCCCACGTATAGTGTGCACCCACTCACTACCCCCCTCCAAAACCCATTTCTCCAAACATCCCCACAAAAAGTCCTCGTCATGCGTCCTAGGCTGAGCCCAAAACCAAGCCAAGATGCCCCCCTCCCTGGCAGTTTCTCTATAAAAAAATCCCTTAACCCACTGTGCCCATTCTTCATAGTCCGTCCCATTAATCCCATACTGACCCTCATGTAATGCTATTCCAATTACCTTCTTTAACCTGTAACCCAATACCTTTGCAAAAAATTTTGTAATCTGTACACATTAACGATAACGGACGATAATCTCCCAACCCCTTCTCCTCGCCCCCCCTTCTTTGGCAACAAACATTAATCCCCCCAGTTTTCTGCGTTTTGCGCCATCCTAACCACGTTTCAACAGATAATTCAGAACCGCCACTAGGCACTCCCTCAGTTCCTCCCAATGTGCTTTGTAAAATCATTAGATAACCCATCTATTCCCAGTGCCTTCCCAGACTCAACCCATTCACCACCTCCCCCACCTCTGCCACCTTAATGCCTCCCTCCAACATGTCCCTATCCCCTCTGCCCCAAAACCTGATGAACCCCTATATCCTAAATGTTTCTAACCCAACCACCCTCCCCTTCTCTTCCAATTCCTCCATAAACCCAGAATCAGGTATGCTTACTGATACAATCTGTCAGAGAGACCTGTCCCTGCACATAACCCTCCCCCCCTCCACACAATATGTGCCACGTAGTTCTCAACTGTCTTTCCTTTAATTTTCTGATACAAACCCTATTGGCTTATCACCTTTTAGTACGTCCTCCAAGCCTGCCCTGACCGAGTGCATCAAACGTTTCATTATGCATCTCACAACGACTCCAATTCCCCATAACTCCCCCCACCACCTTCCCTACCCCCCAACAACTTTTAACATCATCAACGCCCTCTAAATAATTCTGCAATCCAAAAATCCAGCAAGCCCATTCCCAGCCCCTCTTCTAAAAAAATCCTTCAATCGCACTTGCCTGCAACACCTAACCATATCTAGCAAATCCCACCTCCTCATCCCTAGCCTCCCAAAACCCTTATTCCACCATGCCTGAAAGCACCAACCTTGATCTTCCTCCTGTAAAAGCCTCACATTTAATTTCCAATAACTCTGATATATTCTCGAAAACCATCCACCTGAAGGTCAGCCAACACTGCCTGAATGTCAAACCACGTCTAAAAAATAAAAAAACTGGGGGGGGGGTTTTTTTTTCCCTTTAAAAACCCACTTCCCCCCCCCCCCCCCCCCTTCCCACTCCTATCCCTGCCTCATAAAATCCATCCAGCCATGCGCCTCAAAACTCACCCTGTACATAATGTGCTCCACCTGAAACCCCCCCTTCCGACCACATCTACGACCCCGACGTCTCCGAAAAGCATCCGTAAGACACCCAACACACCCGCCCCCCTATGTTACGTCTCCTTGCCTAATTCCCAACAAAAACAATTCCAATCACTCCAATATTGCAATAGCAAGAAACCCAAAGATAGTAATAACCATACGTCCCGAACAAAGTCTGTTTTTATCCTCACGTTACCAATCGTGGCATATTATACTCCCCACAAAACATACCTGCTCTCCCCACCACCACCCATCCACTCGAACAACCCTCCCCCCTCCTCCCACCCTATGACTCGAACGGACAGTCCTCCTTCATAAAACAGCCACTCCTCCCTTTAAAAAGTTTTGCCATCTTAACAAACACCTGATATCCTCTCAATTGCAACTTACTACCTGACTTATGGTTATGTTCCTGTAGGAAACAAAAACCCACATCATACCTTTTGAGGAACACTCCCAACCATACCCTATTTACTTCAGTCTTGAGCATATCATTTAGTGTTACACACCTACGGTCAAGGAAAGGCGGCTTACCCTGTGGCTTGCTCACAATTCCCATGTCAAGCTGCTCACACTTTCCTTACTATTTTTAATAAGACCCCCTAACCCTCCCCCTGTCCCTCCCCCCCCTGTAGGGGATTTTCGTACCACCTCTGCCCATGCCTTCTTACCTGGTCTTTGCCCAGGAGTTAAAACGTCCGTCTAATTCAGTCAACCTACTGGCCGCTTCCTAGCTGCTCCGCAAGCCATCTCTCCTCAGGTACATCCTCCCTGTGTACCTCTGCCAGTCCCCCCCGCGCCAAGGGATAATATTGCCTGCCACCATTCCCTGTTTCCTCCCTTCTCACTCTGCACTTGCAATCGCTGCCTATCCACTGGCCGTCCATCCAGGTCCCTCTCCTACGAAGCCTCCTCCAAGAATTCCTGAGCAACAGACTCCAAGGAACACCTGAGTCGATCCTCCACTTTCCTCCACCTCCACAGGCTTTGGAGAAATCTCCCTCTCCACCGGAAGTGTGACACACGTCCCCAACTGTTTCTCCCTCTTTTCCACCTCCTCACTCCAAGAGGGGTCCCAGTTTTCGCCTCGCCACCACACTCGTCTGCTGGGCCTCCTCCAACGGTCAGGCACCACTTGTGGCAACTCTACGTGCACATTGCGCTGCTGTATGTTTTCATAAGAGTTGCAAAGACGACACGTCCTCCTTTTGTCCCGCAATAAGATCACACATACTGAGTTCTGTTGCCTGTTAACATAACATAGAAGGTAAGGCTTCTTTAATGTCATCTTGATGTTTGTATGAACCTTCCGGAGCCCTCATATGGTCCATCCCGCCATACCCACCTCTAGCCTCATGAATGACATCCGTATTCTGAAAACGTCGCTCTATAACCAAACTTTGTCCCTCAAAGGTAAATTTCCCTCACCCTATCCACGTGTATAAGTAGACACGTCATGCATACACCACATCACTTCGACGAGTTAGGCACATTCGGCGTTCCTGGTCCAACTACACACACTGATGTATAAACGGCCCTCAGAAAACTTCACAAATACGCTTTTCATCCCGTAAGGCCACACCATAACGTTCCTCGTGTAGGGATGCCATAAGATCCTAATAAATTGCAGGAAGAAGTCGTTCATCTTAGCAGGCTCAGAGAACCCCTAACAGCTCATGCAGACTGTGTTAATCCTCCTGCCGGTGTAATCCGCCATGTTTGATCAGTGAAAACTGCACAGAAACCAGGTGAAGTGGGAGCTACTGCGCAGCCCGTCCTCACGGCCCAATAGCGATGCGAACAATAAAAAAGGTTAATCATGGAGCGGCAGGGGTTCAGGGAGAACATTGTGAATTGGGCATGTACTTTATATCGGGGAGCTGGGATGTGTGTACAGATTAATGGAAGGGTGGGGTTGCATGTGGAAATGGGCAGGGGATTGAGGCAGGGATGCCGGTTGTCCTATAATTTGCATTGTTAACAGAACCGTTTTATAGGGCAGTGGAAAGGTTGCATACACGAGGGGGTAAGAGAGGACATACGAGGTGCGAGTCCCGGTATCATAGTTATATTAATGACACAACTGTCCTAGTTTAGTGGGAGGGAGGGCTTGCGGGGTCTGGAGAAGTACCGATTTATTTGGATGGCAACAGGTATAGCCCCTCAAGGATGTTTCCTTGATGTTGGTGAGGGGCTTTTGATTACTTTGCTCGCAGTTCCCCCGAATAAGCCTGAATGCCTATCCACATCCCCCCCCCCAGGGCCTGCAAATAATCCCTCCGGTTAGCGCTTCCCCCTTGAAAATAATAATAATCATAACAGTATGGCAGTGAAATGTGCATAAATCAAAGCCTCATGAGATTAGGTGAAGGGGATGGGCTGGAGGGCAGGGGTGGGGGGGGATGAGGTGGTGTGACCTGGACCAGATGAAAATATTGTGGAAGTTGTGTATAGGGTACTGCTCCAGATGGTGAGGGCAATAATTCAAAAGGGTGTGGTAGATAGGGTATTGGGAAGATTGTCAGGATTTTACGGCCGACACATCTTCCGTTACACCAGAGGTTCATTGTGTCAATGGGCTTTTGTACAGCAAAATATGGCATGTGCAGCTTTGAACCCTTTGGTGTATGGGGATTTCCAGAGATTGTTTGAGGCAGAGTTTTCCATTTTATCTGGGTTTGGGATGTCAATTGGTTGAAAAGAAGAGGTGGTAACACTTCCCGGTGCCTTGGAGGGTGGAGTTAATTCATTTGGAACGAAGGTTTTGAAGTTGTGTCTATGTGACAACATGAGTTGCTAAGGCTCGGGGGGGAGGGGATTAGAGGTGTGGGATGCTGATCTACGTCGCAGGGAGATCTTCGGAGACAGTGGAAGGACAGATTTGAGAGATGCGATTTGAGTTCTATTGATGATGGGTCAGAGAACCGAGAACGTGAGCTAGGTCCATGGCGAGGAGTTATCGGCCTAGGGTGGCAGTGGCAACGGAAGGAGTGTACCCTTTTGAATGCATGGGAAGACATTTGGAGGGTCGATTAAAATGGATACGCAATCCGGCACGGCGTGAGGGAGGTAATGTAGAATAGTTTTCTTCACTGAATATAGCCGTCTGGGGTTGTTTACGAAATAGGCGAATAAGGGATGGTGGGGAGTGTCAGGTTTGTTGGGGTAGATGAATCCGCTTTTCATGTAGTGTATTTTTGTGAAAGCCAAGGGGTTGTGCGTGAATGGTTCGGGAAAGTAATCCGGTATGTGGGGGGGGAAGGGTTGTCGGTTTTGAGAGCGCTCACCTCTTCAAGGGAGGCTCCTTGGCGTGGTGAAGAGGCTCTTGGTCTGAGGAAATAGACCTATCGTCTTCTTCCTCAGACCGAACCTATTACCCCCCAATTCTCCCCTCCCCTATTCCCCATCCTCCCCATCCTCCCCTATTTCCTTTCCTCCTCCTCCTCCCCCCTCCTCCTTTTGCCCTTCCTCTTTTTGTCCTTTGGATATCTCCCACAGACGCGCTAGTTCCTAGGTTAGGAGAAAGGATACCGGGGTCAATATAAAAAAATCACCATTCCATTGAGGTTCTTAGCGGTGGCGTAGTTTTCCGTGGATCTGGATACGCCTGGGATGTCCCATCCCTCTCGGTATCCCAGATAGCTTGGGTTCCTTTCCGGAGCGACGAGTGTATCTCTGGAAGCCACCTTTCGGATTCCGGGTGGTGCCGAAGGAGGTATCTTTGTGGCGGGATATCCGCCGCCCTCTCTTTTGTCCACCGGGTAGCTCGGCCAGATGTGAGGTAGCTATCCAGATTGTTAGTATACAAGCATGAGGGTAGGGTATGGCACGGGTTTCCATGCTGCATCGTGCGCTACTTGCGGGGCTGAGGTCCTCTTGGGCGCGGAGGGAGTTTCTGCCCTTTCAATCCTCCTAGGACCTATCCCTCCCGGTCCCCCCTTTTTTATTTCTTTTTTTTTATTTTTATTTCTTTCTTTTTTTCTTAAAAACATAAAGAAAGAATACCTAACCATGGTAGCCCTAGTCCAATGAACCTGGTACCCCCGGGCCCCTTCATATACCGCACCCCGTTCTGACCCCGCCCACTTTGGACCCACTCTTCAGGACATTCCTCATGCCTCTGTACCTATTGCCGGTGCTGTTCCTCACCGCTTCAGGGGGGGTTTTACTAGGCCTCGAATGACTCCTTCGATTTTCGGACCTTCGCGCTCCTCTGACTATGCTTCCGGCCTCTCCCTCTATGTGCGGCAATTCAAATCGCCGACCCGTTCCACTCGGACCAACTCTGGTCCCACGCCTAAAACGCCAACGACAATTACCTGCTGATGATATTTCACCACTCTCGTTCTTCTCAGAAACGATCGACACGTCCTTCACTACCTTTCCACGCTCAGTATTCAGACAGAACAGTGGACTAAATTCTTCACTTACGACCAACTTCTCAACAGGGGGGGGTGCCTATCTTTCTGACCATAGTAAAATGGCACTGGCACTCCAACCCATGTTGGTAAAAGATATTCTTTTCATGCATCTTAAGAGCGTATGCGCATCAGTACCCGTACAGAATGCTACCCGGCTCAATGAGCTCTCCGTCTTTCCCATATTGATACGTTCCTGACACTCTTTGAAAAACATCATTCCCTCAATTCTGTAGTGGTTACCGTCATCTGCCCCATACCATCGTTCAACAAAATTTCCAGACATGTGGCACTGAACATTCTAGAACAGCTGGAAACTCCAAGATCTCCCAATCCTCAAGGTAGACACTTACATTCTTACCTTGTCGCGTGTCGGAGACGAATACCCTAGCAAAGTGCTCGATTAACTTTTGACAGCCAGAACTCCCATCCCTCATTATATAGCAGGACATCGTTTACAAGTTCGAAAGGTGATCCCTACACCACAACATGTAGAAAATGCTGGCGATTTGGCATTCCAGCAAATATTGCAGATCTATCGCCCGAATCCCAGTCTGTGGTGGCCGATGACCATTCTAATAGCGTCTTGCAATCGATCTCCTCTTGCCTAACTGTCATGAGGCTCACCCTTCGTACACTCGCCGTTGTCAGGTCTATTTAATACAAGCGGGAAATCCTTACCTCAAAGAGTCAAGTCTCCCTTATGCCATGGCAGGTTTCGTCATCTCCGCCTCCAAGGGAACTCCCACGTGTTTCTTAATTCCCGTGTTTTCAAAACGTCCCCCCACTTCCTAGTACACATCCTTCTACACCCACCCAGTGGTTGCCTCACCCATAATCACTCCGTATCTAACGCCTTTTGCTGTCCTCAGTCTCAGACGTCCTACTCAACGCCTCAGTCAAATCTCGCTTCTTCGAGTATCTCTCTCACAACCTTCAGTATCGACGAGACCTCGTACGACACCTCCTCCCAATCGTCCCTCTACCTTCTCAAAAGTCAAAAAAAGGTCCCGGTAACACCTCCTACCCATCTTCCACCTCCTACCCATCATCCACCCTCCTCATTTTTACCCTCCCTGTCTCTGTCCCTAGGTCTTTCCCCTCTCACTGGCTCAGTTTACAAGTGCAGGAGGTTCACCTCCTCCTCGTAAAGTACCTTCCTGCCCCTGTTCCCTCCCAAGTTTCTTCCTCTTCTTCCACCGTCCCAGGTTCCTGCCTCTACTGTCCCCTGCCACGCTTCTCCAGTTTCCCTCCACCCTTTCGCCCCCCCCCTACCTTGGGAACAGTCCATACAGTCCCAATCTTTACTCCATCCTCACCCTACCATTACCAATATTGTCTCCCATACGACATCTCTGAATTCCGAAAACACTTGAAGCAATCTCTGAATATAATGGCAGAGAACCAAACCATCAATGGACACCTGATCCAGGGCCGCGCACCTTCCCGCTCTTTCTCCCTCCTCAGCTCCATCTGCGCAACTCCTTCTTCACAGCGCACCGTTCCTTCGCTGCTTGAACATTTTCCACTGCCTCCCGCAGTGGACCTTTCCTAACCCTTCTAGTCCGCAGGAACCCTTACCTGCGGATTTCAAGTATCTTTATCATTGCCCAATCGAAGGCCTATTTACAGTAGAATATACGCCGGCCTCAGGGGTATCTGGTGAGCATTCAGATGTTACTCCACCCAGTTTCCCCTTTGGCGTTTGCATACAGAACCAAAAATTAACACTCTGCTGTTATTTTCTCACATCTCAGGCTATAATTTTATTGTATTCTACAGATCCTTTTCCTGATGGACCTTTAAAAGAAAGTTGCCCTTATCTTTTCCTCCCTCTGGAAATTAAATACCATCAGCTATTTGTTCATACTTCGCGTGCATTACACAGCACCCGGTATCCCTTACATAGGTGGTATACGCTCTGTTTCTTTAATATCTCTCCCCTTCGTCGGTCATTATCTATTCCGATTTTGCCTTCGCCTGTTCGTCATAACCGCCACCGATTCCCTGTTACTTGTGATTTTAATGCCCACCATTTCCCTCTGGGGGGGGGTCTCACTGTGATACCCGTGGAATTCAGTTAGAGGCTTTTCTTGCCACCCACCCTCTCCATTGTTTAAATAAGTACTCACACCCATTTTGATCCTCGACACATACTCTCTCTTGGCATCGATCTCTTTTGCTCTTCCTCCGCCTCATAGACTTCACTTGGTCTGTTCTCCCGGACATACTGACAGTGATCCATTCCCAATCATTCTTACTTCCCTTCATATTCGCCACCTCTTCGCACCCCACGCTGGCAATTTAATCGTGCAAATTGGAACCTTTACTCACACTAACTGTTTTTAAAGAGGTTCCTTCTTCGTCTCCATCGATGAGCTTTTACACCTCTTCTCGTCCTCCGTTGTCACCGCAGCTTCTCAATCTATACCCCCAAACTTCGGGCAGGCATTCTCAGAAAGCGTGCCTGGAGTGGTCCCTGCTTGTGCTCGTGCAGTACGTTTGAAACGCGCTGTATGGGGCAGGTACCGGTACAATAGAACCACAGACACTCCTTGATTAACACAGAACGTGCGATCGCTCGCCGTGTCATCTCCGTGACGCTAAACGCACTTGACTGGCGAGATTGTCTCCACCATCCCTCTGCTTCCCTCAGTGAGTGCAGTCCTGGAAAAAATTACAAAAACTGAGTGGTAAATATTCTCCTGACCCGGCTCCTTTTCTGCGGTTGCCGGTGTTGAATATATCAACCCACTAAGATGTTGCCAATGAAATTGGCACATCTTGTCCGTATTTCTCAGGAACTCCAACTATGCCCCTCATTTTTCTTCCACAAAGTCTGCCAGAGGAGTTAGCACCCCCTTGGACTTTTCTTCTCTCCAGAGAAGAACAGTATAAACGTGCCTTTACACCTTCAAGAACTGGAGCAACACTCTCAGCTAGTCGATCATCGGCAGCTGGGCCCGACGACATCATATCGTATGCTTACAACATTTACATCAACTCAGCCCTTGCAGTTCCTAATACGCCTTTACATCTTATTTGGTCACACGGATTTTCTTCCACAGCTGTTGAAAATTCCGCCATTGTTTCTCCCTTTCCGCAAAACGCAGGCACTACGGGAACATGAAACCTCCATCATCGTCCCATGCTCTACCAGTGCGAGTTTGCCAAGTAATGGAACCCTAGTAAATAGACGTTAGTTGGTATTTAGAGAGACACAACAGTCTCTCCACTCGACAATATGGCTTTCGTAAGGGACGTTCTACCAGATACCCCTTACAACGCTTGGAAACGATGTTCGTAATGCCTTTGCGAATAACCCTCAGTTATTGCCATATTTTTTTGACCTGAGAAGGCATATGACACAACTTGGAGTATAATATTTTTAGCCCAAGCCCACTCCTTAGGCCTTCGAGGCAATCTACCATCCTTCCTTAAGAACTTTTTAACTGGATGGGGGGGGGTGGGGGGGGGGGGAGGTGTGGTGGGGTGGTTTTATATGGGAAGGGGGAGGGGTTGTTGGGAATAAAGTAGGTGAAATGAGGTTGGGGGAAAAATGTGGTGTTCTGAGCAAACTCTTTTTCTCATTGCTTTTAAAATTATTGATGTGCCTCTAGTTCTTCATAAAATATTTGGTCTCAATCTATGTTGATGACTTAAGCTATTTGATTTGCAGGCACTGACGTTCACCTCCTTACAGTTTCTCTCCAACATGCAGTTCGACCGTGTGTCCAATTGGCCACCAAACGTGGTTTAAATTTTCCCAGCACTAAACCCACCCAAATCACTCTTACTAGACGCCCCTTCTGTCATCTCCGTCATCCTTTGTACATCTATGGCTCCCGTATCCCTGAACGGATACATCAAGTTTCTGGGCCTCCTCTTGACGTAGGTTATCCTGGAACCTCACATACATCTCTGAAGGCAACTTTGTCACAGCCGGCCTGACCCTTCTTAAAAACCTTGCTCATCTTTCGTGGGAGCTGATCGTCGAACCCTCTTTCGCCTACATTCCACCCTTATTTTATCTGAAACCTTGATTATGTGACCAGATCTATTCAGCGGCATCTCCTCTACTCCTCTAGCCTTAACCCCCATTCAACACCAAGGATTACGTTTATGCCTTGGTGCTTTCCGCTCTTCCGCCTGTTGAGAGCCTCTATGCAGAAGCGAACGTTCCTCCTTACCGATCGCCGAGATGCCCATTGCCTGCGCTACTATTACGCCTCATGATCTCCGCATCTTCCTTTATAGAATGGTCACTGATATTTAGTAACATTCTTTATTTGTTCGCCGCCCCAGTTTTACTCCGTCCCTTCTCTCTTCCACCTTCATATCGCTCTTGTCTCTCTTTCAACTACCACTTATCTATGTACATTAGCATCTCACTTTTCCTACCCCCCTGGGAAAGTTCCAGCTGTTCGAGTCTGTTCTTTCTCCCTCCCTTTGCCTCGAAATCCCAACGACTACGGTCCGCTTCCGCTGCTCTATTTCTTGACCACTTTCACTCTAGTGCATTGCTGTGTACACAGATGGCTCTAAGTCTTCTGATGGCGTAGGATTCGCAGCAGTGTTTTCCCCGGACAGCGTCGTACCAAAAAGGGCATTACTAATCTTCGGCTAGTATTTTTACTGCTGAAAAATCCTTTAACTAATACAATAGATATATACGACACACACCATTAAACGCATACGTACGTTCAAGAAACACACAGTAACAGGGAAGGGATTAAAACATGCAAATATAGATTTTGTAAACCCAAATATCTGGCCACTAAAACACAATCACAAACAAAAATACAAAGAAAACTTGACTCAAGAAAAAACGCGTCCTTATACAAAAAAGGAAAGCTTCAAAAACATAAACAACTGTAAAGGCACCCACTTGGGGGGGGTCATTTTGTACACAAAAGGTATAGTATGTAATCCTGAACTCCAGAATCGACAAACACACATCATAACTAGAATACATCTCATGCCCAAACTCATATACCACGCCAACTCCGGCTCCTTTCCTCTGCTTCAGAATCTCACGACTATGGTGCTCTTCGCACATACTCCTAAGTAGAGGGATTGATACCTCATCTTACTGTACATAGTTCTACTGTCCTTCAAGTTTATGTCCCTAGAAATTTGATATTGATAAAGCACTGGATGGTGAAACGTCTACAATAAAGATACCAGTATGTTGCACGTGTCTTAAATTTCATCTTGTCGGTATATATACATTCATACACATCACCCTACTAACCAACCCCTGACATCATCCTAAACCTTCGCAAAATAGACAACAATAAAAGCCGTGTCTTCTCCACAAAACGCCACTTTGTCCTTCCACGACTCTTCTGTCGTAGTATTGCCCCTGACGGCAATATACCATGTAAAAAACCGGAACATGGCTATCACGCACCCAGGCCGTAATTTTTCAGCTTACTAAATCTGACCAAAAATATTTTCCCCGACAACATGGGTAACAAACCTTCTCTGGAGCTTGCGTACTACCCCCCAGTAACCTACTTTAAAACCTTAAGCGAAAGGTTTTTCCGTTCCCTTACTAATCAACAAAGCCCGTAGTAATAAAAAAACAATCTCTCATTCCCTCAGTCCATCCCCCATCCACTTATTTCAGCCTCATATATACCTGTTCCATATTTCCCCGCCATCACACCCACCACGCCAAACCTCCCACTTTAGAAAAAACACAGTTCACCCCTACGCTTTAAAGTTCCAACATCCAAACTCCTCGACTACAGGTAAACAACCACACGTTTTACCCAATCACACTCGATCCCCACAAAAAGGTAAATACTCGTCACAATAATCCATTGATCGCTGTCCTGTAATCGGGAAAAGCCGCAACGGCACACCTTACTATACAAATAAAACCGTTAAAAACGATCACCGGTTGGGCCAGAGTGAATGTTCGGGCCTCAAACACCCAGACGACCATGACTTTTTCCAACGTCCTTACTGAATTTTCCTCCCGCGCCACATCCAAATCGTCCTCTATAAATAAATCACAATCTTTAATGACATCGCAGTTGTGTTAACCACGTTACAGCCACCATTCTTCCCCTTTCCAGGTACCCCAAACCCCATAATCATTGACTTTTCACTATTTACCTTCATACCCGTGGCTCATTCAAACACACGCACAACACCTTCCAACACTTTCATAGACATCCGTTCACACACCAAAACAGTCGTATCATCCACATAACCTTTTAATGCTGGCCAACATCTCCCTTCCCCTACCCCCCCCACCCAGGGAATTGACTGTGCTCTCAACCATCCTGTAAAAGGGCCTGAAAACACGCAAATAAGATCTGTGACATAGGGTACCCTTGTCGTAAACCTCTACCCATCTCCAAGTCCGTCCCCATACACCCATTTATTTGTACTCTCATCTTTGCTCCCTTATACAGCGTTTTACCCACCCAACTATTTCTTCACCATAACCCTGTCTCCTAAGTATACTCTGCAGTGCACCTCTTTTCCACTCTATCATAGGCGGCTCGCCAGTCTAAGGCCAATAAAGCCGCCCTCCCGCCCCTTTGACTCCACAAAACTTTTTAAAAAATCCGTGACTTTCTAAAAATGGGACCTGCCCGGCAACCCAAACTGCGATGGTAAAAACATCCCTCCCCACCACGCATTTAAACCCTATTACCCAAAATTTTAGCGAAAACCTTTATAGTCTGCAAAAAGCCCCGTTTATTGCCCTATACTTCCCAAGGTCTGGCTGCCCTTTGCCTTTCGGGACCAACACCACAATTGCTGTATTCTGCTTATTCCCTTTAAGTTACCCTTCTCCTTCATACAATTTAATAATCTTACCATGAACTTCCCAATCAACGTCCAATGCTGTAAATAAAATTCCACCGGTAAACCATCAATACCCCGGGGCTTTGCCTTTCTCATTTCCCTTGTAAAGCAATTTCAATTTCCCCCTCAGTAATATCCCCCCCCAAAACCTTCCCATCACTGCCCAAATTGCACTTGGCATATGTGCACACCCTATTTAATTCCACTTCATCCACATCACTATAGTCCAGTATTTTTTATACCACATATCCCGCATATGCACTCATAAGCTTTCGTGTTTCTTATCACTTGACCTGCCTCTATGGATCCATCGTCTCGTGTACCTCCAAGCTCGGGATTGTCATCAGCGCCTGCTTTTGCTTTTGCTGCTGCCCAAAACACATGCAGATGGCTTTCTCCCCCCCAAAACTTTTCTAATCCTGCTTGCACCCCGCACCGCTTGAAACCGCTCATTATGCAACGTTCGCAAGCTCTCTTTTTTGTCTACAATCTTGTCAATGGGGTAAACACCACCAACCTTTCCCTGCCCATAAAAACCTCTTAATCGATCCTCTAAATAATTCACTAGTCCCAAAATTTTAGTGTTTATACGTTTACCCCCCCCTCACGAAAAAGGATTTTTTTTCCTTTTTTTTGCTTTCCGAGTTCCCCCCCACGTTACAATGTCTTCTAATCCTCCTGAGCTTCCTTTGAAAGCTCTTTTCCCCAGCATAGAAAAACCCCCTAAACCTTCGTATCACTTTTTCATAATTTTTATTTTTAAATTTTCCAAAAAGGCCCCATAAATTTTTCCCCCATCCCCCCCCCCCCCTACTCCACCCATTTCGCCCTACAACCTTCCAGTTTCCCTTTTTAGAGGGATTTTTCCCTTTTTGGACTTTTTTTGCTTCAATAAACCTTTCCCCCCTTCAAAACCCGTTTGGGAACAACGTTGGTTTATATGCCCGGCAAAAAAAAACTTCCCAAATTTTTTTTAAACCGAAGGAAGGTTACGGCTGCTTTTTATCACCGGTCGAGGGGGGGGAGACTACTCTCTCCCGCTTCACATTGGCCCCTACTCGTCTTTTCTCATGGATATTCATGGAGAGGCGTCCCCCCTCCCTTTTGTGAGAATTGCCAAGCTCCATTTTTTCAGTTTTAGCCACATTCTGTTGGATGCCCAAATTTATAAAGAGCACGCAGAATTTACCCCTGTGGGTCTCTTCCCCTCTGGCTACTCCCCTTTTCCTTCCCCCTTTTCGCTGTGGACCCACCTTTCCCTCCGACCCCCTTCATTGACTTTTTTTAAAAAAAACTGACCCGACTTCCAAAAAATGATACCTTCACCCTTTTCTACTTCAATCTCTTGTACCCTTACCCCCGTATATCCCCTGCCCCCGCTGTTTTTCGTAACCTTTCTTCTCCCTCCCCCTTCTGCCATCCCCAAAACCCTCGCTTTTTCCCTTTCCCCCCCCTGCAGCGTGTATAGCCCTTGTGGCCCTTTGCGCTTCTTTTTTATTATAAAAAAAATAAAAATAATAATGCCCTTTGATCTGACAAGACCCCTCTTTGACCGTATTAAAAGACTTTTCAACTTCTCCTTGAGGAAAAAATTTTCACTTGTCCAACCTTGCAGGGATTTCCCCCCTTTTGATAAAAGTATGTTCCTTTCCCAAACCCCTTTCCCCCCAAAAACAACACGTAACTTAACATCCCCCCAAACAAATCTCTGAGAGGTGAGACAAAATGCCCCGCCCCTTTGGGGGTTTGACGTCAGCCGCCCCTGATGACCCCCCCAGGTTTCCCGTCCCTCCCACTTTCCGCCACTTCCGAAAGTCAAAGCCAAAAAAAAAAAACAAGGCCCCCCACACACAAAATCCTTTCCCCCACCTTTTGTGCTATTTCCCCCGCAGGAGCGCACATTACTAAAGAAAATGCACTTTTCCCCTTTCCCAAATTTCCATTCCCCTCTCCCCCCCCCAAACACCCCCCCCCCCCAAACCCCCCCCCCCACTTTTCTGCAATCTTTTGTCTCTTTTAAAAAACCCCCCAGTGGAGAGGAAAGTGGGCTGGCCCGCTGGCCCCCCCGGAGGTCTTGTGGCAGTTCTTTTCAAAAACTGGCGCAGGCTAGCCAGCGCCGGATAAATATGTCTCCCTTAAAATTAACCAGTGGAGCTGAACGGGGAAACAAGGGATTTTCTTCAAATGCAATCATCAGAGTCCTAGGGAATAGCCAGGGGGGAGATTTGGGGACTTGCACTGAAGGGTTCGAAGAGGTTTTTTTGAAAAATTTAGTTGGGGCAAAATGTTTGGACAGTGGGAATAACCCAAAGGGGGCCAAAACCAGTTAATCATGCTGTGACGTGAGACTGCATGTGTATCCCACTATTACACGGGGGTTTAAAGATCGGAAGTGCCATTGAGGCGGAGATCTGATATTCGGTTCACTTGTGTAAATTTCGGCACAATACAAAAGGTCACGCAGGGAAGGGGGTCATCTGCCCATATGTGGGGAACCTGATACATTCTCTGTAAGATGCCCAACATCCCGTCCATCGACGTGGTGATGGAAGATTTGGGGCTCAGGTTTTTTTTTGACTACCTGGGGAGCGATGCACTTGCCGGGTTTTTGGGGGGTTTGACACCTGGCTGCGCAAAGTGAAAGACGACGTGGGGGATAAGGACCCCGCAGCAACGAGAGATGGGAGGAAAGGAGAAGGATGAGATCTGCCGTATTCGCTCTGCCCCGCGAGTTTGACATAGTGAGGAGGTTTAGGGGCCGAAGAAAAGGAATGGCAGGGGCTCGCAGGGGGGACGACATAACCCCCGGCCCGGGGTTGTACAAGTGCGGTGAAGGTCATCGGGAAGTGAATGTAGCGATGCGGAAACGCGATAGTTCGACGTTCGTTGTGCGGCATAAAAAAAGCCACAAGCGCCCCACACCCCTTCAAGGGGGGCTTTCCTGGGTGGTGAAGAGGCTTCTGGTCTAGGATTTCCCTGTCGGGTCTTCTTCCTCAAACCCAACCTAATTTTCCCCCCTCCCCCCCCACCCACCCCCCATCCCCCCTTTTTTCCTTTTTCCTCCCCTCCCCCTCCCTTTCCCTTTCCTTTTCCCCCCCTTAAATAGAGATCTGCCGTAAATTTTGGGACTTGCCTAAGGCAAGGGGTTTTTGAAATTTATTTGGGATTTTTGGAAAAGGGGAAAAAAAGTGGCCAAAAGAAAACGCGGGGGGAACGCATATTTCCCCTTTACAAGGGTTGATGAAGGCCTTTTGGGCGGAAAGTTGATTTGGTTTTATTGGAAATGGCAAAAAAGGGACGGAAGTTCATTGCCCTTGGGGGGGAATAACTTTCCCCAAGCCCCCCCCAAACATCCTTTCTCAGGGGAGGGGGCTTTTTTTGGCCGTGGGAGGTCATTTGCCTTTCGGGTTTGCCCGGGTCGGGAAAGAGACTTTCCCCAACCGAATTAAAAAAGGGGGTAACCCCCCTCCCGCAAAGGACAAAAAACCAAAAAAAAACACTCCCCATCCCCCCCCCCCCCTTTTTCTCTTCATCCTAATTACTCAAACTCTGTGCCTTCCCATCCCTCCACCCCCCACCCTCCAATTTCCGTTTCTCTTTCAAACCCGCCTTTTTCCCCCCAAAAAAAAAAAAACCCCCCCACTCCCCCCCCCCCCCCCCCATCCCCCCCTTTTTTTTTTTTCCTTATTTTTTCCCCTTCCTCTTTTTAGCCTTCGTGATTTCCCCCACAGGCGCCTAGCCCTGGTAGGGGAAAGGACCCCGGGGGCCCCATCCCATTCCGTTGGGTTTCTTGGGGGTGGCGTATTTGCCGTGGAATCTGTTGCCTAGGGATGTCCCCGACCCTCCCCGGGTACCCGAGTAGCTTTGGGTTTTTTTGGGGGGGGGCACGGGTGTTCTCTGGAAGCCCCCTTTGGATTCCGGGGGTGGTGGCTAAAGGGGAGGTATGTTTTGGGGGCGGTACCGGCCGCCCCCTCTTTTTCCACCGGGTACCCGGGCAATGGAGGTTGCTACCCCCGATTGCTGGTTTACGGGCTAAAGGGTAGGGATGGCAGGGTTCCAGCTGCACTGCGCTCTAGGGGTGTCGAGCCCTTGGGCGCGGGGGGAGTTTTTGGGGCCCTTTCATTCCCCTGGGAAAAATATCCCCCCCGTCCCCCCTTTTTTTTCTTTTTTTTATTTTTATTTTCTTTCTTCTTTCTTTTTTTTTTCTTAAAAACAAAAAAAAAAAGAGTAACCTAACCATGGCACCCAGCCCATAACCGGTACCCCCGGGGCCCCTTTTGATACCGCACCCCTTCTGACCCCCCCTCGTCTTTGGACCACTTTTCAGACTTTCCCTCATGCCTCTGTACATTTGGGGTTGCTGTTTCCTCCCCCGCTTCAGGTACTGAGGCCTCGATGATCCTTCGATTTATAGCCCTTTCCCTTCTCCTCTGACATGTTTCCCGGCCTCTCCCTCTGGGTGGGGGAAATTTTTCAAACGCCGACCCGTTCCAGTAGGCCAACTCTGGTCCCACGCCTAAACGTCAACGACTTTACCTGCTGAGATACTTTCCACCTTCCCCTTCCCGTTCTTCTCAAAAACGTCGACACTCCTTCACTCCCTTCCACGCTCAGTTTCAGACTGAACAGTGGACTAAATTTTTCACTTTAACCCAACTTCCTCTACTGCCTATCTTTTGACCATAGTATTGGCAAGGCACTCCTACGCCATGTTGGTAAAGAATTCTTTTCATGCTCTTAAGAGGGGGAAACCCGCATCATTTACCGTACAAAAGTACCCGGTGTGAGTCTCTCGTTTTTCCATAAAATACTGTTCCTGCCCCCTTGAAAACATCTTTCCCCCCAATTTTTGAGGGGTACCGTTATTCTGCCCCATCCATATTTTCAACAAAATTTCCAGACATGTGGCCCCGACATTCTAAAACCGGGAATCCAAGATCCCCAACCCCCGGGTAGACACTTACTTTTCTTCCTGCCCGTGGGCGGAGACAAACCCCTAGCAATGTGGTCTTTTTAAAACTTTTGACGCCAGAACTCCCATCCCCTTTTATATGCGGGACATCGGTTACAAGTTCGAAAGGTGACCCCTACACCAAACAGTGAGAAATTGCTGGCTTTTGGGCCATCCAGCGAAATATTGAATCTACCCGAATGCCCAGCTGTGTTGCCGATACCTTCAATACGTCTTGCAATCGATCCCCCTCTTGCCTTAACGTCAGGAGGCCACCCTTCGTACCCCTTCGCCGTTGTCGGTCTATTTAAACGAGCGGGAAATCCTTACCCAAAGAGACAAAAGGTCTCCTTTATGCCAGGCATTTTCTCATCTCCGCCCCAAGGAGACCCCCCACTTGTTTTTTTATTCCCGTTTTTTCAAAACGCCCCCCAAAATTCTGGTATCCCACTTCTAAAAACCCCACCTCTGGGGTTACCTCCCCCAAAATCACTCCTGTTCTAACCCTTTTTGCTGTCCTGGGTCAGACGTCCCTACTTCAACGCCTCAGTTAATCTCGCTTTTTTCAGTTCCCCTTTACAAGCCTCAGTATCGACGAACCCCGTACACACCTTTCCCAATCGTCCCTCTCTTCTAAAAATCAAAAAAAGGTCCGTAACCCCCTCCCCATCTTCCACCTCCCTTTTTACCCCCCCTGTCTTTTCCCTAGTTCTTCCCCTCTCACGGCTCAGTTACAAGTGCAGAGGTTCCCCCTCCTCCTCGTAATGTACCTTCCCCCCCTGTTCCCTTTCCCAATTTCTTCCTCTTCTGCCACCCCCCCCAGGTTCCGTCTCTTCTGTCCCCTGCCCGTTTCTCCATTCCCTCCCCCCTTTGCCCCCCCCTACCTTGGTACAGTCTAATACAGTTCCCAATTTTTACTCATCCCCCCCTACCATCCCAATATTGTCCCCATACGACATCTCTGATTCCGAAACATTAAAAGAAATCCTAAATATTTTGGCAGAGCCCAAAACCCATCAATGGACACTGACCACCTTCCGCTCTTTCTCTTCCCTGCTCCATCTGCGCAACTCCTTTCTTCACAGCGAACCTTCCCTTCGTGCTTGAACATTTTCCACTGCCTCCCCATGGACTTTTCAAACCCTTTTTTCCGTAGGAACCCTTACCTGGGATTTCAAGTTCTTTATCTTTCCCAAAATATGGCCTTTTTTACAGGGGAATATCCCGGGGCCTCGGGGGTAATGGGGGTGGCTTCAGTGTTACCCCCCATTTCCCCCTTTGGTGTTTCTTACAGGAACCCAAAATTACACTCCTGTTTTTTCTCACATCTCGGGCTAAAATTTTATTGTTTTCTTCAGATCCTTTTCCTGAGGGGGCCCCTTTTAATGAAAGTCCCCTTTTCTGCACTGTTTTCCGTACCATCAGTATTTATTCATACTTCGCTGCTTACACAGCAGCCCGTATCCATTTACATAGGTGGTATACCCCCTTGTTCTTTTATCTCTCTCCTTCTCGGGCAAATCTTTTCCCGGTTTTTGCTTCCTTTGTTTCGTCTTACCCCCCCACCGATTCTGTTATTTGGGATTTTAATGCCCCCCTTTTTCCTTGGGGAGGGTTCCTGTATTCCGGGGGAATTTCATTAGAGGCTTTTCTTGCCCCCCCACCCCCCCCCATTTTTTAAAAACAGGGATCACAAAATTTTTTCCTCGGACTCATCTCTCTCTTGCATCGATCTCTCAGTTTTTTCTTCCTCCCCCGCATTGACTTTACTTGGGCTGTTCTCCTGGACTTTCTGACAGTGATCATTTCCCCAAAATTCTTATTCCCCCTTCATATTCGCCACCTCTTCCACCCCACCGGCAATTTAATCGGGCAAATTTTGGGAAACCTTTTTCTCACACCTGACTGTTTTTAAAGAGGGTTTCCTTTTCGTCCCCCCATCGATGACTTTTACACCTCTTTTCGTCCTCCGTTTTCACCCAGCTTTTCATTTTAAACCCCAAAATTCGGGCAGCATTCTCAAAAAACTGCCTTGGGGGTCTCCTGTTGTGCTCGTCAGTACGTTTGAAACCGCTGCATGGGGCAGGTCGGTCAATAGAACCACAGAGCGACCCTTGATTTTAAAAAAGAAGCGTGCGGGCGCTCGCGTGTCATCCGTGAGCTAAACCACTTGTGGGGAGATTATGTCCCCCATCACCCCTGCTTTTCTATGATGCATTGGAAAAAAAACGAAAAATGGTGGTAAAATTCTCCCCACCCGGCCCTTTTGCGGGGTTTCCCGGGGTTGATTAGCAAACCCACTGATGTTGCCAAAAAATTGGGAAACTCTGGTCCTATTTCTTTTGGGACTCCATCTAGCCCCCTCATTTCTTTTCCCCAAAGTCGCCAGAGAGTGCACCCTTGGACTTTTTTCTCTCAGAGAAGAACAGTATAAGTGCCTTTTCACTTCAAAAACGGAGAAAAACTCTACTTGTCGTCATCGGCAGCTGGGGCCCCGACATTCATATTCGTATGCTCAAAAATTTAATCATCAGCCCTTGAGTCCTATTACGCCTTTAAAATCTTATTTGGGCACAAGGGGTTCTTCCACAGCTGTGGAAAACCGCCAGTTTTCCCTTTTCCGCAAAACCCGGGGCCTACGGGGACGAAAACCCCCCACTATCGTCCCATTGCTCTTTTTCCCTGCAGTTTGCAAAGTAAGGAACGTCTAGTAAATTAGACTTTTGTTGGATTAAGACAACAACATTTTCCCCAAACCCCAATTGGCTTTCGTAAAAGGGCTTTACCCTAGACCCCTTATGCGCCCGGATACGTATGTTCTAATGCCTTTGCGAAAACCCCTCAGTTAATTTTCCAATTTTTTTGACCTTTAGAAAGGGATATGAAAAAATTGGAGGTATAATATTTTAGCCCAAGCCCACCCTTAGGGCCTTTGAGGCAATCTACCATCCTTCCTAAGAAATTTTAACTGACAGGCATTTCCCCTGTTCGGGTTTAAAAAAGTGCCTTCCCCGGACTTTTTCCAAGCTGAAGGTGTCCCCCCCGGGGTGTGTTCGACACAACACTTTTTCTCCTTGCATTAAAGATTTTGGGCCCCTTTGTCTTCCATCAAATATTTTGGGCATCACTCTATGTTATGACTTCCCTATTTCCTTGGAGGCGTGACTGTACCTCCTTACAGTTTCTCTCCAGCATGCAGTCGACCGTGTTTCCAATTGGGCCACCAACTGGGTTTAAATTTTCCAGCACAAAACCCACCAAATCACTTTCACTAGCGCTCTGTCATCTCTGATCACCTTTTACCCTATGGGGTACGTATCCCTGAATGTGATACAGTCAAGTTTTTGGGCTCCTCTTTGATGTAGGTTTTCCTGGAAACCAATTACCTCTCGAAGGGAATTGTCAAAGCCGGGTGAACCTTCTTAAAACCCTTTCTCACTTTCGTGGGAGCTGATCGTCGAACCCTCCCTTTCCCCACATTCCCCCCTTATTTTTTTCGAAACTTGATTTGGGACCAGTCTATTTAGCGGGATCTCCTGCTACTCTCCTTAGCCTTAACCCCATTCATCACCAAGATTACTTTTATGCCTTTGGGCTTTTTGCCTTTCCCCCCGTCGAAAGCCTCTATGCAGAAACGAAGTTTCCCTCCTTATCCCATCCCGTGATGCCCATTGCCTGCGCTACTAGTACCTCTCATGATTCCGAATCCTTCCCTTTTTAGAATGGGCACGTATTTGTAGACTTTTTTATTTTCCCGCCCCTGCTTATCCCCCCTTCTCTCTTTGCCTCCTTTTGCTCTTGCTTCTTTCAACTACCCCTTTTTATGTCATGTAGCATCCACTTTTCCCTACCCCCTGGAAGTTCCACTGTTTGGTCTGTTCTTTCTCCCCCCTTGCTCGAAAACCAACTGCTTCGGGCGCTTCCCCCCCTTTTTCTTTACCCCTTTTACTCTCATTCTCATGCCCCTTGCTGTGTACACGATGGCTTAAACTTCTGACGGCGTAGGGTTGCCAGTGTTTTGGACAGCGTCGTACAAGGGCATTTAAATATCTTCGTAGTATTTTTTCTGTAAATTTTGCCATCCTTACAGCACTTATCCGATTGCATCTTGCCCTTTTCATCATTTTGGTTGTCTCAGACTCCCTTAGTGCTTTACAGGCTATACAAAAATTTTAACACCCCCCCCCTTAGTCCTCCGATCCAATTTGGCTACGCCGCATCTTTACTAACATAAAGAATTGTTTTTTGTTGGGTCCCTGGTCATGTTTACGTACAGGGCAATGAACGGGGACACGCTGCGCGGTCAGCAGTACAGACCTACCAGTTTCTTTTTTAAAGGTTTTCCTACGGACTATTTTTGCTAAAACTTCCCACCTTTTACACCCGTTTGGGAACAACTTGGTCTCTACTCGGCAACAAACTTCAGTCATTAAACCGAGTATAGGTTAGGCCGTTTCTTTTTACCAGTGTCGAGGGTTGGGGGGACACTCCTCCCGTCTTCCCCATTGGGCCCTACTCGTCTACCATGGGGTACTCATGGAGGGCGTCTTGCTCCTCTCTGTGAGAAATTTCCCCAAGCTCCATTTTCAGTCAGCCAATTCTGTTGGACTGCCCACTTTATCAAAGAGCAGCAGAATTTACCCTGTCGTGTCTTCGCCCCCCTGCTCTCTCTTTACCTTCCCTTCTCGCTGATGGACCCCCCTTTCATCAGGACTCTCTCATTGACTTTTTGACAACGACTGACTTACTTCACAAATTCTGATACTTTCAGCCCTTTCTACTTGTATCTCTTGCTACCCTATACCCCCGTACTATCCCCTGCCCCGCTGTTTTCTGTAACCTGCTGATCATCCCCCCTCCCTTCTGCCATCCAATTCCCTTGCTTCCTTCCCTACCCTGCAGCGCTGTATAGCCCTTGTGGCTTAGCGCTTCTTTTTGATTATAATAATAATGAGCGCCCCACCCTGGCTCAGTCCGGGGTCTCAAGGGAGGGTAGCGCCCTACCCTTGCCTTCCAGGGTCGCACCTTCAGGAGAGGGCGAAACCCGCAGGGGTCTAGACTCCACTCTGTTACTTCTTCTTCGGGAATCTTGCTCATACCAGTAGATCTTTAATTGAGTCGAACTTCATCCATGCTACTAGTGGTTGCTGCCGGGGGAAGTGATCGAACAATGGGGCTTCTCCATACACTTGCTCAATCCAGGTCCATAGATCCTTCAAGTGCGTCTTAATGGTCCTGGCCATCCTGGGCTCGAACTTCACTGGTAGGATCATCCTTCCTAGGGCCGGTTTCCGCTTCACCACCAAGAGGCTTGGTCTCTCCAGGCGGTCCACCTTCTGCTGCGCCTCCTGCAGAACCATCTCTGGGTACCCTCTAGACCTAAAGAAATTCAGCATTTCTGCCGTTGCATACTCACATTCGGTTGTTTCACTGCATATCCTCTTGATTCGCAGCGCCATGGAGTACGGCAGGGACCTCCTGAGGGAGGTTGGGTGTGCTGAGGTCCACAGGAGGAATTGGTGGGTGTGTGATGGCTTGTAGTACGTCTTCGTCTGGAGGCAACGTTTTGCGTCCAAGTAGACTTTTGTATCCAAGAAGGGGAGTTCCTTCTCCTCCATTTCAAAGGTGAATCTCAAGGCTCTGTTGACACCATTCAGCCAGGTCAGCGTCCGTTGCACTTCAGGTTCACCTCCTGGGATAATGCAGAAGATGTCATCAATGTATCTGCAAAAAACAAGGAGATTAAGGTTTGCTCTTTTCAGCCTTACTTCCATCGTTAGATAGACGAATAGTTCTGCAATTGCCACGCTTACTGACGCTCCTATCGCTGTTCCTGTCTTCTGTCTGTAGGTTCTGCGATCAAATTCAAGGAGAGTGTCCTGCATCACATGCAGGCTTGCTCTCCTGACGAGAGCCTGGGATGGCGGCGTCCTTATTCCTCTGTTCCTTAGTGCGTCCTTGATGTCTGGTAGTCTGTCTCCATAGAAGGAGCTCACTCTAGCTGCTGCTTCTTTCTGTGGGATAGAGGGGTATAGAGACTCGATATCAAAGGATACTAACCTATAGTCCTCAGGGATTTCTTGCAGTTCGTCCTTCAAGGCTTCCATTTTCTGTAGGAAGTGGGTGGTGTCTTTGATCCTGTTCGGGAGTAACTCCACTAAGGGCATCAGCAAGGCTGTCAGGAATTTATCTACTGGCCTGGTGGGTGCTGCGGTCGTCCTGCTGCCTGGTCGGGGTGCGGGGGCGATTCCTGCTTCCCTGGTCCCTGGGTTGGCGGGGTTCCTGTTGGACGTACCTGGGGGAGGGGGAAGGGGTGTACCTGTATATCGTTGGTTGGGGCTCTGTCTTGCCTCCAGTCTCGTTGTCCCTGGGGTCTCCTGTCCCTGTCCCTGGGCTGTCGGAAAATTCCTTGTCTGGTTGCCTGTCCCTGGTCCCGTCGTCCCTCCACTCTCGGCTCCTTCTTCTGTAGTTGTTCCTCTGGTTCCTCTGTTGCTGGTAGTCCCTGTCCCTCTCTCGCTGCTGGTAGGGGCTGGGGGCCCGGGCTCCTAGGGGTCGTTCCAGCTGTCCTGGTCCCTGGCTGGTATTCTCCAGTCCTCCCTCTGTCTTGGTCCCTGTCTCGCGGGCCTCGTTCTCGGGGTTGTCTGGAAATCTGAAAAAAAGGCTGGACAGGGTTAGAGGCTGCGGCGGGAGCTCTAGCTCCTGGTCCCGCGGTTGCGGGTAGCTTCTCTGTTAGGACTTGTACTAGCTCCCGGACCCCTTGGACCAAGTGTTGAATCTCCGTCTGTTTCGGGGCTGCTGCTCTCTGCTGGGCTGTCTAGTTGCCCTGTCGTCGCTTGCCGTCGGCTGTCCCTGTTGTTCCGGCTGCTGCTGGCGTTGTTTTCTGGGTGCTTGGGGTGTCTTCTCTGTTGCTGTTGCTGGAGAGGGGCGGGCGACATTCCTCTCTTCCTTGGCTGGCCTCTCTCGTCCCTGCTGCTCTGCCCTCATTTCCAGCTCCTCGTCTGTTGGTTGGGGAAGACCTACGGCTTCATAAAAGCCGCTCACTCTCGTGGACTCCCTCGGGGGTCCCTCTGTCTCGGGTCTCCCTCGTTGGCAACGTCCATGGGCTGTTGTCTTCCTGCGGAAAAAGAAGAGAAGGGAAGAGGGTGGGGGGGAGGGGGGGAAGGAGAGGATGGGGTATTGGGTCGGGTGCGGATACTACTTGCAGGTTGTTTCAGGAAACTCCACTCTTCCTCTAGACGGCTCATGGTGCACGGCACTGCTATTGGGTTGGCGTCACAAGGTGTCAACAGGGGGTTTGAGGCCTGGCTTCGGAACCCGTCTAGGCTTAGTACTCTGAGCTCCTGCGAAGCTAGCAATGTCCTTTGCTCTTTCCTCTCCCAGTTCCCTCACTAGCACTTGTTTGTAGGCCTTAATTTTCTCCTCCATGTGCAAAGCTTGCCAGACATAGTGTGGATATATTCCCTAGAGAGAGCTCTACACGTGTTAATAAACCAGTTGGGGTATGGGCACTCTGCCGGCATTCCCTCCAACAGGAAGGATCTAAAGCCTATCTCTGGGATCACATTCATTGCATAGCAGTCCTTGATATAGTTGGCTTTAGCTCTGTACTTGTCTTCAGTTTTGTAGTAACCTTTCAATATGTTCAGTGCTTTCTGTTTTTTTTTTTTTGTTAAATGGCTTAGTAGGCCTCCAACCTTTTAACCCTTCTGGGAACGGGTCCACTGTTATTTTAATGAACGTTAAAATGCTTGGGTGTATGCTAAAGGGTAGGTTATCTAGTACACCTTCGGATAAGTCTAGCGTAGCCATTAGAGACCAAGCACCACAGAGTACACTACCTTCATTGAGTGTCTTCATTTTCCCTCGGTGGGTGATGACATCGCTGCATTGTTCCTCGGTGTTCGCCAGGGGTTCTTCAAAGGGCAGCCTGGGGTTCCAGGTGTGGTCCTCATCCTCTGTCGTCACTAGTTTGAAACCTGCAGTCACTGTTTCCAATTCCCATGGTGGTGAATCCTCTAGCACTTCTACCCTCTCGTTCTCTAGTGAAGCGAGATCGCTCATTGTAAAGTCACAGTTTTCTCAGGTTGGAATTAAACACACAAGTACTGTACGTGAACAAGGGCACAAACACAAGTCTTGGTCGGTCTAGTTTTCCAGGCGACGCGTTTCTTCCCCACAGGGAGTCTTCAGGCCTTTGGTCTAGCCTCTATGGACTTGTGTGTGCTCTACTGTTTATTCGTTATGGCTGCCGGGGCTTATATATCCGCGGCTCAGTACAAGGGTGGTCATCATGACTACATGCTTAGTCTTACAAAGAACAGGTTACAAAAGAAGGTTTTTCGAATTTTACAAGTTATCAGAATAATAATTTTTTCAAAAAAAAACAGATTGTTTTACACATTACATCCCGGGGAAAAAAAATCAAAAGTGCAAATATAAATACTCTCCCGGGTCTCACAAATACATTCCTAGCTTGGTGTAATCCCCTTTTGTTTTCCCAGGTTTTCATATTTGCAGCATGGGTAGGGTAGGTTAGGTGCTGCTGGGACATAAAGTTTCCCCGAAAAACGAGGTTTTGCTTCCAACAAAAACACCAGTGAACATTAACAACATCCCAAAATAAAGTTTCCATGCTGGTTCCCCTAGGAAACCCAAACCTAGTTTTTTGCAATCCAGGCCCTATAAAGGGATGGTATAAGTGTGCTAAGAGATTTTTTCTGATATTAAAATATCGAGACCGTCCACCCGTCTCACAGCACAACGGCGAACGTCAAAACACACACTTGAAAAAGGGTAACCACCGATTATAAACATCGCAGCAAGCAGTTTTACAAATTTTCTATGCCTCCATTCAACGCTACCCCATACAATTCACCGTCCCTTTAATGCCATATTCTCCTGATTATCTTGGGGGAAGAGTATTTGAGTGAACTAGGTGTAATCGCACCTCCCTTGTTCGCATCGCTATTGGGCCGTGCGGACGTGCTGCGCAGTCGCTCCTGATTGAGTTGGCTTTTGCGCAGTTTACCTGTTTTCACTTGGATATCAAAATGACGGAACGTACAGGACAGAGAATAAATACTATCTGCATTGAGCTGGTTCGTGGTACGTTAAGTGGAGATATGATGAACGTCCTTCTCCCTAGCATCATCAGGGATACATATGGTATTCCCAATGAGGAATTGCATGGCGTCGCTCTTAATGGTTTGACAAGAATCTTCGGGAAATTTGTACAAGCCGGCTTCTACACAAGAATTGTCGAGCATTATCAAGAACAACGCATGAGTGTGAATTCAGCGATGGATGTCGTTTTACATGACGTCTCTAAGTACTTCACATGGGTGAAGGTACGAAATGAACCCTTCGAGGCCACGGCATATGGTCTACAGGAGTTTTTTAGCAGTTATTGGACAGTGCATTCTGCAACCATGGGGGTGTGGAGGGACGGTCCGTATGAAGGGCTGCCGGATGGTTCTTACACCCTTAAAATGTCTTTAATAAGGCCTATACCATCCTATGTTACGATGACCGGTTATAGAACACAGGTTTATGTGTACTATGCTGGTCAGAGGAAAACATGTCGTCTGTGTAGCTCTTATGAGCACATGGCAGCCCAGTGTCCTAGGAGGCAGGCTCCTCGAGTTCTGGGAACTCCAATTGTGATTCAGCAGCCGTGGGATTTGGTGCCTGGCTCTGGCGTCTAGGGAGGCCGGAGGACTGAACTCTGGAGCGAGGAGGTCGAACGGGAGGTGGCGGCGGTGGAGACGTGTATCACTCTCCCAGGGGCGTCGGGGGAGTCGAAGGTGACATCTGAGGAGTCTTTAGTCCAGGAAGCTTCGACCCAGGATGGTTCATTGGCGGATGTGATCAAGGATTTTCTGGATGGGGAGGAGCCCTGTGCAGAAGGTGTCCTCAGTTTATGTGAGGACGGAGCGCTGGAGGGACAACAAATCGTGGAGGAAGACTTGAGTAAGAAAGGATTGGAGCGTGTGGTGGTCGTGGAGGTACACCAGGAGGATTCGCCTGATGGCGAGATATGTGTAAGTGGAAGTTCTAGGAAAAGAACTGCTGTGTCAGAGATAGACGAGGTCATTACCCCGGGGCAGAGGCCGGGGAAGAAGTCATGGGCAGTGGTGGTGGAGCCGATGCCTCATAGTGGTAGAGGTGCGCCTGAGTTGCACAGTGGGAGAGGGAGGGGGGAGGTGACTGCACAGGAAAACTCGAATGGCAAGGGAACGCATAATGTGAAAAGTGCAGTGAGTAAATCCCAGCGGCATAGGGGAAAGCCGCCCCTTCTATAAATTTCAGATGTGTCACGCTTAATGTTAATGGACTTAAGACTGAGGTCAAGAAAGTTTGGTTGGAGTGGTTTTTATGGCGGTTTGATGTCGACATTTGCTTTTTGCAAGAGCATAATCACAGGGCTGGATGTGAGTTGCGGGTGAAAGGATATCGGATGTATGTTACCAGTGGTTTGCAATTGAAAGGTGGGGTAGCAGTGGCGGTAAAGGAGACCAGCCCCTTGCGTGTCATCGGTTGTGAAGAGGGGAAGGGGGAGGGTCGTGAGGGTGGATGGTGTCTGGGGTGAGAGTCGAGCTAGTTTCGTAGGAGTTTACATGCCAGCAACTAGTAATACCAGGGTAAAAGTAGATTTTGTCAGGAGGTATTGCTGTATCACTTGAGAGGTTTGCCTGCTATAGCAGTAATAGGAGGTGATTGGAATTTTGTGATTCGGAGTGGTGATGTCGAACCGAGAGGGGCGGGTTGTGTGTTGAGTGTTCTGAGGGATGTATTGCGAGATATTGGGGTTGTTGATGGGGTGGGGAGGGGAGGATACCTAGTGAGCACACGTTTGTCCATAGGGGATATGAGACACGATTGGACAGAATCTATATTAAGCAGGGTATAGATGTTGTGAGGGTGCAAACCTTCAATGTGGGGTTTTCTGATTACAGGGCAGTAATAGCAGATCTGATGTGGGATGGAGTGGTGCGTATTTATTCTGGGTACTGGAAATTAAATGTAAGGCTTCTTAAGGAGGAGGGGGAGGGGCCTTTTTTCAGTGATTGGTGGCTGCATTTTTGGGAGGCTAGGGACAGGGAGATAGATCTGTTAGATTGGTGGGAAATGCAGGCCAAACCTGAAATAGCTAATTTTTTTAAGGTTAGGGGACGAGAAGTGGCGAGGTGGCGTTTTGGGTTGCAAAATTATCTGGAGGGACAGTTGCAAGACTGTTATGTTGGGGGAGGTGGTAGGAGGGATGACATGGCCAGTCTTCGGAGTAGAATAGCTGAATTACACAATGATAAGTTTGATGCAATTAGGATTAGAGTGGGGTTAGAGGACGTATTGTGGGGTGATAAGCCGTCCGGGTTTGTTTTACGTAAATTTCGGGACCGACAGAGAGTAACCACCATTCTACAATTGGAGACAAGCCCTGGGGTGGGAGGGTATCCAGAGGGTCGGGTCCTATCCAATACGGAAAGTATGAGTCTCTATGCTGATAGTTGGTTTAGGGAGAAATGGAGTTGGAGGGAGGGGGGTTCCTGGGAGGGTATTTTTGAAGGGGGGTTCCATAGTGTTTTAAGTGAGCAGGATAGAGTGGGGTTGGAGGTTGGTATAAGTGAGGTTGAGGTGGAAGAGGCAGTTTTCGGGATGAGTACGGGGAAAACACCGGGGATAGACGGTATACCAAATGATTTTTACAGAGCACATTGGGGGTGTATTAGGCAATGCTTTGTTAGGGTATTGGATCATATGTTAACTAATGGGAAGTTGGGCACATCGCAAAGTACGGGTGTCATAGCTTTGGTGCCAAAGCAGAGGGGGGGAAGACAGTTGAGTGCTTACCGAGCAATATCTCTGATGTGCGCAGATTACAAGGTTTTTGCGAAAATTTTGGGTAATAGACTGAAGAAGGTCATGGGGTCGGTGATACATGGGGGACAGTTTGGAATCCCGGGGAGGAGTATGCGGGTAGGTCATGGACGTATTAGGGATTTCCTTGAGGGTAGTAGTAAGGGAGGTATTCTAGGTCTGGATTGGGAGAAAGCTTATGATTATGTGGATAGGGAATTTTTGATTGAGAGTATGGTGAGAATTGGTTTTGGAGGGAGGGTGGTGGGATGGGTGAGGACATTGTATGCGGATGCATCGATGAGGGTACAGGTAAATGGTAGGTTGGGTAGTCCTGTAAGCATGGGGAGGGGTTTAAGGCAGGGGTGCCCACTCTCCCAAATACTCTTTGCATGTATGCAGAATCCTTTCTATGTTCTGGTTGATGGTGGGATGGGAAGGATGGGGGAGAGTGGAGGCTTTTGTGGGAATATTGTTCGTTATGTAGATGATACAACTGTTTTACTTAATGAGATAGAAGATTTAAGTAAAGTGGGAAGGGTACTTGAGATTTTTGGGAATGCTACTGGGATGAGAGTTAATAAGCAGAAATCACGGTTGCTGGAGGAAGGTGCTTGGGTAGGCGGGACCTTGGGGGAGGAGTTTGGCTGGATAACTGTAGAAAGGCTAAAGATTTGTGGGATTTTGTATTTGGCAGATGCACAGGAGAGCAGGAGGGTTAATTCAGAAATGGTAATGAACAGAGCTTTGAGTAGGCTCAGGAGTCTATGGGCCGGGGACGTAACTTTGCATCAAAGGGTTGTGGTGGTAAGTACGCTGATTTATAGTAAGGTGTGGGGAGTGGCGGAAATTTATCCCTTACGAAGTCAGGATATTATGGAATTACAAAGAAGAGTATTAAGGTATGTGTGGGGTTTTGGGAGGGCGTGGTTGGGCAAAGATGTGGTAATGACTGCGGTAAGACAGGGAGGATAGGGATTGATGGCATTAGGGTCTAGGGTGAAGGCGCTATATGTGAAGCAGAGGTATATTCGGGCAGCGGGGGAAAGGGGTCTCCGGGTGGGGGAGGTGATGGGGGATATCCGCAAGTGGTGGGGTGGCAGGGACTTAGTGGAGTGTGAAGATATGTTGAGGTTTATGTTAAAGGTTCGCAATGTTAAAAAACTCAAGGTAAAACGGTTGGTGGGTGTGGGTCGTCGTCAGGAATCAATGCAGGGGATGGCAGTGTATCCCACATATGATTGGAGAGTGATATGGGTGGAATTTAGTAAACTAAGAATACAGGCAAGAGCGAGGGAATTAGTATATAGATTTCTTATGGGGGCGTTAGCATCGAAAGAGGTGCTAAGACGAATGGGTTTTGTGAGAGAGGCGTCATGTGGTTTTTGTGGGGAAGTTGAAACTGCTTTCCATGTAGTATATTTTTGTTCTGCTTTGGATGTGGTAAGATTGTGGTTGAAGAGGGTTTTCCTTTTATTGGGGGGGGGGTCAGATATCACCCCTTAGGGCTTTAATGTTAGATATGGGAGGGGTGCCCAACGAGGTGGGGAGGGCTATCAGATACGTAATAGTTGATTACTTGTATGTTTCTTGGGGGATGAGGGAGGTGGAGGGAAACATTAGGATAAAAGCGTTTGCGGCGTGTTTTTATAGGACAGCGTGTAGGAACAAACAATTATATGGGGGAAGGTGGGTAACTAGTTTTCCGGAGGGATATCGTGGACTTACTGTTGAACGTCTACTCCGCTTGCTGACGGGGTGAGAGGCAATGGGTTGGTGTCTTCAGTGGTGTGTCCTCTTGGAGTGATTGGATCCCTGATGAGGAAGGTTGACTGGTTGCAAGGTGTTTGATGTGGGTAAAGTTTTTTTTGCAGGGAACCGTCGGGGGCTCCGGGGTATGTAGACCTTATGAATTTTGTAAAACCACAGAGTTAAAAGTTGTATGTTATTTTCTGTTTTTTCTTTTATTGTTATAAGAAACATTTTATATAGGGGGTGTATATTCATATGTATATGTGAGGATATGTTTATATATTTGAATCTGATGATAGCTTTATCCTTGTCATACGTCTTTTTTTTTGATCATATTGAAGGGGTACATTATGGACTATGTACGAGAATATATAAGTATTTTATGGGGTTTATATATACCCTTCATTTTGTATGGAAGGTCATATTATATATTGAGTGTTAATCGGTAACATTAACTTTGTGTGTGTGTAGGTGTGTTTGTGGGAACCAATGTCTTAGGTATAGTTCTTTATTGGATGTAATACATTTTTAGTTTATTTGGTGACTAGTCATTTAGCGTTTTATTTCTATGTATAATCCAGTTTGTTCTGTACGAACACATGTGCACATACATGTGTGTGTGTGTGTGCATGCGTATATATATACATATATATATGATTGTAGGACTTATTCCTACATGTTTTATAATGACACCGACTGTTTGTTTGGAAGTCGGTATGTTTTTTTTTTTTTTTTCCATAAATTGGTTTGGTTATTTCAGTAGAATTTTGTTATATCAAGGTGTTAAAATGTATTTTGTGTGTACCTGACATTGTCTGCCACTTCTGTTATGGATGTTATATATTTAGTTTATTTGGTGATAAGTCATTTTGCGTTTTTTTTTTAGTGTATAATCCAGTCTGTTCTGTAAGAACAAATGTGCACATACATGTGTGTGTATATGTGCATGTGTATGTATATACATATATACATGATTATAGGACTTATTCCTGCATGTTTTATAATGACTCCGACGTTTTGTATTAGTAGTCGGTATGTTTTTTTCTGTAAATAGGTTGGGTTTATTTCAGTAGAATTTTTGTTATATCAATGTGTTAAAATGTATTTTGTTTTTTTGTGTGTGTACTGACATTGTCTGCCACGGTTTTTTGATTTGCTAATTGTCGGCTTGTGTTTTTTCTTATTATGGTTTATGTGTATGTTGCTTTTAAATAAAAAAAAAAAACTGTTTCATATTTACATAATGTACTTATTGCACTTGGTTTGTTTTGTAAGCCGTGAGGCAGTTATAACCTTTACCATTTTAAGTTTAGGGAACAGATGTATCATTGTAGTTTATGCTTCATATTCTTACGTGTTGTAAAATTTATACTTCTGGATAGCATTATAGATGTGTTAGGGTTAACTTAATTTATTGTGCACTCTTGTGGTTCTGATTTTAAGTTGTACTTTTCAAATGGGAAGTTCTGTCTGGGGAAGGGGGGGTTCTGTCTGGGGAAGGGGGGGGGGTTCTGTCTGGGGTAGGGGGGAGGGTTTAGTTTGCAGGGTTACGGTATGTAACATACTGTGCTCTTTTGAGTTATTACCTTATGACGTTAAGTCATAGTAAAGAATATCTGGTTTTACTTTTGATGTAGTTAGTACGGAAGTTTGTATCAATTCTCTCCTTAATTTGGTTACCGTTTGTGTTTTCATTAGATAATATTTGTTACATGATGTATAATTATTTATATTTGTATGTGGTATTATATGGCCATGGAAAGTTTATTACATGTGTTGACGGATAAGGCCTGTTTGTTATTTTTTATGTGCTGTGATGTACTTTTTAAATAAAAAAAAATCGCACCTCGAAGCAGTTCAATACCAATAGTATTAATGCGTCTGCGATGACAAACCGCCATCTTAACACCAGTAATTTTCCAGTGGTGTCAACAGACACAACAACACCTCATACCACTGCTGTCAGGTTACTGAGGAGCGTCAGGCAAGGGGGTCTACACAGCCCAAGAGCGATGCAGACAATGCTTAACCACATTATTATTATAATTTTTTTTTCCAAATATTTTGTATTGAATAATATACAGAATTCCGGACGAGAATAAACCTTTAATTGTAATGTGGTCCTGTTCAGGGTTTATGCAAACATTACAGATATCTCTACTTTAGTAACACTGCAGTTCTTCCATGATATTTTGTTTCATTTTCCAAATTTCTTTTGGTGACAGGAGTCAAACCTCTAGAAGACTGTGATCATAGAGGCACGTGATTTTCCAACACCAATCCATTTCATTGGTACACTGATAAGTTCCTCTATCTTTTCAACGTAACTGCGGGCATTTTGTGGGAGCTCCTCGTAAGTGCGGCACTAAGCGGTATCTTGCATCCATCCTGGCATGGTGATATACTCAACTGTTATATCCTCCAATTCACCCATATTTGCTGGGAAGTGTTCAATTCTTTCTCCATTCTTTCTTAAGTAGCCAACGCCAATTTTGATTTCTTCTAGCTCATCTAATATATCCAACTTGGTAAGAATAATAGCAGTGTAGCCATTCACCATATTGGAGTGACTCAAGAGCACTGCATCCAGCCAGCCACATCTTCTTGGTCTCCCAGTGGTTACTCCATATTCACCCCCACGAGACTGCAGTAATTTTCCAGTATCATGAAGCTCAGTAGGGAAAGGTCCAACACCCACTCTAGTAGTATAGGCCTTTACTACCCCATACACTTCAACAATGTACTGAGGAGCAATGCCCAGTCCAGTACATACACCGCCAATGCTGCAATTACTTGGGGTCACATATGGATAAGTACCAAAGTCAATATCCAACATGGCCGCATTAGCTCCTTCTACCAGCACTTTCTTATTCTCCTTAAGACACTTGTGAATATAAGCAAGTGTGTTGGCTACCAAGGGCTGCATTTTCTCAGCATAATCTTTGTACTTACTAACTTCCTCTTCAACATTTACCTGCAGTTCAGGGAACATTCTCTTGTGCGAATCAACTAAGTTCCTCAGCCTTTGTTCAAACAAACTAAAGTCTCCCAGAAGATCTGCCATTCTAAGCCCATGTCTCCCAGCCTTATTGGAGTAGTGCCCAGGGTTTTAGTACCAGAATTATCCATAGAACGTTCCTGCTCTTGCAAGCCATCTACACTTTGATGGAAATTAAATACAATGTGAGATCTATCAGATATGGTAAGTCGTTTCTCCCAATCTTTCAAACCTTTCGCTTCGTTCTTCTCTATTTCCTCAAACATTTGACCAAGGTGCACTACAACACCATTACCTACGACAGACACAGCTGAGGTGTTGATAATGCCAGATGGCAGAATGTGAAAGTCATACTCTGCATCTCCAGTCACTACTGTGTGACCAGCATTGTTGCCTCCCTGACACCTGTCCTGTACATAAGAACATAAGAACATAAGAATGTAGGAACACTGCAGAAGGCCTACTGGCCCATACGAGGCAGGTCCTTATCAAAACGACAACTACCTAGAGCTACTCAAGAAACAACTCCAGCACCCCCCAACACCAATCAAACCCAGCCCCTCCCACTCATATATTTGTCTAGTCTCTTCTTAAAGCTACCCAAGGTCCTAGCCTCTATCACCCCACTGGGAAGACTGTTCCACGCATCTACAACTCTGTTAGAAAACCAGTACTTACCTATGTCCTTTCTAAATCTAAATTTATCCAACTTAAATCCATTATTCCTGGTTCTTACCTGGTTCGACACCCTCAGTACTTTATTAATGTCTCCCTTGTTTATGCCCGTCATCCACTTATACACTTCAATGATATCTTCCCTCATTCTACGCCTCTCCAGAGAGTGGAGATTTAAGGCTTTAAGTCTATCTTCATACGGGAGGTTCCTTACACAGTAAATCATTTTAGTCATTCTTCTCTGTATGTTCTCTAATGAGTCTATGTCCATCCTGTAGTAAGGGGACCAAAACTGAGCAGCATAATCTAAATGAGGCCTCACTAGTGATGTATAAGCTGTAAAATAACTTTTGGACTTCTGTTACTTATACTTCTTGAGATAAATCCAAGTAATCTGTTGGCCTTGTTGCGCACACTTAAGGCACTGCTGTCTTGGCTTTAGATTTCTGCTTACCATGACTCCCAAGTCTTTTTCACATTCTGTATGACCAAGCTCTACTTCACCTAGATTATAGCTTCGAGGGTTATTTTCATTACCCAAAGGGCAAGTACCTTACACTTATCCACATTAAACTTCATCTGCCATTTCTCAGACCAAGACATTAATTTGTTCAAATCGTCTTGGAGTTCATTGATATCCTCCTCAGAGTGAATTATACGGCCTATCTTTGTATCATCAGCAAACTTACTCATGTCACTAGTAATCCCTTCATCAAGGTCATTAATGTAAATTATGAACAAGAGAGGGCCTAAAACTGATCCTTGTGGAACGCCACTAGTGACTAATCCCCATTCAGATTTCACTCCATTAATGGTAACTCTCTGCTTTCTATTGGTAAGCCATGCCTCAATCCATGCTAGAACTTTACCTCCTATACCATGAGCTGCCACTTTTCTTAAGAGTCTCTTGTGAGGTACTCTGTCGAAGGCTTTACTAAAATCCAAATAAACAATATCATATTCCTTATTACTGTCAACTGCCTCAAATGTTCTATTGAAGAACGTCAGTAAGTTTGTCAGGCAGGAACGACCTCTCGTGAATCCATGCTGAGATTCATTTATCAAGTTATGCTCTTCAAGGTGACTTCTGATAATGTCAGCTATAATTGATTCTAATAACTTGCCCACTATAGATGTCAGGCTTATTGGACGGTAATTTGAAGGAGTGGACTTATCCCCTGATTTGAATATAGGAACCACATTAGCCATCTTCCACAACTCTGGCACAACACTGGTAAGGATGGACGCATTGAATACACTCGTTAATGGCTGACTAAGCTCCATCTTGCATTCCTTAAGTACCCTTGAAAACAACTCATCGGGTCCCGGGGACTTATTTTGTTTCAGTTTGTCTATCTGTTTAATAACCATGTCCTCGTGACAGTAATATTAGTTAACTTAAATTCATCAGAACCAAATAATTGTTAATTACTGGAATCTCATTTACATCTTCCTGTGTAAAAACTGACAAAAAATAGTCATTAAATAAGGAACACCGTTTCCAGTTCATTATCCGTCAGCTGTCCATTCCCAGATTTCAGAGGTCCTACTTTTTCCTTCACCTTCGTCCTATACACTTGAAAGAACCCCTTTGGATTAGTCTTTGATTCATTAGCAACTCTAATTTCATAGTCACGTTTAGCCTTTCTAATCGCCTTTTTTACTTCTCTTTTAAGCTGAACATATTGGTCAGTAAGGTTAACCTCTCCTCTTCTGATGCGCCTATAAATTCCCCTTTTCTCCCCTAATAGATGCTTTAGCCTCCTGTTAACCCATTTGGGATCGTTATTATTAGACCTAATTTCTCTCTTGGGAATGTATATATTCTGGGCACTGTGTACATTATTAAGAAAACAATCATAAAAGCAGATACCTTCGTATTCATAAGTATGATTATCACCAATAAAATCATTAGCTAGATAACCCCAATCAAGATTAGACAGATGTTCCCTAGTCCATTATAATCGGCAGAACGAAAATCAGGGATTTTTACTGTATTATCATTATTCTTGCATTCCCAATTAATGCTAAAGGTGATGGATTTGTGATCACTTGCGCCAAGCTCTTCAGTGATCTCCAGATTATTCACGAGTGTTTCCTTATTTGACAAGACTAGGTCTAGCAAATTATTACCCCTGGTAGCTCAGTTACACTCTGTTTCAGAAAACAGTCCTGAACTGTTTCCATGAAGTCACTGGACTCTAGATTACCTGTCAAAGAATTCCAGTCAATTTGGCTAAAGTTAAAGTCCCCTACTATGACTACGTTACTGTGTCCAGAAGCCTAACAATTTCGTCCCAAAGAGTCTCCCTCTATCGTGATCCAAGCCTGGAGGTCGGTATATTACACTAGAATTAGTTTTTCTTGACCCTCCACGAACTCTACCCAAACAGACTCTGTTACTGCTCCATCTATTTTTATACCTGTTTTTATGCAACAATTAATATTTTCTCGAACATACAATGCAACTCCTCCCCCCTTCCCATTACATCTATCTACATTGAACAACTTAAATCCCTGAATATTACACTCAGCAGTCATATCCCGACTCTTTAAATCATACCACGTTTCAGTTAATGCAATGATATCAAAGTTCCCAGCACATGCTACCAAACGTAGTTCATTAATTTTATTTCTTGCACTTCGACTGTTAGCATAAAATCCATCATATGTTTTTTCTTCTGCACATTTTTCTATTCATCTTTGTTTTTACACAATTTCTGAAATTATCATTACCCAGAGTTACTCCATGACAGTTACCATTAAGATTCTTAATATCAGAGCATAAGTCAATATATCCATACTCATTATTAATCATTTCTAAACCCATACCTCTAACTAATCCTAGTTTAAAGTCCTAACAACCCCCTCAACTGAGTTAGCAAGAAAACCCACACCTGCCCTGGATAAGTGAACCCCATCCTGGCATACATGTCATTTCGGCCATAGAAGTTGTCCCAGTTGTCAATGAATGGTACTGCATTATCCTTACAGTGTTTATCAGCCAACAATTAATACCAATTGCTCTGGACAACCATTCATTACCAACACCTCTTCTTGGCAAAATGCCACATATAACAGGGCGCCCCCCTTTTTCCCTAATCATGTCTATAGCTGTCCTGAACTTTCTAACTAAATCCTCACTTCTATGCTTGCCTACATCATTGCCTCAGCACTGAGGCAAATAATAGGATTGATCCCATTACCGTTCATGATGTTGTCAAGCCGGCTAACAATGTCCTCCATCCCAGCCCCAGGAGAGCATACCCTTTGTCTCCTACTCCTGTCCTTCAAGCAGAATGCCCTATCCATGTATCTAACCTGGCTATCCCCAACAACAACAATATTCTTACCTTCTTGTTGTCGTTCGTCGTGACGATCCCAGTAGTAGACTCACATTCGTCGGGTAGCACCGAGAATGCGTTGGAGGTTTCCACGGGAGTTTCCACAGCAGTCTCTTTCTTCTTCATCGTTTCTGGCTTTCCATACGTCTTCTTGATCGTCAACTTCGTCGTCCCCTGCTGTCCAAACACTGACCACGATCCCTTCTTGACCTGAGGACTCGAAACAGGAGGACTACTACGAATCCTCTTGTTTTCCTCGGTCAGTCGCCGTATCTCCATCTTCGCTGCCCTCAATTCCTCCTTAAGCTGCTGGTAAAGCTGCTCGATGGAGGGCATCTTGGTTCAGTCCACGGGAGCAAACAAGACACTTCTTCACAGAGCCAAGTATAGGTCAGCACTCAAAGTACAGGTCACCACTCAAGAGCACACAAACAGGTCTTCACAGGACAAACTGTTACTTTGTTGTATGGCTCATGTCTCAGCCTCTTCCTTATTATTATAATAAAAAAGAAGCGCTAAGCCAATATCTTAACCACAAAATAACTATATAACCAAAACCTGACAGTCTTATTCATATTGTATATGAAATTTAATATACAAAAACAATTTCATATTAACTAATGCATTGCACACACCGTGGTACTATGATTATATAAAAATTTTATATACAAAAACAATATCATATAAACTAATACATTGTACACTCAATGGTAATATGGGAATATAAAATAACTATCAGAAGGCTACATGACTCTTGAAATTGGAACATGGTGTTCTTTATTTTTGGTTTTGCATATATTGAAAAAGGAATCAAAATATGCAAAAATCCTTTAATAATTAACATAAGACTTTTACAGATCTAACATGTATGATTACATATGAGGAAACACTAAGACACCTAATACCCCGACCAACCCCATATTTAGTTTCTCAAACTAATTATAAACCCACAAAAAATATACCTTACTTGTATACAGTGATATTAGTTGAACATCAACTGACTATATGCACCATAAATGAAATAAAAAAAATACATGTGATATCACTGGGTGAGGGAACAACATCCCACAAAAGCTGCTGCCCAAGGAACTTGAATGTCTAAAGATTACAATATAGGACATTATACATCTCAACCCCCCCCCCCTCACAGCGGTGACCGCTACTACATATACAAAACAATCTTAGGCAAATGAAACTTTTTGCCCTTCATCAAAAGTTTACAACCATCACCAAAGGTCTGCTTATGAACATTTCCCTTAAAGGCCAGTATAACGTTGTACTTTTAGCGGTGATATCAGCGTGGCATCCGCTTACAAATGACTAAACTAAACCTAACGGGAGTGGCCCGGTGGCCTGGTGGCTAAAGCTCCCGCTTCACACACGGAGGGCCCGGGTTAGATTCCCGGCGGGTGGAAACATTTCGACACGTTTCCTTACACCTGTTGTCCTGTTCACCTAGCAGCAAATAGGTACCTGGGTGTTAGTCGACTGGTGTGGGTCGCATCCTGGGGGACAAGATTAAGGACCCCAATGGAAATAAGTTAGACACTCCTCAATGACGCACTGACTTTCTTGGGTTATCCTGGGTGGCTAACCCTCCGGGGTTAAAAATTCGAACGAAATCTTATCTTATCTTATCCCAGGAAAGACCCAACATACTTCACCAAGCCCCGGCTATAATCGGGAACCAGTTCAGTCTTGCTAGAGGCTGGAACATATACTGAAATATTGCTTTTTATCTGTATCAAGATGCATGACCATTTTAGGATTAATCCAAGATCTCAGTGCCACACAACGCCACAACCATACACACACAGACACACGGTACCATTCATAATACATACATGCCACTCCCTAAAACCCACCCTCTACCCTGAAGTCTCTAACATACCGTTTGGTGCTACCACGGGGGGGTGAGTCCAGCCCCCCGTTGCCTTACCCCACCCGCAGTTGCAGTAACCTTTGAACAGTAAGACTTCGATACTTTGAAGGAAAACTATTGTCCCAACTTCTACCATATATGAGTTTATTTCTGCAATACGTTCTGTAGATACCTGCCGCAATTGCCCAGATCCTAACTGATCCCCCGGTTTCCCGCATACCCCACGAGATAAAGAGGAAATCAACCACCACGTACATTATTGCTCTTCGTACCTCACTTGATACTCCGCTAACGTCCAATGTAAGGTTGAAATACTTCCCCCACTAAGAAAATCTAAAACCCACCCCAACCACGAACGAACTTTGTCCAAGGTATCACAGTAGTAGACAGCATGAAAAGCTGTTTCTTCGAGACCGCAACGCAAGCAATCCTCCTCCCTTACCAAATCCATCCTATTTAAGACCGATTTTGATGCTAAAATTCCCATGGCAAATCTGTACACCAATTCACGAACCCTTGGTGCCAACTTAAGTTTACAAAATCCTTCCCATTTTTCCCCCCAATTATACAGTGGAAAAACAGACAATCCCTGTACAATTTCCCCACGAAAACATATGCTGACCATTTGTCCCACCCGGATCCATTGCACATTTCTCAACTTGAACAACAATCGCAGCATGTCCTCACACTTGATTAATCCCCTACCGCTCCACCATTTATGCATTTCGATCATTACCCGACCCACCCGGATGTCCTTCTCACCGCCCACCCTGAGGAACCACTGCTTTACATAGAGGGCCTTCACCCGTGGCCCCAAAGCCAAGAGACCTAAACCCCCACGACGAACATGGGTCATGACAACCTCCCGACTTGACCAAGCTCTCCCGAAACCCCAAACATAACGTAAGACCCTTCTCTGCAGTTCCTGAATATCCATATCTCTTAAAGGGTACACCTCAGCCACACCCCATACCTTACTATAAACAAGCGTATTAACCACTACTGTCCTCTGTTGCAACGAGACACCATAACCTTCCTCATTCTGTTTCCTAAAACTTTTGCAAAGATTTTATAGTCTGAGCACATAAGAGATATTGCTCTATATGCACTCAGACCCCTCCCCCCTCCCTTTTTGGGCACCAACACAACTACCCCCGTACTTTGTGACATACCTAACCTCCCCTCTGTGAGCATGCAATTTAATACATCAACCAAACAATGCTTAATACTTCCCCAATGCACCCTATAAAAATCATTCGAAATGCCATCTATACCTGGTGCCTTTCCTTTACTCATACTAAAAATCACCTCCTCTACCTCCTCCACTCGAATTCTACCTTCTAGTACCATTCTGTCTCTGTCACATAACTTTTCTGAAATCCCTCCCCACCAGGCCACCGCATGGACCCACCCCCCCCTACTCCCCGCCGTAGCTTTTCCCCAAACCATAGATCAGCATAAAAACTCATGCTGTCCGTGGTGAGGAGTACTTGACCCGGCAGGTAACCACCCAAACCCGTGCATACTTCCAATTGCAAGAGGGACGTCACCTGTTGTCTGACCCTAAATTTGCGCAAGACACAACCCGAAGGTTTGTCACCCCATAGCACTTCTTCCATACCTGCTCTGACTCTAACCGCATTGAAACGTTCATTGTGAATTTCTGCAAGTCGACTACGAAGATGTTCAATGTCATCATACCTACTACTCCCGCCCCCCACATAGTAATCATTTAGCTACGCCTCCAGATAGTTTTGCAGCCCATACCTCCACCTCGCCTCCTCTTTTCCCCGCTTCTTATAATAACTCGCTATTCCGGGTTTGGCACGCGTTTCCCACCATTCCAACAAACATTCACCTGCCCGTCGCTTTCCCAGATATTCTTCCATCAGTCCTGAAAAGCAGACCCATCCCCCTCCCCCTCCAATAGCTGCACGTTTAGTTTCCAATATCCTGGATAAACCCTGATCATTCCATCCCAGTCCAAGTCCGCTAGCACTGCACGGTGATCTGAAAACCCCACATCAAAGGTCTGTACGTGCCCAACTCTAATTCCTTGTGTTACATAAAGTCTATCCAGACGGGCCACATAGCCCCTGCGAACGAATGTATGCTCCACCCCCCACCCACCCCGCCCCACCACATCATAAACCCCTGCATCCCCCAGCAGATTCCGTAAGACAGGTAAAACGCACCCCGCCACCCTCGGCTCAACATCGCCATGGCGGATAACGCAATTCCAATCCCCACCCATGACGGTAATGAATTCAAATTCAAATTCAAATTCAAATTCAAAGTTTATTCTCTATAAGGATTACAATGCTGAGTTTACAGAAATTTGGTTATTGTTTGGTTTACATGTAGTAAAATTGTGATTACAGAGTGTACCACTAGAACGCTTAGCATGGCTAGGCATTTCGGGCACACTTAGTTTTATTCTTAATTGTAAAATATTACAAATTATGAGGTTAGTTGGTATTATGGCTAAGTGACTAAATACTAGTTTGTGAGTTTAGCAATGTGAATGCTTTTGTTTTGGCACAGTACATAGTTTCAGTATTGGAGTATCACAGGATTCATTATTTTAAGACTGAGATTAATATTTCCGTTTATGGTCAAATGAGTGAGTGAGTGTAAGTGTGAACCACCAGGTCGTATTCGTGTAGTTAGTTGACGGGGTGTATCAGGGAGATAAGATGTTTTTTAATGGTAGTTTTGAAGGTGATGAATGTGTCTGCAGTTCTAGAGTTCTCAGGTAGGGTATTCCAGATTTTAGGGCCTTTGACATACATTGAATTTTTGTAAAGGTTTAGTCGGACACGGGGAATGTCGTAGAGATGTTTGTGTCTGGTGTTATGCCTGTGGGTTCTGTCACAACTATCAAGAAAGCGTTTTAGGTCAAGGTTGATATTAGAGTTTAAGGCCCTGTAGATATAGATTGCACAGTAGTAAGTGTGGATGTACTGAACTGGGAGCAAGTTTAGATCTATGAAGAGTGGGGGGGTGTGTTGCCAGGGATGGGATTTAGTGATTATTCTTACTGCAGCTTTTTGTTGGGTTATTATTGGCTTTAGGTGTGTTGCTGCAGTTGATCCCCAAGCACAAATAGCATAGGTGAGGTATGGATAAATAAGTGAGTGGTATAGTGTGAGAAGGGCATTTTGCGGCACGTAGTATCGTATCTTGGAGAGGATCCCAACCGTTTTGGATACTTTTTTGGCTATGTGCTGGATATGGGTGCTGAAATTCAGGTTGTTGTCAAGGTATAAGCCTAGGAATTTTCCCCCATTATTTCTGGTAATTAGAGTGTTGTCAATCTTAATGTTAATTTGTGCATCTCCTGCTCTGCTACCAAACATAATATAGTAGGTTTTGTCAGTGTTAAGCGTAAGTTTATTGGCTGTCATCCAAGTCGATATTTTAATCAGCTCCTCATTCACAATGGTATTGAGGGTGGCAAGATTAGGGTGAGAGATGACATAAGTCGTGTCATCAGCAAGAGAATGGGTTTTCAGGTGTTGGGATACGTTTGGAAGGTCACTGATGTATATGAGGAAGAGCAGGGGACCAAGGACACTTCCCTGCGGAACTCCAGTATCAAGTGGCCGTGTTGCTGATGCTGTGTCTTTAATGGTGACGTACTGATACCTATTAGTAATGTAAGATTTGAAATAAGCAAGTGCATGGCCTCTTATACCGTAGTGATCAAGTTTGTGGAGTAGGATGTCGTGGTCTACTGTGTCAAAAGCTTTTCTTAGGTCAATAAAAATTCCTAGTGGATATTCCTTATTTTCCAATGCTGTGTAAAGCAGATCTAGCATTTTTATGATTGCATCATTAGTGCTTTTATTTTTCCTAAATCCAAACTGGCAGGCGTTGAGTATGTTTTGAGCCGTTATAAATGAATACAGTCTTCTGTGCACGAGTTTCTCAAAGATTTTGGATAGCAATGGTAAGTTAGATATTGGCCTATAGTTGTTTAAGTCTGTAGGGTCACCACCTTTATGTATTGGTGTAACCCTTGCCATCTTGAGTAGTTTCGGGAAGGTGCTAGTCTCTATTGACTTGTTAAAAAGTAATGAAATAGCATGCGAAAGGACATGGGCCGCTCGCTTGTACAGTAATGGTGGGACATGAGACAGATTCCCCGAGTTATTTTTAAGTGACTTTATGATCTCAATGACTTCCGTGGGCTCAGTTGGTGCAAACCCCGAGTGTAAAACGTTAAAGCCTCCCTCACAAATTCTATTTTAACTTAAGTGTTGCTTTCTGCAGGCATGTAAACGCCAATAAAACAAACCCTCACCTCACCTCAGTACCCATCTACCCTCACCACCCTCCCACCTCCCCCCTCCTCCAATCTCAAGACACGCCAAGGGCTGGACTCCTTCACCGCTATAGCTACCCCACCCTTTAATTTTAAAGAACTGCTAACATACATTCGGTAGCCTTTTAACCGTAACTCTCGCCCAAACTTATAATTGTGTTCATGTATGAAACATACGTCCACAGCGTACCTGCGCAAGAACCACTCCATCCACACGCACTTAAACTCTGCCCGCAGGCCATTTACATTGATGGTCACACACTTGAATTCACAAAAGGAGGTTTTCCTCTATGTTTGTGGGCCTTTCCCGTTCCCACACGTACATTACACTGACCTTCTTTGACCTTTGACTTCCCAAGGCCCCCCTCACCCCCCGTGCCCTACCCGTATGCTGGGCACTTGCCACAACCCCGTCTTCAAGAGGCGCCTCAGCCACTTTCGACCATAATTTCTTCCCTGGACGCTGTCCCGGTGTCAGGACCTCGTCCATATCCGACACTCCTGCCGTCCGTTTGCGGGAACCACCTTCCACACACATCTCCTCACCAGACAAAGCCTCCTGGTGGACTTCCACCACCACCTCATGCAACCGTGTCATTGTAGTCACGTCCAGGTCTCCCATATTTGGCGAATCATCCTTCACCACTTCTTGACACTCCGGTGTAACGTCTGGGCTATGCTCTGCCCCATCCAGGAGATCGTTTAGCACGTTCTCCAGCAAACTTTCCTGTGACAACTCCACAGGCTCCGTAGGCCCCACAGGTGGCGTGGGCACGTTTGTAGTGTCCACCGACAGGGTGGCACACACCATAGACCGCGTCTCCTCTTGTTGCACTTCCTCACTCCAAAGCTTAGGTCCTTGTTCAGGCGAGGGACCAGTCTCCAGATCAAAGGCCTCGGTTCTTAGGACCACAGGAGAAGGTTCCCGGATACGTACAACCAGGCGTCTGGAGCACTGAACAGCCATATGGTCATACGAGTTGCATAACCTGCATGTCTTCCGTTGGCCTGCATAGTGAACAAAAACTTGGGTACTGTAGTGTTTTAGATGAACGTAAGATGGAATCGGCTGTTTTAATGTCATCTTGAGGGTGCAGGAGCCTTCCGGTAGCCCCTCGTATGGGCCCTTCCTCCACACTCCCTTGGTCGCTGCATGTACCGTGCCGTATCTCCCAAAAACTTTCCGAATAACAATCTCCTCTGCCTCGAAAGGCACGTTCCTTACTTTGACCCAGGTGACGTATGTGGAGACGTCATGCAGGCATACCTCTACGGCTGAATTCACCGCCATTTCGGTATTTTATACCATTTTAATGTTCAATCTGTCAGACACTGCAACACAAGGGTATCTCGGTACAGACCTACAATCAACTTCGACAACCTCTACTAGTGAGAACGGCTGGATTTGAGAGGGACATGACCTCCCAAAATCTGAGTTCTTACCTCTTCTAGTGACCTACGTCTCACCTCTTGGCGCTATATAAGGCTCCATCCTGTCACTTCATCTCCATATTGTAATAAAGTTGGTAGAATTACCGACAATATGTAAAGTAAAAGGACACAAGTGCAACTAATGTGACATTTATTGTGGCAACGTTTCGCCCTCCAGGAGCTTTATCAAGCCATTAATGGCTTGATAAAGCTCCTGGAGAGCGAAACGTTGCCACAATAAATGTCACATTAGTTGCACTTGTGTCCTTTTACTTTACATCTCCATATTGTTTCATTCTATGGAACAATGCTCTTCTCCAGACTGAGGGACTGATCACCTCAAAACTTTAAGGGTGATGGACTGATTACATCGTCTTCAAGTATCTTCTGCTTCTATCAACTTTTCTGTACTCGACTGAGAAGCCTACTGTGTAGGCGAAACGTTTCGAAATAAAGATACCTAACTGTTGCATATGTGTCTTACCTAACAACCTGTTGGTATTTTTTACCATTTTAATGTTCAAGGAGGCTAAAGCATCTATTAGGGGAGAAAAGGGGAATTTATAGGCGCATCAGAAGAGGAGAGGTTAACCTTACTGACCAATATGTTCAGCTTAAAAGAGAAGTAAAAAAGGCGATTAGAAAGGCTAAACGTGACTATGAAATTAGAGTTGCTAATGAATCAAAGACTAATCCAAAGGGGTTCTTTCAAGTGTATAGGACGAAGGTGAAGGAAAAAGTAGGACCTCTGAAAACTGGGAATGGACAGCTGACGGATGTATAGTAAAAGGACACAAGTGCAACTAATGTGACATTTATTGTGGCAACGTTTCGCTCTCCAGGAGCTTTATCAAGCCATTACGTGACTTGAAAAAGCCCACTGTGTGGGCGAAATGTAGTCAATAAAGGATCACATTATACTGCATAAGTACAGTGGTGACGTGTACTTAGCTCAGTGGTGACGTGTACTTAGCTCTGTGAAGACCTGTTTGTGTGCTCTCTGTGAATCTGAACCAGGATGCCCTCTCTTGAGCAACTTTACCAGCAGCTGAGAGAAGAGCTCAGAGTTGCTAAGATGGAGATACGGCGATTAACGGAGGAGAACAAGAGGATTCGTAGTAATCCTCCTGTTGTGAGTCCCCAGGTTAAGAGGGGAGCTTAGTCAGTGGCCGGGCAACATGGAACCAAGCTGAAGATCAAGAAAACGGTTGGAGAGGCAGAAACAACGAGAAACCAGAAGACTACCGTGGAAACTTCCAACCCATTCTCGGTGCTACCCGACGAATGTGAGTGTTCTACTGGGAATGCCACAACGAGCACCAAAGAAGCATTGGCAGACGTGAGTGAGACATCCCTAGAAACCCCAACGAAGACCATCGAGAACGTCTTGACGAATTCTACAAGTGGTGTAATGCTACCTGGCGAATGTGAGTCGACTACTCGGAGCATCACGACGGACGACGCAAAGGAAGGTAAAAACATTGTTGTTGTTGGGGATAGCCAGATTAGGTACATGGATAGGGCATTCTGCTTGAAGGACAGGAGTAGGAGGCAGAGAGTGTGTTTTCCTGGGGCGGGGATGAAGGATATTGTTAGCCGTCTGGATGACATCACGAGAGGGAATGGGAGCAATCCTATTATCTGTCTCAGTGCTGGAGGCAACGATGTTGGCAGACGTAGGAGTGAGGACCTGATTAGCAGGTATAGGTCAGCAATAGAGATAATTAGGAGGAAGGGTGGGAAACCTGTCATATGTGGCGTTTTGCCAAGGAGAGGAGTTGGAAATGAATGGTTGTCCAGAGCAATTGGTGTCAATTGCTGGCTGGACAAATACTGTAAGGAAAATGTGGTAACATTCATTGACAACTGGGACCTCTTCTATGGCAGAAATGATATGTATGCCAGGGATGGGGTTCACTTATCTAGGTGTGGGGTGGGAGCACTGGCCAACGCAGTGGAGGGAGCTGTTAGGTCTTTAAACTAGGAATAGTTAGTGGTATGGGTTTTTGTGAAAAAACTGTGAAGTCTCAGGGTAGTAATATGAGTACTAGGAGAACTAGTAATAGGCAGGATGGATGCATTGAATACACTAGTTAATGGCTGACTAAGCTCCATCTTGCATTCCTTAAGTACCCTTGAAAACAACTCATCGGGTCCCGGGGACTTATTTTGTTTCAGTTTCTCTATCTGTTTAATAACCATGTCCCTCGTGACAGTAATATTAGTTAACTTAAATTCATCAGGAACTAAATAATTGTTAATTACTGGAATCTCATTTACATCTTCCTGTATAAAAACTGACAAAAAATAGTCATTAAATAAGGAACACATTTCCAGTTCATTATCCGTCAGCTGTCCATTCCCAGTTTTCAGAGGTCCTACTTTTTCCTTCACCTTCGTCCTATACACTTGAAAGAACCCCTTTGGATTAGTCTTTGATTTATTAGCAACTCTAATTTCATAGTCACGTTTAGCCTTTCTAATCGCCTTTTTTACTTCTCTTTTAAGCTGAACATATTGGTCAGTAAGGTTAACCTCTCCTCTTCTGATGCGCCTATAAATTCCCCTTTTCTCCCCTAATAGATGCTTTAGCCTCCTGTTAACCCATTTGGGATCGTTATTATTAGACCTAATTTCTCTCTGGGGAATGTATATACTCTGGGCACTGTGTACATTATTAAGAAAACAATCATAAAAGCAGATCCCTTCATATTCATAAGTATGATTATCGTCAATAAAATCATTAGCTAGATAACCCCAATCAAGATTAGACAGATGTTCCCTAAGTCCATTATAATCGGCAGAACGAAAATCAGGGATTTTTACTGTATTATCATTATTCTTGCATTCCCAATTAATGCTAAAAGTGATGGATTTGTGATCACTTGCGCCAAGCTCTTCAGTGATCTCCAGATTATTCACGAGTGTTTCCTTATTTGACAAGACTAGGTCTAGCAAATTATTACCCCTGGGTAGGCCTCAGTTACGCTCTGTTTCAGAAAACAGTCCTGACTGTTTCCATAAGTCCACTGTGGACTCTAGATTTCTGTCAAAGAATTCCAGTCGATTTGACTAAAAGTTAAAGTCCCCTACTATGACTATGTTACTGTGTCCAGAAGCCCTAACTATTTCGTCCCAAAGAAAAGTCTCCCTCTATCGTGATCCATGCCTGGAGCTCGGTATATTACACCTAGAATAGATTAGTTTTTTTGGACCCTCCACGAACTCTACCCAAACAGGGACTCTGTTACTGCCTCCATTATTTTGATTACCTCTTTTTATGCAACAATTATATTTTCTCGAAACATACAATGGCAACTCCTCCCCATTCCCATTAGATCTATCACATTGAACAACTTAAATCCCTGATATTACACTCAGCAGTCATATCCCGACTCTTAAAACATACAACGTTTCACGTTAATGATGATATCAAAGTTCCCAGCCGCTACAAAGCTACCCAACGTAGTTCATTAATTTTAATCTTGCACTTCGACTGTTAGCATAAAATTACCATCATACGTATTTCATCTGCACATTTTTCCTAGTCATCTTTGTTTTAACACCACACAATTTCTGACAAATAATCTTACCCAGAGTTACTCCATGACAGTTACTATTAAGTTCTTAATATCACACCATAAGTCAATTATCCATACTCATTATTTATCATTTCTAAACACATACCTCTAACTAATCTAGTTTAAAGTCCTAACAACCCCCCTCAACTGAGTTAGCAAGAAAACATACTAAAACAATATGCTAACCAACGCACTAAAGTGTTCCATACAACAAAAAACACTTACTAAACACTATTCTACCAAACAGCACTAACTCTTCACTACAAACAACCATACTAAACACTCATTCTACCAACAGCACTAAACTCTTCACTACAACAACACTACTAAACACTATTCAACCAATAGCTCTAATGTGTTCACTGCAACACTACTAAACACTATTCTACAAACAACACTAAACTCTTCACTACAACAACACTACTAAACACTATTCTACCAACAGCACTAAAGTGTTCACTACAACAACACTACTAAACACTATTCTACCAACAGCACTAAAGTGTTCACTGCAACAACACTACTAAACACTATTCTACCAAAAAACACTAAACTTCACTTACATCAACACTACTAAACACTATTCTAACAACCAGCACTAAAGTGTTCACTATAAAAACACTACTAAAAAACTATTCTACCAACAACACTAAAACTCTTCACTACAAAACAAACACTACTATACAACTATTCAACTAACAGCACTACTAAAGTTTCACTTACAACAACGCTACCTAAACACTATTCTACCAACGCACTAAAGTGTTCAACTACAACAACACTACTAAACACTATTCTACCAACAGCCACTAAAAACTATTCACTACAAACAAGGACTTTAATGAACACTATTCACAAACAGCACTAATAAAGTGTTGACTACAACAACACTACTAAAACCTATTCTACAACAACAACTAAACTCTTCACTACAACAACAACTACTAAACACTTATTCTACCAACAGCTCCTAAACTCTTCACTACAACAACATACTAAACATATTCAACTACGCACTAAAGTGTTCACTTCAAAAAACACTACTAAAACACTATTTAAACAGAACTAACTCTTCACTACAACAACCACTACAAAACACATTCAACCAACATCACTAAAGTGTTCCACTACTACAACTCTACTAAACACTATCTACCAACAGCTCCAAGTTTTCTCCTACAAACACACTACTAAACACTATTTCTACAACAACACTAAATCTTCACTCAACTAACACTACTAAACACTGTATCTACAACAGCTCTAAAGTGTTCTCTACAAACAACACTTACTAAACCTATTCTACCAACACACTAAACTCTTCACTACAACAACACTACTAAACACTATTCTACCAACAGCACTAAAGTGTTCACTACAACAACACTACTAAACACTATTCTACCAACAGCACTAAACTCTTCACTACAACAACACTAAGAACACTACTATTCTACCAACACTACCAACACTACTATTCTACCAACAGCACTAAACTCTTCACTACAACAACACTACTAAACTCTATTCATCCAACAGCACTAAAGTGTTCACTACAACAACACTACTAAACACTATTCTACCAACAGCACTAAAGTGTTCACTACAACTATACTAAACACTATTCTACCAACAGCACTAAAGTGTTCACTACAACAACACTAAACGCTATTCTACCAACAGCACTAAACTCTTCACTACAACGACACTACTAAACACTATTCTACCAACAGCACTGAAGTGTTCACTACAACAACACTACTAAACACTATTCTACAAAACAAGCACTAAATGTTCCACTACAACAACACTTAACTAAAACAGTATTTACCAACAACACTAAACTCTTCACTACACAACATACTAAACACAATTCTACCAACAGCACTAAGTGTTCACGACAAAACACATAAAACACTTATTCTACCAACAGCACTAAAGGGTTCACTACAAACATCACTCTAAAAACACTATTTACCAACAGCACTAAAACTCTTTCACTACACAACATATTAAAACACAATTCAACCAACAGCACTAAATGTTAACTACAACAACACTAACTAAACACTATTTACCACAACACTAACTTTTCACTACACACATAAACACTATTCTACCAGCAGCACTAAAGTGTTCACTGCAACAACACTACTAAACACTATTCTACCAACAGCACTAAAGTGTTCACTACAACAACTCTACTAAAACTATTCTAGAACAGCACTAAAGTGTTCACTACAACAACACTACTAAACACTATTCTACCAACAGCACTAAAGTGTTCACTACAACAACTTACTAAACACTATTCTACCAACAGCACTAAAGTGTTCACTACAACAACTCTACTAAACACTATTCTACTAACAACACTAAACTCTTCACTACAACAACACTACTAAACACTATTCTACCAACAGCACTAAAGTGTTCACTACAACAACACTACTAAACACCATTCTACCAACAGCACTAAAGTGTTCACTACAACAACACTACTAAACACTTTTCTACCAATGGCACTAAAGTGTTCACTACAACAACAATACTAAACACTATTCTACCAACAGTACTAAAGTGTTCACTACAACAACACTACTAAACACTATTCTACCAACAACACTAAACTCTTCACTACAACAACACTACTATACACTTTTCAACTAGCAGCACTAAAGTGTTCACTACAACAACTCTACTAAACACTATTCTACCAACAGCACTAAAGTGTTCACTACAACAACTCTACTAAACACTATTCTACCAAGAGCACTAAAGTGTTCACTACAACAACTCTACTAAGCACTATTCTACCAACAGCACTAAAGTGTTCACTACAACAACTCTACTAAACACTATTCTACTAACAATACTAAACTCTTCACTACAACAACACTACTAAACACTATTCTACCAAACAGCACTAAAGTGTTCACTACAAACACTTACTAAACATCCCCATTCTACCAACAGCACTAAAGTGTTCACTACAAACCAACACTACTAATCACCTTTTTCTTACAAACAGCACTAAACTCTTCACTACAACAACTATACTAATCCTATTTACCAACAGTACTAAAGGTTCACTACAACAACACTACTAAACACTATTCTACCAACAACACTAAACTCTTCACTACAACAACACTACTATACACTTTTCAACTAGCAGCACTAAAGTGTTCACTACAACAACACTACTAAACACTATTCTACCAACAGCACTAAAGTGTTCACTACAACAACACTACTAAACACTATTCTACCAACATCACTAAAGTGTTCTCTACAACAACACTACTAAACACTATTCTACCAACAGCACTAAACTCTTCACTACAACAGCACTACTAAACACTATTCAACCAACAGCACTAAAGTCTTCACTACAACAACACTACTAAACACTATTCTACCAACAGCACTAAAGTGTTCACACCAACAACACTACTAAACACTATTCTACCAACATCACTAAAGTGTTCACTACAACACTACTAAACACTATTCTACCAACAGCACGAAACTGTCACTACAACAACATTACTAAACACTATTCATACCAACAGCCTAAAGGGTGTTCACTGCACAAAAACTACTAAACACTATTCTACCAAACAAACACCTATACTCTTCACTACAACAACACTATTAAACACTATTCTACCAACCGTACTAAAGTGTTCACAACAACAACACTAACAAACACTATTCCTACCAACAGCACTAAAACTCTCACTCAACAACACTACTAAACATTATTCTACCACAGTACTAAACTTCTTCACTACAACAACATACTGTAAACACTTTTCAACCAACAGCACTTAAAGTGTTCACTACAATAACACTACTAAACACTTATGCTACCAACAAGCAATTAAAACTCATTCGCTACAACAACACTACTTAAAAACATATTCTACCAACAGCACTAAACTCTTCACTACAACAACATACTATTAACACTATTCAACTAGAGCACTAAAGTGTTCACTACAAACAACACTACTAAAACACTATTCTACCAACAGCACTAAAGTGTTCACTACAACAACACTACTAAACACTATTCTACCAACAGCACTAAACTCTTCACTACAACAACACTACTAAACACTATTCAACCAACAGCACTAAAGTGTTCACTACAACAACACTACTAAACACTATTCTACCAACAGCACTAAACTCTTCACTACAACAACACTACTAAACACTATTCTACCAACAGCTCTAAACTCTACACTACAACAACACTACTAAACACTATTCTACCAACATCACTAAAGTGTTCACTACAACACTACTAAACACTATTCTACCAACAGCACTAAACTCTTCACTACAACAACACTACTAAACACTATTCTACCAACAGCACTAAACTCTTCACTACAACAACACTACTAAACACTATTCTACCAACGTACTTAAATTGTTCACTAAACAGCACTACTAAAACACTATTTACCAAGAGTACTAAAGTGTACTGCAACAACACTACTAAACACTATTCTACCAACAACACTAAACTCTTCACTACAACAACACTACTAAACACTATTCTACCAACAGTACTAAAGTGTTCACTACAACAACACTACTAAACACTATTCTACCAACAGCACTAATGAGTTCATACAAGAAACACTACTAAAACCTATACTACCAACAAGCACTAAATCTTCACTACAAACAACACTACTAAACACTATTCTACCAACAGTACTAAAGTGTTTCACTACAACCACATACTAAAAACTATTCTACCAAACAGTACTAAAGTTTCACTGCAAAACAACACTACTAAACACTATTCTACCAAAACCACTAAAACTCTTCACTACAAACAACTATAAACACTATTCTACCAACGTACTAAAGTGTGTACTACAAAACACTACTAACCATATTCTACCAAACAGACTCCTAAACTCTTCACTACAACAAATAAACACTACTAAAACAATATTCAACCAACAGCACTAAACTCTTCACTACAACAACACTACTATACACTATTCAACTACCAGCACTAAAGTGTTCACTACAACAACACTACTAAACACTATTCTACCAACAGCACTAAAGTGTTCACTACAACAACACTACTAAACACTATTCTACCACAGCAACTAAAGGTGTTCACTACAACAACACTACTAAACACTATTCTACCAACAGCACTAAACTCTTCACTACAACAACACTACTAAACACTATTCTACCAACAGCTCTAAACTCTTCACTACAACAACACTACTATACTATTCAACTAACAGCACTAAAGTGTTCACTACAACAACACTACTAAACACTATTCTACCAACAGCACTAAAGTGTTCACTACAACAACACTACTAAACACTATTCTACCAACAGCACTAAACTCTTCCCCACTAATACAAATACTAAACACTATTCAACCAACAGCACTAAAGTGTTCACTACAACAACACTACTAAACACTATTCTACCAACAGCACTAAACTCTTCACTACAACAACACTACTAAACACTATTCTACCAACAGCACTAAAGTGTTCACTACAACAACACTACTAAACACTATTCTACCAACAGCACTAAATTATTCACTACAACAACACTACTAAAAACACTATTCAAACCAACACATCACTAAATTGTTCACTAAAACAACACTACTAAACACTATTCTACCAACAGCACTAAAGTGTTCACTACAACACACTACTAAACACTATTCTACCAACAGCACTAAACTCTTCACTACAAGAAGACAACTAAACACTATTCTACCAACAGCACTAAACTCTTCACTACAAGAAGACAACTAAACACTATTCAACCATCATCACAAAAGTGTTCCCTACAACAACACTACTAAACACAATTCTACCAACAGCACTAAAGTGTTCACTACAACAACACTACTAAACACTATTCTACCAACAGCTCTAAAGTGTACCTCTTACAACAACACTACTTCTAAACACATTCTACCAACAACAACTAAACTCTTCACTACAAACAAACACTACTAAACACTATTCTACCAACAGCACTAAAGTGTTCACTACAACAACACTACTAAACACTATTCTACCAACAGCACTAAAGTGTTCGCTACAACAACACTACTAAACACTATTCTACCAACAGCACAAAACTCTTCACTACAACAACACTACTAATACTAATTTATCCAACAAGCACAAAGTGTTCACAACAACACTACTAAACACAAATTTACACAGCACTAATGTGTTTCACTACAACTCTACTAAACACTATTTTCCTACCAACAGCACTAAAGTGTCACTACAACTAACACTATAAACAACTACTCTACAAGGCACTAAACTGTTCACTACAACAAACACTACTAAACACTTTTCTCCAAAACAACAGTAAAAACTCTTCACTACAACAACACTACTAAACACTATTCTACCAACAGCACTAAAGTGTTCGCTACAACAACACTACTAAACACTATTCTACCAAGAGCACTAAAGTGTTCACTACAACATCACTACTAAACACTATTCTACCAACAGCACTAAACTCTTCACACTACAAACACTACTAAACACTATTCAACCAACAGCACTAAAGTGTTCACTACAACAACATTACGAAACACTGTTCTACCAACAACACTAAACTTTTCACTACAACACTACTAAACACTATTCTACCAGCAGCACTAAAGTGTTCACTGCAACAACACTACTAAACACTGTTCTACCAACAGCACTAAAGTGTTCACTACAACAACTTACTAAAAACACTTTCTACTAACAACACTAAAAACTCTTCACTACAACAACACTACTAAAACACTATTCTACCAACAGCACTAAAGTGTGTTCACGCAAAACACTACTAAACACCATTTACCAACAGGACTAAAGTGTTCACTACAACAACGCTACTAAAAACAATCTATTCTACAAAACAGCACTAATCTCTTAACTACAACACATTACTAAAAATATTCTACCAAACAGCACTAAAGTGTTCACTACAACAACACTACTAAACACTATTCTTAAACCAGCTTAATGTGTTCACTACAAGAACATACTAACACTATTTACCAAGAAGCACTAAAGTGTTCACTACAACAACACTTCTAAACACTATTCTACAAACAGCACTAATCTACTTCACTTACAACAACACTACTAAACACTATTCAACCAACAGCATAAAGTGTTCACGCAACCAAACACTACTAAACACTATTCTACCAACAGCAATAAACTCTTCACTACAACAACACTACTATACACTATTCAACTAACAGCACTAAAGTGTTCACTACAACAACACTACTAAACACTATTCTACCAACAGCACTAAACTCTTCACTACAACAACACTACTAAACACTATTCAACCAACAGCATAAAGTGTTCACTCAACAACCCACTACTAAACACTATTCTACCAACAGCTCTAAACCTCCTTCACTGCAACAACCACTACTAAACACTATTCAACTAACAGCACTAAAGTTTTCACTACAACAACACTAATAAACACTATTCTACCAACAGCACTAAAGTGTTCACTACAACAACACTACTAAACACTATTCTACCAACAGCACTAAACTCTTCACTACAACAACGATATAAAATTTATTAAACATCATCACTAAAGTGTTCACGAAAACAAACATACTTAAACACTAGTCTACCAACAGGCCACTAAAGTGTTCACTACAACAACACTACTAAACACTATTCAACCAACAGCACTAAAGTGTTCACTACAACAACACTACTAAACACTATTCTACCAACAACACTAAACTTTTCACTACAACACTACTAAACACTATTCTACCAGCAGCACTAAAGTGTTCACTGCAACAGCACTACTAAACACTAATCTACAAACAGCACTAAAGTGTTCACTACATCAACTCTACTAAACACTATTCTACCAACAGCACTAAAGTGTTCACTACAACTCTACTAAACACTATTCTACCAACAGCACTAAAGTGTTCACTACAACAACACTACTAAACACTATTCTACCAAGAGCACTAAAGTGTTCACTACAACAACACTACTAAACACTATTCTACCAACAGCACTAAACTCTTCACTACAACAACACTACTAAACACTATTCAACCAACAGCACTAAAGTGTTCGCTACAACAACACTACTAAACACTTTTCTACCAAGAGCACTAAAGTGTTCACTACAACATCACTACTAAACACTATTCTACCAACAGCACTAAACTTCTTCACGTTACAACCACACTACTAAACACTATTCAACCAACAGCACTAAAGTGTTCACTACAACAACATTACGAAACACTGTTCTACCAACAACACTAAACTTTTCACTACAACACTACTAAACACTATTCTACCAGCAGCACTAAAGTGTTCACTGCAACAACACTACTAAACACTGTTCTACCAACAGCACTAAAGTGTTCACTACAACAACTCTACTAAACACTATTCTACTAACAACACTAAACTCTTCACTACAACAACACTACTAAACACTATTCTACCAACAGCACTAAAGTGTTCACTACAACAACACTACTAAACACCATTCTACCAACAGCACTAAAGTCTTCACTACAACAACACTACTAAACATTATTCAACCATCATCACTAAAGTGTTCACTACAACAACACTACTAAACACTATTCTACCAACAGCACTAAAGTGTTCACTACAACAACACTACTAAACACTATTCTACCAACAGCACTAAACTCTTCACTACAACAACACTACTAAACACTATTTAACCCCAACAGCACTAAGTGGGGTTCACTACAACAAACACTACTTAAAAACTATTCTACAACAGCACTAAAACTCTTCACTACAACAACACTACCAAACACTACTATTCTACAACACTTTACCCAACACTATATTCTACCACACAGCACTAAAACTTTCACTACAAAACACTACTAAACTCTATTCATCCAACAGCACTAAAGTGTTCACTACAACAACCTACTGAAACACTATTCTACCAACAGCTCTAACTCTACACTACAAACAAACACTACTAAACACTATTCTAACCACAATCACTAAAGTGTTCACTACAACTACTAAACATATTCTACCAAACAGCACTTAAAACTCTTCACTACAACAACACTACTAAACACTATACTACCATACAGCATTAACTCTTCACTACAACACACTACTAAACACTATTCTACAAACAGTACTAAAGTGTTCACTACAACAGCACTACTAAACACTATTCTACCAACAGTACTAAAGTGTTCACTCAACAACATACTAAAAACACTATTCTCAACAAACACTAAAAACTCTTCACTACAACACACTCTAAACATATTCTACCAACATGTACTAAGTGTTCACTACAACAAACACTACTAAACACTATTTACCCAGCACTAAGTGTTCACTACAAGAACACTACTAAACACTATACTACCAACAGCACTAAACTCTTCACTACAACAACACTACTAAACACTATTCTACCAACAGTACTAAAGTGTTCACTACAACAACACTACTAAACACTATTCTACCAACAGTACTAAAGTGTTCACTGCAACAACACTACTAAACACTATTCTGCCAACAAAAACACTAAAACTCTTCACTAAAACAACACTACTAAACAATATTCTACAACAGTACTAATGTGTTTACTACAACAAACACTACTAAACACAATTCTACCAACAGCACTAAACTCTTTCACTGATACAACACTACTAAAACCACTATTCAACCAACAGCCACTAAAAACTCTTCACTACAACAACACTACTATACACTATTCAACTACCAGCACTAAAGTGTTCACTACAACAACACTACTAAACACTATTCTACCAACAGCACTAAAGTGTTCACTACAACAACACTACTAAACACTATTCTACCAACAGCACTAAAGTGTTCACTACAACAACAGTACTAAACACTATTCTACCAACATCACTAAACTCTTCACTACAACAACACTACTAAACACTATTCAACCAACAGCTCTAAACTCTTCACTACAACAACACTACTATACACTATTCAACTACCAGCACTAAAGTGTTCACTACAACAACACTACTAAACACTATTCTACCAACAGCACTAAAGTGTTCACTACAACAACACTACTAAACACTATTCTACCAACAGCACTAAACTCTTCACTACAACAACACTACTAAACACTATTCAACCAACAGCACTAAAGTGTTCACTACAACAACACTACTAAACACTATTCTACCAACAGCACTAAACTCTTCACTACAACAACACTACTAAACACTATTCAACCAACAGCACTAAAGTGTTCACTACAACAACACTACTAAACACTATTCTACCAACAGCACTAAACTATTCACTACAACAACACTACTAAACACTATTCAACCAACATCACTAAAGTGTTCACTACAACAACACTACTAAACACTATTCTACCAACAGCACTACCAGTGTATCACTACAACCACATACTAAACACTATTCTACAACAGCATTACTCTTCACTACAAGAAGACAACTAAACACTATTCTACCAACAGCACTAAACTCTTCACTACAAGAAGACAACTAAACACTATTCAACCATCATCACAAAAGTGTTCCCTACAACAACACTACTAAACACAATTCTACCAACAGCACTAAAGTGTTCACTACAACAACATATAAACCACTATTCTACAACAGCTCTTTTAAGTGTCCTCTACAACAACACTACTAAACACTATTCTACCAACAACACTAAACTCTTCACTACAACAACACTACTAAACACTATTCTACCAACAGCACTAAAGTGTTCACTACAACAACACTACTAAACACTATTCTACCAACAGCACTAAAGTGTTCGCTACAACAACACTACTAAACACTATTCTACCAACAGCACAAAACTCTTCACTACAACAACACTACTAAATACTATTTATCCAACAGCACAAAAGTGTTCACTACAACAACACTACTAAACACTATTCTACCAACAGCACTAAAGTGTTCACTACAACTCTACTAAACACTATTCTACCAACAGCACTAAAGTGTTCACTACAACAACACTACTAAACACTATTCTACCAAGAGCACTAAACTGTTCACTACAACAACACTACTAAACACTATTCTACCAACAACAGTAAACTCTTCACTACAACAACACTACTAAACACTATTCTACCAACAGCACTAAAGTGTTCGCTACAACAACACTACTAAACACTATTCTACAAAGAGCACTAAAGTGATCACTACAACATCACTACTAAATCACTATTTTTACCAACAGCACTAACTCTTCACTACAACAACTATACTAAACATATTCAACAACAGGCACTAAAGTGTTCACTCAAACAACATTACGAAACCACTGTTCTACCAACAACACTAAATTTTCACTACAAACACTACTAAAATCACTATTCTACCCCAGCAACTCCTAAAGTGTTCACTGCAACCAAAACTATAAACATGTTCTACCAACTGCACTAAAGTGTTCACTACAACAACTCTAAACTAAACACTATTCTACTAACAACACTAACTCTTTCACTACAACAACAACATACTAAACACTATTCTTACAACAGCACTAAAGAGTCACTGCAAACAACACTACTAAAACCATTCTACCCTACAGCACTAAAGTGTTCACATACAACAACGCTACTAAACACTATTCTACAAAACAGACTAAACTCTTAACTACAAACAAAACACTACTAAACAATATTCTACAACAGCACTAAAGTGTTCACTACAAACAACACTACTAAACCTATATCTACCAACAGCTCTAAAGTGTTCACTACAAGAACACTACTAAACACTATTCTACCAAGAGCACTAAAGTGTTCACTAAAACTACACTTCTAAAAACAACTATTCTAAAACGCACTATATCTTTCATACAACAAACATACTAAACACTATTCAACCAACAGGCACCTAAAGTGTTCACTACAACACCTACAAACACTATTCTACCAAACAGCAATAAACTCTTCACTAACAACAACACTACTACACTATTAAACTAACGCACTAATGTGTTCATACAACAACCACTACTAAACACTATTCTTCCAACGCACTAAACTCTTCAGCACAACAACACTACTAAACACTATTCAACCAACAGCACTAAAGTGTTCACTACACAACACTACTAAACACTATTCTACCAAACAGCTCTAAACTCTTCACTGCCAACAAACATACTAAACAATAGTCAACTTAACAGCACTAAAGTTTTCACTACAACAACACTAATAGACACTCTATTTACCAACAGCACTAAAGTTTTCACTACAACAACATACAAACACTATTTCCAAAAGCACTAAAAAGGGTTTACTCAAAAACATACAAACATTTCTACCGCATAAGTTTCCTACAAAAAACAACTAAAAAATATTCTTCCAAAGCCTAAACTCTTCCTACAACAACACTACTAAAAAATTTTCAACAACAGCCCAAAGTGTTCCTCAACAACCTACTAAACTATTTTCCAACAGATTAAACTCTTCCTTTTCAAAAAACACTACTAAAACTTTCTACCCGCCTAAACTCTTCACCACAAAAACTTAAAATATTCAACAAGCACTAAGTGTTCCTAAAAATCATACTAACACTTTTTTACCCCAGCATAAACCTAAAATTCACTCTTTTCCCACTAAACACCCTTTTCTACCCCCTTCTTTTCTTTACTGCCAAAATTTTTCAAACAATATTAAATTTTAACGCATAAAATTTCCTAAAAAACACAATTAAAATATTCTTTAAACCACTTTGGTTTTTGTTTTTTTCCTTTTGGGGATTTTCTCATTCTTTTTAACTTCTTATTTGCTCGTTTTTTAAATTTTGGTTAAACTTTTGGTTTCCTAAGTGTTTTATTGATTTTGTTTTCCACTTTTAATTTATGTCTTTCCACTTTGGGGGATTTTATCTTTATAAATTCGTTTTAAAAATTTTTTTTTCCCGGGCAAAAACGGTTTTTGGGGGGTTTTTTATGTGTTTTGGGGGAGTAATTCTAGTTTTGGGGGTAGGTTAAATTTTAAGTTTTATATTTGGGGTTTTGAGGGTTGGGGGGGGGGGAATTTTTTATTTTTGGGGGGGTTTTTTTTTATTTTTATGGAGTAATTATGATAGTTTTGGGGGTAGTATTAATGAGAAAATGGGTTTATGTTTGGGGGGGTACAAAATTTTTTTGGGGTTTAGAATTTCGGGGGTTTATTATAGTGTTTATGTGGGTATTTTGATTTTTTGGGGGGGGGTTTTATAGTAGTTTATAGGGGGTAATTTTGATAGTTTTGGGGGGTGTTTTTAAATAGTTTTAGGGGGGTAAATTTGTGTTTTGGGGGGGGTATTTATTAAGTGTTATGTGGAGAATTTTTGATGTTTGGGATAGTAATTATTAAAAGTAGTTTATAGTGGGTTTTTGTAGTTGGGGGATAGTATTATTTTTAGTAGTTTATAGTGGAGTTTTTATTTTGGGGATAGTATTTTATGTAGTTTATAGGGGATAATTTTATAGTTTTTGGGATAGTATTATTATAGTAATTTATAGTGGGAGTAATTAGGATGTTTGGGGGATAGTTTATTATGTAAGTTTATCGTGGAGTAATTATGATAGTGTCTGGGAAGGATAGTATTATTCAGGGTAGTTTATAGGGGGGAGTATTTTATGAATAGTTTAGAGGATAAGTATTACTTATAGTAGTTTATAGCTAGCTGTAGAGTTCTGAATCGTTTTGGGGGATATGTATTTATTATAGTAAGTTTATAGTGAGGTAATTATGATAGTTTGGGGGACGAGTATTATTAGTAGTAGTTTCTAGATGGAGTGTCACAAGATTTATTATCATTTTCTTTTCTATACAACATGCTAAACCCACTTTTCTACCAACAGCCCACTTAATGTGTTCACTACAAAAACACATACTAAATCTATAATTTTCTATCCAACAGCACTAAAGTGTTCACTACAACAACACTACTAAACACTTTTCTACCAACGTGCCACTAAAGTGTTCACTACAACAACGCATTACTAAACTCATGCTTCTACAAACAGCACTAAACTCTTCACTACAACAACACTACTATACTCTATTTCTACCAATCACAGCACTAAAGTGTTCACTACAATCAACACTACTAAACACTATTTCTACCAAACTAGCCACTTAAGGTTTCGCTACAACATCACACTAAACACTATTCTACCAACTAGCACTAAAGTGCCTTCACTAAACAAGACTACAAACACTATTCATACCCAACTGCTATAAAGTGCTTCATACAAACAACACTACTAATACACTTTATTCTACCAACAGACACTAAAGTGTTCACTACAGCAACACTATCTAAACACTATTCTACCTACAGCTTCTAATGTGTTCACACAACAAGACTACTAAGCTGACTATTCTACCAAACAGCCTCTAAAGTTGTTCACTACAACTCAAGACTATAAATCACTATTCTACCAAGAGCACTAAAGTGTTCACTACATACACAACTACTAAACACTATTCTATCCAACAGCACTAAAGTGTTCCACTTCAACTACACTACTAAACTAATTTTCTACCAACGGCACTAAAGTGTTCACTATGCAACAACACATATCTAATCACTATTCTACCAACAGCACTAAAGTGTTCAACTACAAAACACTTCTAAACACTATTCTACCAAACAGGCACTAAAAGTGCTTCACTAACAACAACACTACTAAACACTTTTCTATAACCGAACAGCACTAAAGTGTTCTCTACAACAACCACTACTAAACACTATTCTACCATACAGACACTAAGTGTTCACTACACACCACTAATAAACACGTTTTCTTCCAACTGCACTTAAGTGTTCAATACAACACACACTACTAAACACTATTCTACCAACAGCACAAAAGTTTTCACTACAACATCACTACTAAACACTATTCTACCAACAGCACTAAACTCTTCACTGCAACAACACTACTAAACCGTATATTATAAAACACTACTAAGTTTAACTAGAATGTGCCCATCATTTGTACAAAAGAGCATTTCTGTTATACAGCTTCATATATTTCTTCAGGCTTCAATTAACACCTTTTTTAACTGTACATCTTACAATTCGCTTACAAGTACACTCAGGGTTAGATTAACCATTAAGTAAAATGAACAAGTGCTTAGGGCCTCTGAAGATATTAATCTGGCCCTGAGTACACTAGTAGTATTGCAAAACAATTCAATAAATACATTTAACATTTGACTTAATTGTGCACTTGAAACTTCTCTTAACAATATTCCTTAAATTTTATTTATTTTATAAATTTAGCATTACACTTAAAACTTAACAGTATACAGGACACTTAACACTTCACTTAAAAGTTCTATCTATAAAAAAAATGGCTACATAACTTTTCATATCACAGAAGATAGCAAAAGTTACCAAGTCAGTTTCTAACTTCACTAAATTGCACTATATGATATTCACTTTAACTTGCTTGCCTTCTCCTCGTATTAAACATTACTTAAACTAAGTGTGCATCATTACTAATCAATCGAAAATGAATCGCAAAACGCATAAAAGTCCATTCCAAGATAATGACATAATAATTTCTTGTAGTGTTATGGATGCTCTATTCGAGTGTGCCCAAGTGTAGGAGCTGGGGTAAGGTATGTACGGCTCATGTCATCTTCTCTAACTGAGTGATAATCCAGACTTGGTGGTTAAAACTTTTGTGAATAAATTTCACGAACCACCAAACCCCAGTATGATGCAGGAGTGCTGTATGCTGGTGCAACTGGCTGGAGTGCAGGGCGTGTAGCGCTTATTAGGCTTCTGTCCTGAAAGGCAACAAATTGTGACCCTCTGTGCTGGGGCAACTTTACTGAACTTCTACTAATATATGGCAACAGAAAATTATACTCTACATGTTAGACGGGAAACAATGCGCAATATAATGCTAAGTGTACACACCACTGTTGAGGATATCATTGGTAGGGGTTACGTTCATAATGATATCAAAGGGGATAACATCTGTATAGACGAAACCTCTGGATACGTAACTTTAATAGATTTTGGTTTGGCCACCAAAATAGGAGAATCCTTGAAAAAGATCAAATTTACCGAGAGAGAGTTCTGGTACGCTCCTGAGGTACGCTAGCATAAGCCATGCTCTGAGGCGAGTGAGGTATTCAGCCTAGGAGCACTTTGGGACATTTTCCCGAAAGATCTATTTAGTGAAAAAGTGTAAGACTGGATCAAGGCATCTCAGTAGGAGGATGCACAGAGTAGGCCTACAAACCAAGATCTAATATTGGTTCTTGAAGGTGAAATAAATAGGTTGGAAAATTATATGGATCAAGGTCTGCCAGTACCAATGTAACAGCCACCACCACCCTCATCCCCAGAGGGAAACAGGAAGACCATGTCTCCTATTGTAACATCACATGGGAAGAGGAAATGTATATCTTCGTCAGTTTCCCCTCTCCCTTCTCCCCAGCCTTCGACATTAAGAGCAGTGGAATCGTGGTCCAAGGAATTACCCCCAAGTAATAAACGTATGCGGCTTCATACCCATAGTCCTACGTCTCCAGCAAAACAGCGAGGGATGAAAAGGCTATTGTCTTCTCCATCATCACCACCAAAAGCTAAGAAGCTTTTCGTGACGCGACAGAACGGTTTGACATCATTGCCTTTCGAAGAGGAGTACGAGTCTTCATATTCACCAAAATCTTCATATTCGCCATCATCTTCAAATTCACCATCATCGTCGTTAACATCATCGCCTCTAGAAGAGGAGTACGAGTTTTCATATTCATCACAATCTTCATATTCACCACAATCTTCATATTCACCATCATATTCAAATTCACCTTCATCGTCGTTAACATCATTATCTTCATCGCCTCTAGATGAGGAGTACGAGTCTTCACCATCACAATATGCATCATCTTCACATAAATTCCGAGATTTTTTGCGAGCAGCAGCAGCACAGCAGCAGCAGCAGCACAGCAGTGAGTGAGGTGTTGGTGGATCAAAGAAGTTGGTGGTGATTGAGGTAATATGGTTGTAGTCGGGCGAAGTTGGTGGTGGCACGACAAAAAGTGATTTTTAGTTGTTGTCGTATATGCATTGTTTATTATTATTATTATTATTATTATTATTATTATTATTATTATTATTATATTAATTAGCATGTTCATGGAGAGAGGCTCAACACGTTGGGTTCATACAGCACCTAGAAAGCTGAAAATTATCACGCTCTAATTTTTTAAATCAGGCTTGGAATGTAAGGGTTCGGGTGCCTTGACGGCGATGACTGAACATTAGACCAGGATGAGGGTCATAAAAAGGACAGATGATCAATCTTGCGCCAATTCTTCACAAATCCTTGGACTTCGAACCTCATTTAAGATAAAACAAGAAGTGCTTTGGTAGTTTCGCCATCTCGAATGTGCATCATCCAAAAATTATATCAGGACACTGATTGGATATTTGCTTATTAACAGTTGGTGCGTGATCTTTGAAGGATTGAGTGGTCCTGTGGGTTAGAGGACCGTATGAAATTTAAGAGGATCGTATGAAATTTAAGAGGATCGTATGAAATTTAAGAGGATCGTATGAAATTTAAGAGGATCGTATGAAATTTAAGACTGTATAAGTACGATTTTTGTTGAATTCTGATTAGTAACTGGAGAATACATACGGTGTTTTAAACTAAGTGCTGGTGTGTTTTCCTCAAGGGAAAAAACTCTATGTTAAGTTGTACTCACCTAGTTGTACTCACTTAGTAGTACTCACCTAGTTGTGGTTGCGGGGGTCGATTCACAGCTCCTGGCCCCGCCTCTTCAACTGACCGCTACCCAGTCACTCTTCCCGCTCCGTGAGCTTTATCATATCTCTAATTAAACCTATGTATGGATCCTGCCTCCACTACATCACTACCCAGGCTATTCCACTTCCTGACAACTCTGCGACTGAAAAAGTACTTTCTAACATCCCTGTGGTTCATCTGAGTCCTCAGCGTCCAACTGTGACTCCTTGTTGCTGTGTCCCATCTCTGGAACATCCTGTCTCTGTCCACCTTGTCTATACCTCTTAGTATTTTATATGTCCTTATCATATCCCCCCTAACTATCTTGTCTTCCAGTGTCGTCAGGTCGATTTCGCTTAACCTCTCCTCGTAATACATACCCCTTAGCTCCGGGGCAAGTCTTGTTGCAAACCTTTGCACTTTCTCTAGTTTCCTTATGTGTTTGACTAGGTGAGAGCTCCAAACTGGCGCTGCATATTCCAATATGGGACTAACGTACACAGTGTACAGGGTCCTGAATGACTTCTTATTTAGATGTCGGAATGCTGTTCTTAGGTTTGCCATGCGCCCGTATGCTGCAGCAGTTATCTGGTTGATGTGCGCCTCACGAGATGTTCCCTGTGTTATACTCACACCAAGATCCTTTTCCTTGCGTGACGTTTGTAGGCTCTGGCCCCCAAGACTGTACTCTGTCTGTGGTCTTCTTTGCCCTTCCCCAATCTTCATGACTTTGCGCTTAGTGGGGTTGAACTCTAGGAGCCAGTTTCTGGACCAGGTCTGCAGTCTGGCCAGATCCCTCTGTAGTTCTGCCTGATCTTCGTCCGATTGAATTCTTCTCACATCATCTGCAAACAGGGACACTTCGGAGTCTATTCCTTCCATCATGTCGTTCACTAATACCAGAAACAGCACCGGTCCTAGGACTGATCCCTGTGGCACCCCGCTCGTTACTGGCGCCCACTCCGACACCTTGCCACGTACCATGACTCGCTGTTGTCTTCCTGACAGGTATTCCTTGATCCACTGTAGTGCCTTCACTGTCATTCCTGCCTGATCCTCCAGCTTCCACACTAATATCTTGTGTGGAACTGTGTCAAACGACAGTCCAAGAAATTGCAGTCTTCCCACCCCTCTCTGTCTTGTCTTACTACCGTCACCCTTTCGTAGAACTCCAGTAGGTTTGTGAAGCAAGATTTCCCATCCCTGAAACCGTGCTGGCTGTCGTTGATAAGCTCATTCCTTTCTAGGTGCTCCACCATTCCTCTCCTGATAATTTTCTCAATGACCTTGCATACTACACACGTCAGTGACACTGATCTGTAGACTACAGGGCCGGATTACCGCATAGGCAAACTAGGCATTTGCCTAGGGCCCCGTGCATTTGGGGGCCCCGCGGTCCAAGGGGTTCAGGCGCTCATCCAAGACTGCGCACATGGTGCAAGTGCAAAGGGGTCCCTACCTAAAAAGTTCAAGTGTTCGGAGAGTAAAATTGACTTTTAAAAATTAATCAAAACAGAAATAAATAATGAAATAATATAAAATAAAAATAAATAAACCTAACCATAGATGGCAACACTCAACACGCCTTCGTTTACATCAGAACAGCTGTGTTTTCCCGCTAATGGGTGAGTATGGGAGATTCCTCTCCAATTTTCTGTAGTAATTACACGTTATCTAGACTTGTACTGTGACAAATTAACTGAAGTGTTGTTGATAGACATTGATGTGTATGGATAAATGTTTGTTTTCGCCTCTAAATGTTAAGAGAGGTACCTGATAGGGTTACTTGACCAGTAAAGACGCATGGACCAGTAAAGACGCATGGACCAGTAAAGACGCATTTTTGGTAAAAATACTACAAAGAAAAACCTAAAAACGCAAACTGACTTCCGTTTGTAGGTTTTAAAAGCACTTTGTCCTGTCTTTAAGTCTTTATCATTTCAATAACAGATCTCAATTGATTGATGTTCTACATCACTTCCGTCGCAAATGCTTAGTTTTCAAGTTGCGACGGAAGTGATGTAGAACATCAATTAATTTACTACATATTTCCCCAGAAACACATAAGCCACATCAGAAAATCGTTGGTTGGGTGAAACTGAAAATTGTCCCTGCATTCTTTAATTCTCATGTCCTTATCTATGGTGGTAGGCCATATATCATGCAAAACATAATGATTAGTTTAGTCATGAAAATGGTAATATAAATACCATTGTGCATTGTTCTTGGACTCAGTATGATTTCTGTTTAAGTAAATTGGAGATCAAGGAGGATGAATTAGTGAAATATTCGTAGCCCAAATCACTAACCTAATCTATGGTAAAAGTTCTGTATATGACTCCTTTCTGGTAACGTTTTGAATTTTTAGATGCGCAGCCAGAGGAAAGGGGACTACAAGGGCCATATCCCCCCAACTGACAGAAAAAAAATTTAATAATTAAAAAACTAATAATAATTGATAATGAAAAATTTGTATTTGCATGATTACAGACAGTGATACATCCTCATTATGGCATCTCGTGAACGTGATGTTGGACGTTCTTATGCGAGTGGGTCACAGAAAAGAAAGAAGAAAATTCAAGAAGAAGAACAGAAAAAGAAAGATGTAGGAAGCTGCAGAAAGATCACAGACATGCTCACGAAAACAGTTTATGATGTTACCAGTACAGTTGAATCTGCAGATACGTCAGATCGTACAGGAAGCCCTTCCTCCATTACTTCTCAGCCAGCATCTACTTTTGTGTCTCCTCTCAATGTCTCAACGAACATTTCATCCACAGGATTTGTCTTAAAAGATCCTGCCTCATGGCCAAATGTAATCCCTATTGTTATACCTGTTGTTATACCTGTTGTCCTGTTCACCTAGCAGCAAATAGGTACCTGGGTGTTAGTCGACTGGTGTGGGTCGCATCCTGGGGGACAAGATTAAGGACCCCAATGGAAATAAGTTAGACAGTCCTCGATGACGCACTGACTTTCTTGGGTTATCCTGGGTGGCTAACCCTCCGGGGTTAAAAATCCGAACGAAATCCTATCCTATCCCAGATTCTCTACGTAATGCTTTCATTGCAGAAAACTTCACTCAAACTCTGAACATTGACTTTAGGAAATCAACAAGGATTTATGATGATGGAAGTCGTCGTTGTTTAAAGTCATCTATGTTTTATAGGAAGCTTGCAAATTCAGAAACTGTGAAAAGATCATGGATGGTATACTCTGAAAGCTCAGGAAAAGTGTACTGTTCAGCATGCAAGCTATTTTCTACCAAAGAAAATACCTTCACACAGGGGTTCAATGACTGGAAAAATTCCAAGCGTTTCGAGGAACCTGAAAACAGCACCACTCACAGGAGCTGCATTTTAGCCAATGTATTTCGTGCACAGAAAAAAGGCTTATTGGATTCTCATTTGGAAAATCAAACTGAAAAAAAAACGCACTTATTGCAAAGGCAATGTTCGCGGCTTTCACTGAGACCCACATAAAGGATCACTTGGACAACGAAATATTGATCCCAGGTTACAACCTATACAGATGTGACAGAGTGAACAGGCAAAACGGGGGGGTTGGCCTGTACATTGCAGAGTCACTTGTTTGCACAGAACTGCTAAATGCCTCAAATGATGTAGTGGAAGTTTTAGCAGTAAAGGTCGAGAACCAAAACCTAGTCATTGTGGTAGTCTACAAGCCTCCGGATGCAACATCCCAGCAATTCCAGGAACAGTTGTTAAAAATTTACCACTGTCTGGAAAATCTTCCAGCTCCTGCACCCAACATCTTGCTCCTGGGGGATTTAAACTTAAAGGCACCTAAAATAGAGGAATATAGCAAATAATATTGTTGCAGTAATAACACCAGGAGGCAGCTCTGATGAAAGCTCACACTCACACGAGCTTTTAAATCTCTGCACAAAATTCAATTTAAACCAGCAAATAATAGAGCCTACTAGACTGGAGAATACACTAGACCTCATCTTCACTAACAATGATGATCTGATAAGAAATGTCACCATATCAAAAACAATATACTCAGATCACAACATAATTGAGGTTCAGACATGTATGCGTGGAGCCCCAGACCGACATAATGAGACTAGTCACGAGGGAGCATTCACCAAATTCAACTTCAATAACAAAAACATAAAGTGGGACCAAGTAAACCAAGTCCTAACCGATATAAGCTGGGAAGATATACTAAGCAACACAGACCCCAACTTATGCCTGGAACAGATTAACTTGGTGGCACTCGATGTATGCACAAGGCTTATTCCTCTAAGAAAAAGGAGGAGTAGATGTAAAATAGAAAGAGACAGGCGCTCCCTTTACAGGCGACGGAAAAGAATAACAGAGCGGCTAAAAGAGGTCAATATATCTGAAATGCGTAGGGAGACACTGGTCAGAGAAATAGCAAGCATCGAACTCAAGCTAAAGGAATATTATAGGAGTCAGGAATCGCGGGAAGGACTAAAAGCCATAAATGAAATCGAAAGAAACCCAAAGTATTTCTTCTCCTATGCCAAATCAAAGTCAAGAACAACGTCCAGTATTGGGCCTCTACTTAAACAAGATGGGTCCTACACAGATGACAGCAAGGAAATGAGTGAGCTACTCAAGTCCCAATATGACTCAGTTTTTAGCAAGCCGCTAACCAGACTGAGAGTCGAAGATCAAAATGAATTTTTTATGATAGAGCCACAAAATTTGGTTAACACAAGCCTATCCGAAGTTATCCTGACGCCAAATGACTTCGAACAGGCGATAAATGACATGCCCATGCACTCTGCCCCAGGGCCAGACTCATGGAACTCCGTGTTCATCAAGAACTGCAAGAAGCCCCTATCACGAGCCTTTTCCATCCTATGGAGAGGGAGCATGGACACGGGGTTCGTCCCACAGTTACTAAAAACAACAGACATAGCCCCACTCCACAAAGGTGGCAGTAAAGCAACAGCAAAGAACTACAGACCGATAGCACTTAGTAACATCCCATATCATAAAAATCTTTGAAAGGGTCCTAAGAAGCAAGATCACCACCCATCTAGAAACCCATCAGTTACACAACCCAGGGCAACATGGGTTTAGAACAGGTCGCTCCTGTCTGTCTCAACTACTGGATCACTACGACAAGGTCCTAAATGCACTAGAAGATAAAAAGAATGCAGATGTAATATATACAAACTTTGCAAAAGCCTTCGACAAGTAATAGCGCACAAAATGCGTGCTAAAGGAATAACAGGAAAAGTCGGTAGATGGATCTATAATTTCCTCACTAACAGAACACAGAGAGTAGTCGTCAACAGAGTAAAGTCCGAGGCAGCCACGGTGAAAAGCTCTGTTCCACAAGGCACAGTACTCGCTCCCATCTTGTTCCTCATCCTCATATCCGACATACACAAGGATGTCAGCCACAGCACCGTGTCTTCCTTTGCAGATGACACCCGAATCTGCATGACAGTGTCTTCCATTGCAGACACTGCAAGGCTCCAGGCGGACATCAACCGAATCTTTCAGTGGGCTGCAGAAAACAATATGAAGTTCAACGATGAGAAATTTCAATTATTCAGATATGGTAAACACGAGGAAATTAAATCTTCATCAGAGTACAAAACAAATTCTGGCCACAAAATAGAGCGAAACACCAACGTCAAAGACCTGGGAGTGATCATGTCGGAGGATCTCACCTTCAAGGACCATAACATTGTATCAATCGCATCTGCTAGAAAAATGACAGGATGGATAATGAGAACCTTCAAAACTAGGGAGGCCAAGCCCATGATGACACTCTTCAGGTCACTTGTTCTATTTAGGCTGGAATGTTGCTGCACACTAACAGCACCTTTCAAGTCAGGGGAAATTGCTGACCTAGAAAATGTACAGAGAACCTTCACGGCGCGCATAACGGAGATAAAACACCTCAATTACTGGGAGCGCTTGAGGTTCCTGAACCTGTGTTAACCGGAACGCAGGCGGGAGAGATACATGATCATATACACCTGGAAAATCCTAGAGGGACTAGTTCCGAACTTGCACACGAAAATCACTCATTACGAAAGCAAAAGACTTGGCAGACTTTGCAACATCCCCTCAATGAAAAGCAGGGGTGTCACTAGCACGTTAAGAGACCATACAATAAGTGTCAGGGGCCCGAGACTGTTCAACTGCCTCCCAGCATACATAAGGGGGATTACCAACAGACCCCTGGCAGTCTTCAAGCTGGCACTGGACAAGCACCTAAAGTCGGTTCCTGACCAGCCGGGCTGTGGCTCGTACGTTGGTTTGCGTGCAGCCAGCAGCAACAGCCTGGTTGATCAGGCTCTGATCCACCAGGAGGCCTGGTCACAGACCGGGCCGCGGGGGCGTGCGTTGACCCCCGGAACTCTCTCCAGGTAAACTCCAGGTAAACGTATGGCTTACGGAGGAAAGATTCTTATTCCACTTCCCCATGGATATAAAAGGAAAAGTAATAAGACCAAGAACTATGAAGATAAAATCATAGGAAACTCAGATGAGTGTGTATAAATAAACCTGTACATGTATGTGTAGTGTGACCTAAGTGTAAGTAGAAGTAGCAAGACATACCTGAAATCTTGCATGTTTATGAGACAGAAAAAAGACACCAGCAATCCTACCATCATGTTAAACAATTACAGGTTTTCGTTTCACACTCACTTGGCAGGACGGTAATACCCACCTGGGTGGTTGCTGTCTACCAACCTATATATATATATAATCTCATGCCAAATAGGTCAAATTGGTCAATTAGCAAGAACTCGTTAAAATTAAGTCCTTTCTAAAATTTTGATTTATACGTTTGAAGATATATTTTTTCATTTATGTTAATGTGAAAATTAATAGTTTTGTACCAAAAGAACCTTAGAAAACTTACCTAACAGCTCAATTTAATTGAACCTAATCCAACTACATATATTTTAGGTAAGTTTACAATAATTTAATAATAAACAAACTCAATGAAATATATTTTTTTCGTTAGGTTCAGAATTAGTTTTTGCGAAATTTTTGCATACACAAATTTTCACATGCCTTATTCGGCAAGAAGAGCGTCGGTATTTAAGCCAAAATCTCAAGTTTTACCTATTCGGCACGACATATGTATATATATATATATATATATATATATATATAAATATATATATATATATATATATATATATATATATATATATATATGTATTGTATTATATTATTGTACTTACGAACGAGTGGTATTGATCAATAACAACACTGCGACTAGCCATGGATTCGAACCCGTGCTGTTTTGGCCCGCCTCATGGTAAGTACAATAATATAAAATACTGCTTGTTGAGGCTAGAACACCAAACGGGGAAGAGAATGAAATTAGCTCAGAGGCGTCCATACCACCGTAAGTCCTGGGATTACGGTAAAACACCTAGCTCAGCTGGGTGGGTGATTTTTGTAGGATTTGATGGTCCTGTGGTTTAGAGCGTCATATGGTTTTCGCTCACCATGAGGGGGACCAAAACAACATGGGTTCGAATCCTTGGTTAGTCGTAGTGTTTGATATATTATATATATATATATATATATATATATATATATATATATATATATATTATATATTATATATATATATATATATGTGTGTGTTGTGTGTGTGTGTGTTTGTACATACATATATACATACATCCACGAACGAGTTTGTTTTTTAAGCAAGTATCAATACTGCTAATGGCCGAGGATTGAACTCACGATATTTAGTGCTCTTCCCGAGAAGCTCGCCAAAATTCCAAGACGCTTTAGTCCACTCGGCCAACAATGCTTCAGGCAAAAGGTGCACTGGACATGTCACCCCTGATGTAAACATATATTTGGCAATGGAAGCTACAGGATTAATTTCTCCCGTTTGGAATACCAGTCTTCATGAGCATTAATGTATGTACTGTTCGTGAAGATTGGCATTCCAAACAGAAGGAGAATGAAATTAGTCCTGCAGCTTCCACGGCCACGAATGTGCTCGCATCATAGGTAACATGTCCAGTGGTACTGCTCATCTGATGTTTGAAGGTATGGAAAACCCAGAAAATTTTAGCCTTCATTTATTTCTTCCCCCCTGCCCCCCCCCCTAAAGAAAACGAATGAGGTGTATTCCTTCAATACACTCTAAGTATACTTCTGAGTGTTATAGTTTTTGACTGATACACCAACTGAAGATGATTCTCGAGCTGAAAATTTTCTACCTTAATCTTAACTTTTGCACCTAACCTCATACACCTCATTTACATCAACATTGGATTTCTCATGTTTAAAGAGCTAATTACTGTATTTCAACCAGGCGTCTTTGAAATAAATTGATTACTAAACACGTGTCCAACACCTACATAGCTATTCTGAAGATGTTTTGTAACCAGTGGCTATCACTTCAATACAGACCTTATTAATCGGAGACAATGAAACGTGAGTTAATCAGTCCTACAGCCTCGATGTTGAAATTGGAGGTTATTTAGCAATAGAATCTATTCATCCAGCAACGGAGATTTGCTTATTACTGGAAGACTTCATAAAGCTCTACACTAAGGAAAATAATAGTGTAATGTAGTGGAAATAAAGCCACAGTAACCAGGGTCTATTTTTAAAGCTCTATACTGAGGGAAACATTGCAACAGCTAAAGCTTAGTTCTGCACTTGTCCCTTTTCTGCAGTAGGTGAAAACTCGGATTACACCAGCATTTCGATTTTATGTAATGATTCGCTTGGAAAAAATTAAACTTGATGGTAGATGTAATAATGTTGGTAAAATTACCGACAATATGTTAGGTAAACGGACACAGGTGCAAATATTGCGACATTTTATTGTGGCAACGTTTCGCTCTCCAGGAGCTTTGACAAGCCGTTAACGTCAAAATGGTATACAATACCGACAGGTTGTTAGGTAAGACACATATGCAACAGTTAGACAACTTTATTCCGAAACGTTTCGCCTACACAGTAGGCTTCTTCAGTCGAATACAGAAAGTAGGCAGGAACAGTAGAGATGTGAAGACGATGTAATCAGTCCATCACCCTTAAAGTCGTAGAATTTGAGGTTGTCAGTCCCTCGGCCTGGAGAAGTTCAGTTCCATAGTCAGGAACTATCTGAAGATTAAGCAAAGCAAAGCAAAGCAAACAAGTTCAGGTAAGATCCCAATGGGATGAGCGGGGAAGATGGGACAGATGAAGAATAGCTCTGGAGAGGAGTGTTCTTAGTCAGAGAAATAGAGCCAGGGCTTACCCAGCAGCTAAGGCGATCGTGGGGCAGTCTTGAGAACAGGAATAGCAGGGACTGTTGCATTGGACTTGTGGTAGTTGAAGTCTTGAATCTTGAGTAGTTGGCAGCAGGCTAGGTCACATCAGAGGGTAGAACACATATGGGAGTTATAGGAGTAACTGAGGAGGCAGGTTAGCAATGGAGCCATTTTCGAACTTTTTGAAGCTGCTTCTAGATAGGTGGTATAGTTTAGCCTTGTTACTGAAGGTGAAACGTAGAGGCTTGATGAACTCAAGAACTTGGGTGAGTGAGAAGTGATCATGTTGCCTCAACCACCGTCTCCCACCTCTCCCAGCCTGCTGTTACACAACCATTACACCTTACAGCTGCTCCTGTCGACCCTCAGTCACCGGCAACCACCATTGTAGATTCTCCCAATGAATCCACTCCAGAAGAGGAAGATAACGACGACTCCAGTAAACCCTCATGGGAAAACCTTACCTTTTACACTTCTCCTTCAAATACTGACACCATGACCTGTACTGAACTCTACAAAAGCCTCGGTGCTGGAACAGTCAAGTATGCATGTGAATCACCGCTACACTTCTCACTCACCCAAGTTCTTGAGTTCATCAGCCTCTACGTTTCACCTTCAGTAACAAGGCTAAACTTATACCACCTTCTAGAAGCAGCTTCAAAAGTCGAAAATGGCTCCATTGCTACCTGCCTCCTCAGTTACTCCTATAACTCCATATGTGTTTACCCTCTGATGTGACCTAGCCTGCTGCCAACTACTCAAGATTCAAGACTTCAACTACCACAAGTCCAATGCAACAGTCCCTGCTATTCCTGTTCTCAAGATGCCCCACGATCGCCTTAGCTGCTGGGTAAGCCCTGGCTCTATTTCTCTGACTAAGAACACTCCTCTCCAGTGCTATTCTTCATCTGTCCATCTTTCCCCGCTCAATCCCATTGGGATCTTACCTGAACTTGTTTGCTTTGCTTTTGCTTTGCTTAATCTTCAGATAGTTCCTGGACTAATGGAATGAACTTCTCCAGGCCCGAGGGACGACAACCTCAAATTCTACGACTTTAAGGGGTGATGGACTGATTACACCCGTCTTCAATTCTTTTACTGTTCCTGCCTACTTTCTGTATTCGACTGAAGAAGCCTACTGTGTAGGCGAAACGTTTCGGAATAAAGTTGTCTAACTGTTGCATATGTGTCTTACCTAACAAGCCGTTAACGGCTTGACAAAGCCCCCTGGGGAGCGAAACGTGTCCTCTTACCTAACATAGGTGGTAGATGCTTATAGGGTTAAGTGAGAATCGGAAGGTTAAACTTTGATAACACCACCTTGAATCATTAAGTTTTAGTCAATTTTAACGTTCGTCGAATTAAATTAATCAGATTAGGTTAGAATACACTGTCTTTTATCAACAAAAATTATCCAGTTTAAAATAACACAACGGCAATAAATGAAATATAAGATAAATACGATAAAAACTCTCGACGCTCAGACAGAAAAATTGGGATCATATATTAACGATTTACAAAAACAAGAAGTGGGTGATAAGACGCATGTAACTCGTTGGTATCTTTATTGTGGGGATAAAAATATGATACATGTGATACAGCAACATCTTAGAATCTTGGTACCGAGAATTCTTTCACAACTCTACTCTTGACTAGCTTCCACTGGTTGGCTCGCTCACCTCTAACGTAGTCTTCAAAGGTGTTTGAGGAGGTAGATCATGGTAATGAATATGATATTCACGAAAATCGCCACCCTAAAAAGTCTTCTGAAGCACCTCAGAAACGTTCTCAAGGCACGTCTGATAGACATTTCTGAACGCTACACATGGCTTAAGTTTTGGAATGCGCTGTTTGAGATGGATGAAATGGATCTTAGACAGGTGTTCAGCAAGTATGGCATTGTGCAAGTGGCACAGCAAAGGAAGTGGGTTGGTGGTGTGTAAGCAGGTTAGCCGGAAGGAGCTTTCTCCCTCAAGATGATGTTGCGACACCCTGTGCCTTCCAATGTGTTCCTATCTGAATTTCGTACACAGATAATGGTGACATATATAGGACAGCACTACACATGCAGAATTTGTGGGGAATATGACCATGTGGCGGTGGAGTGTGGTCGATGAGATTGTCCCCAGGGTGTGTACTGGTCAGTCATACCAGAGAGGGAGAGTGTGGGACAAGAAATGGAACTGCATGGTGACTGTGGAAATGGTAGGTTGTGGGGGATGAGACGACTGTCTCGAATGATGAGCTGAATGGATATTTTTTTAACTGAAGAGGCGGAGGAACTTCTGGACATAGGGCATGGTCGGGGGAGAGTGAGGACACTGGCCTCAGTGAGGAATTGTAAACGGCTTTACTGAGAATGTATCCCCCCGTGAGAGAGAAACGTCGGACACATTGGTGGAGGAACTGCAAGTCACTTCGTGTGTGTCGGAGAGGGCAACCCATGCACACAGGTTGAGGGAGACACGCCCGAGGGAGGCATCTAGTTAGTGGATGCAGAAGTGGAGATGCATTGGGAGCCAGAGCTGGAAATGTGTGCCATGGAGGATGTGGGTACAAGAGTGCGGTGACTGCCTCGGATTTGGATGATGTCCTGATGCATGCTCAAAGGCAGGGAAAAAAGGTGTGGGTGGAGGTGACAAAATGTACAGGGAGTGGAAGGCATAATAAGTAGGGAGCTAAAGAACTCCCAAGAATGGGGCTTGGGGTGAGGAGTAAAGTGAGCCATACAAGTAAGGGTGCAGACGTGAAAGGTAATGTCGAGCAGTGTGGAAGAATATCTTAATTGCCGGCCTTCGGTGTATGACAATTAATGTGAATGGTTTATGTGTGAAGGCGAAGAATGATTGGTTTGGGGGGTTTATACATCAGTATTGTGTGGATGTTGTATTTCTGCAAGGACACAATATTAGGGAGATTCAGGATTTTGTAGTACCTGGTTATGTGGTATATGCAGTACCTACTGTGTGCTTAAAAGGGTGTGTGGCTCTTTTGGTAAGGGAAGCAAGCCCGTTCGTATATTACCAAAGTGAAAAAGGAAGGGATGGGAGAGTGCTCCGAGTCAATGGGAACTGGCAGAATTAAGCTATGTCCTTAGTATGTGTGCATGCGCCAGCAGATGGGGATGTACAGGTTAAGAATGCATTCATTAGGGAGGAGTTAGTTAGTCTATCCTTTTAGGTCTTTGATATCGTTGGCTATAGTGGGAGGAGACTGGAATTGTGTAATTAGGAGAGGGGACGTAGCAACAAAGGGGATGGGGCATTATTCGTCAATGCTGAATGAACTGGGCATGATGTGAACTTGAAGGATGTCTGTGATAGGACTGTGGTTGCACCGTATCATACTTTTGTGAAGGGAAGAGCGGGTTATGGAGCATGTTTGGATCGGATTTATGTGACGTGTGAAATTATGTTTGATGAGTACCGTAATAGCGACTTATTCCGATCATAGGACGATTATTTCTGAGGTGGGGTGGGAGTCTTTAGTCTTGCAGAGGCGATGGTGGGCTTCAAGGAGTGGTGGAGGGAGGAACAAGAGGGCTTGGTGGGTGGGGGGGAGTTGGTGTGTTAGTGGGTTGAGGTGGCCAAACTGGCGATATGTAACTTTTATGTGGGTGAATGAAGAAGAGTGAATAACATGAAATATTGGCTGGCAAATTATGATGAGGACAGACTGAGGTAGTGACAGGGGTGTCCCCTGCTGATGAAAATGAGGGATTGAAGGAACGGGTTAGGGGCATCCATAATGAGCTTTTTGACGTGATGAGGGTTCAGGCGGCAATGGAGAAGGTGTTATGGAGAGATAAGCCTTCAGCTCGTGTTTTGAGGGGGCAGCAGCCAAGGAGATGGTCGACTACTATTCTGAGCTTGGAGGTACATTGTGAAATCAGGGGCTTCAGGGAAGGGCAGGTTATACACAATATAGAGGTTATGGGTGTGTTCGCAGATAGGTGGAATGAGGGTTACTGGGGTGGAAAAGGTGTGGGGGAAGGGGACGTGACGGAAGTACGAGAGAATACCGTGCAACTTGCAGCAGAGTGACAGGAAGGCGTTGGGGGATATGATTGAGGAGGGAGAAATTTGGAGTACCTTGCTGGGGATGACGAAGGGTAAATCTCCAAGGTTGGATGGGATTCGGGTGGAATTTTATGTACATTAGAACGTTTTGCATGAGTTTTTGGTGTGTTTGCTGAATGCGATGAAAGAAGGGGGTAGGTTGGGGTTGGTGCAGTCAACGGCAGTGGTAGTGTTGGTGCCGAAGGGGGAGAGGCAGAGGAGTCAAAGGGATTATAGGGCAATTTCTCTGTTGTGTGCTGACTACAAATTGTTTGCCAAGATGTTGGGAAATTGTAGTAAGTGCATCGTGGATCGTGTTCTCATAGGAACAGTATGGCCTTCCAGGTAAGTCAATGCTTCCTGGACAATTGGTTACTCATGATTTTGTGGAAAACATGAGTAGGAGGGGGAAGGGAGAGAGCTTTGTTGACCCAAGACTCGGAGGGTGCATGTGATTCTATTGAACAGGATGCCATGCAAGGAATTCTCCTAAGCCAGGGGTTTGGGAAGGAAATAGTGGGGTGGGTTGACACGCTGTACTGGGGGGCGAGGGTTCAAATTAATGGTAGGTTGCGTGAGGTTGTGGATATGGGAAGGGGTTTGAGGCAGGGGTGTCTGCTGTCTCAGATGCTCTTCACATGTGTACAGGATCCCTTTCATACAGTGGTGCAGGAAATGATTTTTGTTGGCATCATTGGTGGAGGAGATTGGGTTTACCTAGAGAATGTTGGTTATGTGGACGACACCGCATTATTGGTTAACGAATATACAAGGTTGGACGTGCTGGGTACGGTAGTTGAGGTGTATGGGAGGATGATGGGTATGGCAGTAAATGTGTGTAAATCAAAAGTAATGGGGTTGGGTGAATGGGAGGACCACGAAGTGTAGGGTTGCTCAGGTGTAACAAATGTGGATTGTTCTTTGAAGGTTTGTGGGATAGTGTACGTGGGCGGTAGGGATAGGGCAAGGGAGGTTAATTCATAGAGGGTAGTGACTAGTGTAGTGAATAGGTTGCAGGGGATGATACCTTATCATTTACCATTGGTGCAGAGAGCTATTTTTAACCTTCTGCATAGTAAAGTGTGGTACGTCACCGACGTTTACCCACTCACTGGGGAGGTGACAGAATTCAAGTGAGGGTGATTCGATTCTTATGGTCTTCAAGGTGTGATTTGCTGAGGAGGGAAGTGGTTATGTTGCCAGTGAATGAGGGGGGTATAGGGGTTTGATCTGAATAAGCAGGTGATATGCGTATATGTTAAAAAGGGCGGTGATGTGATCAAGAACTTTTATGGGGGACTGCCTAGGGAAGGTGTATGAGAAGCTTAGGAAGACTTTTCGGAGTAGCGATTTTCGTGGTTGTGAACGGTTGTTGAGAGTGATGGTGGTAAGGGAGCTGGAACGGATCAGGATAAGGGTGTTGTATAGGGCTTTTTTGGGACATGTTGGGGCCCTGTTGTTGGCACTATACCCTGTGTATGATTGTGGAGGAATTTTGAAGAGGTTTACGAAGTTGAGGGTCCAACCTAGGGAACATGAGATGATGCCCAGGTTCCTACATGGAATCTTGTCATTGGGTGTGGTGTTATGGAATAGAAGGCTGGTGGAAGCTGGAGTCTGTAGATTCTGTGGGGAGGAGGTGACAGTTTTTCATGTGTATTTTTGCTAGTGCCTGGAGGGACTCAGGTGATGGTTCACTTGTGTTTTAACTTTGGTGGGGGGCAGAAGGATGTCTGTTTTGAGGGTGCTCAGTTTGAAAGTGGATGGGGTGTCAGATAGAGGCGAAGGCGGCTGTGTATATGATTGTGGATTATGTTCTTATCATATGGGTGTATAGGGGGATGATGATTTGGAAATATGGCATCATATATTAGCAGCGAAGATTTATCACAAGTGTAGAAATATGGTTGGGTATGGGAATAAGTGGGGGTTAAGTTTTCCAGGTGGTTATGGAGACATCAGCATAAGGGGTCTATTGGTGCTGTGACCCGGGGAAGCCTGTTCCTGAGGTTCGTTCTCCCTGGGGAAGGTTGTGAGTGTGGGATAAGATAAGATTTCGTTCGGATTTTTAACCCCGGAGGGTTAACCACCCAGGATAACCCAAGAAAGTCAGTGCGTCATCGAGGACTGTCTAACTTATTTCCATTGGGGTCCTTAATCTTGTCCCCCAGGATGCGACCCACGCCAGTCGACTAACACCCAGGTACCTATTTGCTGCTAGGTGAACAGGACAACAGGTGTTAGGAAACGTGTCGAAATGTTTCCACCCGCCGGAAATTGAACCCGGGCCCTCCGTGTGTGAAGCGGGAGCTTTAGCCACCAGGCCAATGGATGTTTGTGCTTTAGTGAGGTTGCGTGTAATTGTGGTTTAAGACGATGCATTTTGATGATGGTATAGGCTGGGTGTGTTTCCAGCGTGTGGATGGGTGTGCTGACATAGCCTTTGTAAGCGTGACTTGGGGGAGGATGTTGTACAAAGTTAGGAGGCTGCAATATACAGTTGTATTAATTTTTATTAAGTTTTGGAATGGATACATAATAGATACAGTAACAACATTTGTATAATCATGAATCACCTCTGTAATTGTGTTTTTTCTGTTTTTATTTGTAGCAGTGACTGATGTGTTTCCATGTAATAAAATACATGTATTGCAGTTTGAAGGTGAACATTGTTGAGACCTGGGTGTCCTTATAGTGGTAGTGAAGGTGAACATTGTTGAGACCTGGGTGTCCTTATAGTGGTAGTGAAGGTGAACATTGTTGAGACCTGGGTGTCCTTATAGTGGTAGTGAAGGTGAACATTGTTGAGACCTGGTGTCCTTATAGTGGGAGTGAAGGTGAACATTGTTGAGACCTGGGTGTCCTTATAGTGGTAGTGAAGTGAACATGTTGAGACCTGGGTGTCCTTATAGTGGTAGTGAAGGTGAACATTGTTGAGACCTGGGTGTCCTTATAGTGGTAGTGAAGGTGAACATTGTTGAGACCTGGGTGTCCTTATAGTGGTAGTGAAGGTTTAACATTGTTGAGACCTGGGTGTCCTTATAGTGGTAGTGAAGGTTAACATTGTTGAGACCAGGGTGTCCTTAGTGGTAGTGAAGGTGAACATTGTTGAGACCTGGGTGTCCTTATAGTGGTAGTGAAGGTGAACATTGTTGAGACCTGGGTGTCCTTATAGTGGTAGTGAAGGTGAACATTGTTGAGACCTGGGTGCCCTTATAGTGGTAGTGAAGGTGAACATTGTTGAGACCTGGGTGTCCTTATAGTGGTAGTGAAGGTGAACATTGTTGAGACCTGGTGTCCTTATAGTGGTAGTGAAGGTGAACATTTTTGAGACCTGGGTTTCCTTATAGTGGTAGTGAAGGTGAACATTGTTGAGACCTGGGTGTCCTTATAGTTGTAGTGAAGGTGAACATTGTTGAGACCTGGGTGTCCTTATAGTGGTAGTGAAGGTGAACATTGTTGAGACCTGGGTGTCCTTATAAATGGTAGTGAAGGTGAACATTGTTGAGACCTGGGTGTCCTTATAGTGGTAGTGAAGGTGAACATTGTTGAGACCTGGGTGTCCTTATAGTGGGGAGTGAAGGTGAACATTGTTGAGACCTGGGGGTCCTTATAGTGGTAGTGAAGGTGAACATTGTTGAGACCTGGGTGTCCTTATAGTGGAGTGAAGGTGAACATTGTTGAGACCTGAGTGTCCTTATAGTGGTAGTGAAGGTGAACATTGTTGAGACCTGGGTGTCCTTATAGTGGTAGTGAAGGTGAACATTGTTGAGACCTGGGTGTCCTTATAGTGGGAGTGAAGGTGAACATTGTTGAGACCTGAGTGTCCTTATAAATGGGAGTGAAGGTGAACATTGTTGAGACCTGGGTGTCCTTAAAAGTGGTAGTGAAGGTGAACATTGTTGAGACCTGGGTGTCCTTATAGTGGTAGTGAAGGTGAACATTGTTGAGACCTGGGTGTCCTTATAGTGGTAGTGAAGGTGAACATTGTTGAGACCTGGGTGTCCTTATAGTGGTAGTGAAGGTGAACATTGTTGAGACCTGGGTGTCCTTATAGTGGTAGTGAAGGTTAACATTGTTGAGACCAGGGTGTCCTTAGTGGTAGTGAAGGTGAACATTGTTGAGACCTGGGTGTCCTTATAGTGGTAGTGAAGGTGAACATTGTTGAGACCTGGGTGTCCTTATAGTGGTAGTGAAGGTGAACATTGTTGAGACCTGGGTGTCCTTATAGTGGTAGTGAAGGTGAACATTGTTGAGACCTGGGTGTCCTTATAGTGGTAGTGAATGTGAACATTGTTGAGACCTGGGTGTCCTTAGTGGTAGTGAAGGTGAACATTGTTGAGACTTGGGTGTCCTTATAGTGGTAGTGAAGGTGAACATTGTTGAGACCTGGGTGTCCTTATAGTGGTATGAAGGTGAACATTGTTGAGACCTGGGGTCCTTATAGTGGTAGTGAAGGTGAACATTGTTGAGACCTGGGTGTCCTTATAGTGGTAGTGAAGGTGAACATTGTTGAGACCTGGGTGTCCTTATAGTGGTAGTGAAGGTGACATTGTTGAGACCTGGGTGTCCTTAAGTGTAGTGAAGGTGAACATTTTTTGAGACCTGGGTGTCCTTATAGTGGTAGTGAAGGTGAACATTGTTGAGACCTGGGTGTCCTTATAGTGGTAGTGAAGGTGAACATTGTTGAGACCTGGGTGTCCTTATAGTGGTAGTGAAGGTGAACATTGTTGAGACCTGGTGGGCCTTATAGTGGTAGTGAAGGTGAACATTGTTGAGACCTGGGTGTCCTTATAGTGGTAGTGAAAGGTGAACATTGTTGAGACCTGGGTGTCCTTATAGTGGTAGTGAAGGTGAACATTGTTGAGACCTGGGTGTCCTTATAGTGGTAGTGAAGGTGAACATTGTTGAGACCTGGTGTCCTTATAGTGGTAGTGAAGGTGAACATTGTTGAGACCTGGGTGTCCTTATAGTGGTAGTGAAGGTGAACATTGTTGAGACCTGGGTGTCCTTATAGTGGTAGTGAAGGTGAACATTGTTTGAGACCTGGGTGTCCTTATAGTGGTAGTGAAGGTGAACATTGTTGAGACCTGGGTGTCCTTATAGTGGTAGTGAAGGTGAACATTGTTGAGACCTGGGTGTTCTTATAGTGGGTAGTGTAGGTGAACATTGTTGAGACCTGGGTGTCCTTATAGTGGTAGTGAAGGTGAACATTGTTGAGACCTGGGTTTTCCTTATAGTGGTAGTGAAGGTGAACATTGTTGAGACCTGGGTGTTCTTATAGTGGTAGTGTAGGTGAACATTGTTGAGACCTGGGTGTCCTTATAGTGGTAGTGAAGGTGAACATTGTTGAGACCTGGGTGTCCTTATAGTGGTAGTGAAGGTGAACATTGTTGAGACCGGGTGTCCTTATAGTGGTAGTGAAGGTGAACATTGTTGAGACCTGGGTGTTCTTATAGTGGTAGTGAAGGTGAACATTGTTGAGACCTGGGTGTCCTTATAGTGGTAGTGAAGGTGAACATTGTTGAGACCTGGGTGTCCTTATAGTGGTAGTTTACCTTGCGTTGAGTGAATGTGGTTAGGTTTGTTTTTGTGCTATTAAGACGTCTTTGTTAACTGATGCTTCCATTGTGTGGTACCTTATACATAAGTTAAGCTTAATCTGATTGAATAAAAGTTTTCCTCTCTCATGTTCACATTTTACATAAAGATATGTAAATACTCTGTAGAGTCTTTCGTAAGTATATATAGTACACTGGAGGTGCACATTTTTTCTTTTCTTAGTTAAATCAATGGGATGTGCAAATAGGTAGTGTGAATTCCTTGAGGTGCATATAGTTTCCTTGTATGGGAGAGTTGGGGGGTGTTTTATTGTACAGAAATATTATTTTTCATGTTATGTATGAGATACCTATGTATTATGTATATAAATGATAAAAAAATCCCCCTTTCTCTCACCGTCAACATAACCACTTCCCTCTTTAGCCAATCACACCTTGAAGATAAGAATCGGAACACCCTCTCTTGAATTATACCTATCACCTCCTTAGTGAGGGTAAACGTTAGCGATGTACAATACTTTACAATACAGAATAACATTGACAACGTTAGCCCTCTGCACCAATGATAAATGATACAGTCTCATCCCTTGCAATCTATTCACCACACTATTCTCCACTTTCTCCGAATTAACAATCCTCACCACATCTCGATCCCCCACATACACTATCCCACAAATCTTTAAAGATCAATCCACATTTGTTATTACAGAGGAACCCCCACACCTCACGACTCACCGAACCCCATTTCCAATGATTTGCCCACGTTTACTATCATACCTGTCGCCCAACCATACATCTCAATGAGTCCTCCCAGCACATACAACATCGTGTATTCGTTAACCAATAATGTCGTGTTGTCAACAAATCTAACAATCTCCGGGTTAACCTTACCACCCTCAACCACGACGCTACCCAAAACCTTGTCCCGCACCAATCTATAAAACAAATCCTGTACACACGAAGAGCTTTGACACAATAGACACCCCTGCCTCAAACCCATCCCTATGTAAAAACCCCACCCAATCTACCATTAATCTGAACCCTAGCCTTAGCTCCTCCATACAATGTGCCACCCCATCCCGCTATTTCCTCCCCGAACCTCTGCCTAAGTAGAATGCTTCTCATGACATCCCTTTCAACTGAGACATATGCCCCCTTCCTGTCAAGGGCTAATAAAGCTCCCTTTCTTCCCTTCCAACTCATGTCTCCCACAAAATCATCAATAATGGAATGTCCATAAAGCATTCACCTGCCTGGAAGGCTATACTACCCCAGTGAGACAGCACAACCCACGACGTATTTAATACTGTTTCCCAACACCTTGGCAAACAATTTATAGTCAGCATGTAAAAGTGAAATCGTCCCATAATCCTCAAGGTCCGTTTGTTTCTCCCCCTTCGGCACCAAGACTACCACTGCAGTTGACTGCACCGGCCCCAGCCTACCCCCGTCTTTCATCACATTCAGCAGCCTCACCAAAAACCTGTTCAAAACGTTCCAATGTTACACAAAATTTCACCGGAGTACCGTGCAACCCTGGGGATCTACCCTTCACCATCGCCACAAAACACTCCAAATTTATCCCTCCTCAATCAATCCCACCCCCCAACTCCTTCCTGTCACTCTGCCACTGGTTGCACAGTATTCCCTCAAAAACTTCCACCACTTCCCCTTCCTCCTCACCTTTCCTACCCCAAAAATCCATATATCACCTATCCATAAAAACACCCATCACCTCCTGACTGCAATGTACCTCCAAGCTCGAAATGGTAGTCGACCGTCTCCTCTCCTGCTGCCTTTCAACACACAATCTGAACTTTTATCTCCCCATAACTCCTCTTCCATCGATGCCTGAACCTAAATCCAATCCAAACGTGCCCCATAACACCCCCCCCCCTCACAAAAGTATGATCCCTTACAACCACAGTCCTAACACACATCCTTCAAGTTCACATCACGCACCAGTTCAGCACCAGTGAATAATGCCCCACCCCTCTCGGTGTAACGTCCTCCCACCTAATTACACCATTCCAGTCTCCTCCCACTGTAGCCAACGAGGTCAAAGACCTAAGAAAATAGACTAACTCCTCCCTACTAACTCCTCCCTAATGAAGGCATCCTTAGCCTGCACATCCCCATCTGCCTGTCCATACACACATACTAAGGAGTTTACCTGGAATTTACCTGGAGAGGGTTTCGGGGGTCAACACCCCCGCAGCTCGGTCTGAGACCAGGCCTCATGGTGGATCAGGGCCTGATCAACCAGGCTGTTACTGCTGGCCGCATGCAATCTGACATACAAACCACAGCCCGGTTGGTCAGGTACTGACTTTAAGTGCCTGTCCAGTGCCTTCTTGAAGACAGCCAGGGGTCTATTGGTAATCCCATTTATGTATGCTGAGCGCCAGACGAACAGTCTTGGGCCCTGGACATTTATTTTTGTTGTCTATCAATGTACTCATGGCGCCCCTGCATTTCATTAGAGGAATGTTACATCTCCTGCCGAATCTTTTTCTTTCATAGGGAGTGATTTTCGTGTGCAGGTGTGATACCAATCCCTCCAGGACCTTCCAAGTGTATATTATCATGTAACTCTCTCGCCTGCGTTCCAGGGAATACAGATCAAGGACCTTCAACCGTTCCCAGTAATTTAGGTGCCTTGTCATACTTATGTGTGCCGTGAAAGTTCTTTGTAAGCTTTCCAGGTCTGCAATGCCTCCAGCCTTGAAGGGGGCCGTTAGCGTATAGCAGTATTCCAGCCTAGATAGAACAAGCGATTTGAAGAGAATCATCAGGGGCTTGACATCCCTAGTTTTGAAAGTTCTCATTATCCATCCTATCATTTTCCTAGTAGATGAGGTAGATACATTGTTATGGTCTTTGAAGGCGAAGTCCTCTGACATTATCACTCCAGGGTCCATCTCATTTCTTTTTCGCTCTATTGTATGGTTAGAGTATGTCATATACCCTGATACATTTTTAATTTCCTCAAGTTTTCCATATCTGAGTAGTTGAAATTTCTCTTCATTGAACTTCATATTGTTTCGAGTGGCCCATTTGAAGATTTGGTTGATGTCTGCTTGGAGTGTTAAGGTGTCTTCGATGGAGATCACTGCCATGGCAATCCAGGTGTCATCCGCAATGGAAGACATGAAGCTATCGCTTACATCTCTGTGTCCGAAATGAGGATGAGGAACAGAATGGGAGCAAGTACTGTGCCTTGTGGAACAGAGCTTTTCACCGTGGCTGCCTGGGACTTTACCCTGTAACTCCCTGACAAACAGAAGGATCTATAACTCCCTGACAAACAGAAGAATCTATAACTCCCTGACAAACAAAATACTTTGTGTTCTGTTTGTCAGGGAGTTATAGATCCATCTACCATCTTTTCCTGTTATTCCTTTATAACCCATTTTGTGCGCTAGTACACCATGATGACACTTATCGAAAGCTTTTGCAAAGTCTGTGTGTACTAGTATTTTGTTTATCCTCAACAGCATGCACGACCTTGCCGTAGTTGTCCAGTAGCTGGGACGTGCAGGAGCGACTTGCTCTAAACCCGTGTTGCCCTGGGTTGTGTAACTGATGGGTAACTAGGTGGTTGGCAATCTTGCTTCTTAGAACCTTCTCAAAGATTTTTATATGGGCTGTTATTGCTATCGGTCTGTAGTTCTTTGCAATTGCTTTACTGTCACCTTTGTGGAGTGGGGCTATGTCTGTTGTTTTTAATGTGTGTGAGATGACCTGCGTCCATGCTCTCTCTCCATAGAATGCTGAAGACACAGGAAAGGGGCCTCTTGCAATTTTTGATGAACACAGAGTTCCATGAGTCTGGGCCTGGGGTAGAGTGCATGGGCATGTCATTTAGTGACTTTTCAAAGTGTTGTGGAGTTAGGATAATATCCAAGATTTTTGAGATGACCAAATTTTGGGTTTCATTCATAAAGAATTCATTTGAATTGTCGACCCTTAATCTGAGCAGCCACTCGCTGAACACTGAGTCTTATTGGGACTTATATCTCACTTATTTCTTGGCTGTCATCTGTGTATGTCCCATCCTGCCTAAGCAGGGGCCCAATACTGGATGTTGTTTTTCCCTTAGATTTGGTTTTTTTTTTTTTTAATTTCCTTTATGGCTTTAAGTTCTTCCTGTTATTCTTGTCTCCTGTAAATTCCTTCAGCTTAAGTTCGATAGTTGCAATTTCACTGACCAGTGCCTCCCTTCATTTTCCAGATATACTGACCCCTCTCAGCAGCTCAGTGACTCTTCGCCTTTGTCTGTATAGGGAGCGTCTCTCTCTTTCTAGTTTACATCTTCTTTCTTTTTTTATAATGGAATGTGTCTTAAGCAGATCTCAAGGACCATAGAGTTCATTTTTTCTAGGCAAATGTTCGGATAAGAGGGAGACCCAGTGGCAATATGAAAACAGCATAACATCAAAAACCAAGTCTGACCCAAAGCTGTTGTGCGGCCACATCAGGAGGAAAAACAACAATCGAGGACCAGATTATCAGGCTGAGGGAGGAAGGAGAGGAGTTCCCAAGAAACGACCGAGAAGTATGTGAAGAGCTCAACATGAGATTTAAGGAAGTATTTTCAAAATAGTCAGAAAGGACTCCGGAAACCCAGAATGGTGGGATACACCAACAAGACCTGGACACAATACACACAACCAGAGAAGGGGTGAAGAGGCTCAAAGGCGGTGGGACCAGGCATCTCTCCTTGGGTCCTGAGAGAGGAAGCATAGGTGCTGTGTGGGCCACTAACAACAATCTTCAACACATCTATCGAAAGAGAGACTACCCAAGATATGGAAGACAGCAAATATAGTCCCAGATTTTATGGGGGCACACGCAGCAGATCAGTGTCGCTGACGCGTATAATATGGAAAGTCATGGAGAAGATTATCAGAAGAGTGGTGGGACACCTAGAAAGGAACGAGCTTATAATATGACAACCAGCATGGTTTCAGGGAAAGGAAATCTTGTGTCACAAACCTTTAGGAGTTCTCCAACAAGAGAGAGGGGTGGGCACATTGCGTTTTCTTGGACTGCAAGGAGAGGAGGCTTTCAACAGTTTCACACAAGAGACTAAAGCAAAAGCTAGAGGATCAGGTATGAATAACAAGAAAGGCACTGCAGTGGATCAGAGAACACCTGACAGGAAGGCAACAACGAGTCGTGGTACTTGATGAAATGTTAGAGTAGGCGCCTGTGACGAGCGGGATTCCACAGGGGTCAGTCCCAGGGCTGGTGCTGTTCCTTGTAAATGTGAATGACATGATTGAAGGGATAGATTCAGAAGTGTTCCTGTTTGCAAACGATGTGAAGCTAATGAAGAAAATTTAATCGTATGAGGATCAGGCAGGATTACAAAGAGATCTGGACAGGCTACAAGCCTGGTTCAGCAACTGGCTTCGGGAGTTTAACCTAACCAAGTGCAAAAACACGAAGATTGGGAAGGGTAAAGAAGACCGCAGACAAAGATTGCAAACCTCTTTCAAGGAAAAGGATCTTGGGGTGATAATACCGAACACATCTCCTGAGGTGCACATCAACCAAATAACTGCTGCAGCATATGGGCGCCTGGCAAACCTAAGCATAGCGCTCCAACACTTCAGTAAGGAAATTTTCAAGACACTGTACACCGTGTACGTCTTGCCCATATTGGAGTATGCGGCACCAGTTTGAAACCCACACCTGGGCAAGCGCGTTATGAAATTAGAGAAAAGGCAAAGGTGGCAACAAGACTAGTCCCGGAGCTAAGTGGCATGTCCTGTAAGAAGAGGTTAAGGGAAATCGACCTGATGACACTAAAGGACAGAAGGGACAAGGGGGACATGATAACGATGTATAAAATACTGCGAGGAATTGAAAAGGTGGATAGGGACAGGATGATTCAGAGATGGGACACAGCAACAAAGGGTCACAATTGAAAGTCGAAGACTCAGATGAGTCAAAGGGATGTTAGGAAGTATTTCTTCAGTCATAGAGTTGTCAGGAAGTGGAACAATCTGGTGTGATGTAGTGGAGGCAGGATGCATACACAGCTTTAAGAAGAGATATAACAAAGGTCACGGAGCAGGGAGTGACAGTGACTCACGAAATTGTAATGACACGATTGCAAACAAACCATACCACGTGCGGGATTTGAACCCGCGTCACGGCCACGCTAGCTGGAGATTCGTCTGTAAAAACTTGCATTTGTGGTCACAGTGGTGCCTATGCTAACCTTCCTATGGTGTAGAAATATACCTAGTTGGACGAATCTTATTGTGGCTAGCTGGTCAAGTGGCTAACGCGACGGTCTGGAGTTTTGAGACTCTGACCGCAGGTTCAAATCCCGCCCGTGGTATGTTTTTTTTTAGTAACATAGTAGTGACCAGTGAAGAGGCGGGGCCAGGAGCTATGACTACTACTGCGACCATAATTAGGAGAGTACACACACACATACAAAGTGGTATTGCTTTACTTACAGTGAGCAAAATCAGGTTATTTTTCCAGAATGGTTTTGTAATATACCACTGTGGACAAAATACTTAATATCTTGAATATTTCTGAGTGAGTTGTCTTTGAATTCACTAATTTTATCGCACTCCATAACGACGCAAGACGTGACAATCGTCCATCAGGCAAAGTTTACATTTCGTTTGGTCTACTTCTGGTGGTGGTGGTGATTTAATTCCCAAATGTTATGTTAGGTAAGATTCGTTAGGAAACAGGACAAGTGTTCCCTGACGCGGGTCTTAGTCATATGATGACCCGTAGGTAGAGCTTTCGGTCATCTGACCAAGGCTTTTCACTGGCTTACCGGTCCACTTCTTTAAAAATTAGGGATTTATATAGGTAAAACCTCCCAAAGATTCTTGTGTCTCAGCCGGAGGCGGGAGGTGGTGACATCCAAGAGTCTGCTTATTGTGTTGCATGCACCATAGTCATGTAGCTCCTCCTACATGATAGAATGATGATAGATGGACTGATTTGTGTCAGTCTCCCGCAGTATTACGTCAATAAGGTTCAGTTGAAGTTCTTTTTGTATTTTTTTTATATATTTTATTTAAAACCGCATTTACACAATACATACATATTCACCATTCAGTGGTACATATTATGAGGAAAAAATCAACACTGGTACTGTTATAGTCTAATATTACTCTAAGAAATTAAAAACAACCTACACCCTACCCAGAAACACACTTGGATGGAGTGACCCACCACACCATCATATATTTACATTTTATTACAATTTCCAATTAAAAAATAAATACCAATAACTGCATAAATAGTATTTTAAGAAACAATAAGGTGTCCATCTGATGTATTATGAACTAAACCATAAAATATAAACGCTAGAGACGATGTTGATTTGAATCTGAGTGTTTCCTCATTCAACACGATAGCACAAACCACAGGGAGTTTCATTATCTCTAAAGTACTGGCTACGTTTGTCTTATATTAACCAACCTCTAGTGTATAAGACGCATGTGCAACGCCTGGTTCAGTGTCTTCGAATAAACATACACAGGTGTTTCACATGCACATTATACATCTATTGTCGATATTATATAACATTAATGTAATTAAAACCCCATGAGACAGCAATCAGATAAAAACCATATTGACTATAATGCACCTGCCAGTTATGTAACCACTAGTACCGCATCACACGGTATCCTGACGACTACGACTACCACTTGTCTGATCCCCAGAATAAATCTTTATCACTCTTAGTCCGATTACTATTATAATCAGAGGTAAAGTGTTACACCAGCAGTGTTCACTCACTGCTAGTGTAGCAGTGAGCGAACACTGCAAGGGAAGAAAGGCCAGCTTTCTTGCATCAAAATCACCTCACTGGCATCAAGGTACCTCTGTTGTGGGACATCTTAGATAAATGAAGCCCAGGATGGATGACTTACTTATGTCTTACTCACCTTCTCGTCAGTTATATGAATCATTATCACATACAATATAATTTTAAATTCATTAAAATCATTTTTATTAATAGAATGGTCCATGCAATTACATAAATTTAAATTCTAAAAGGGGGGGAGGAGAGACACTAAGCCCGTAAGATCGTACAATGTCTGAGGTTCAATCAAAAGAAAGTGCTTAGGTTCAAATCCTTGGATCAAAAGCCCCTGGTTGGCATCAAGGAATTTCCCTGAAGTTGTGTAAATATAAAAACATTTAGGAAATTTTATTTAAAATGTATGTAAATGTTGCATTGAAATGTCGAGAATAATTTTTAGCATTTAAAATGTGCGAGATTCACAACTAAAAATTAAACTTAAAAGTTACTGGCGAATTTGTTCAAAATTCTAATTGAATTTTGACATCTGAAAGCAAGGACATTGTATCACTATGTAAAGTTCCTCCAAATTCTTGGTAATCGGTAATTATTGTATAAAGTATATAAAACTTAAAGGCAGCTTGAAACAAAATTAAAATTATCCATTCACTGAGATTTGTGAGTTGAAAGATGTCGTGCAAGACCTCGTTTAGTGGCAAAAGATCTTGTACAGTGAGGACAAAGATACAAATTCTCAGTGCTGCGATTTTGTCTCCTCTGAGCAGGTCCTCTCGATTCCTTGGAAACTTTGTTTGAGGATGTTTTTTGCTTTTTTGTTCGGTGACTGTGGGACTGGACGTCTGGTTTCTCTTCAGAATAATATCCAACTGTTGATTTGTTGACTGGAGTCTGATTGTGAATACTTGCAACTTGCTCCTGCGACTGGAATGATTGTTGTTCTGAAAGATAGTTGATGGATGAATTATAGCCCTTGTCTTCTGGTTCATGTTTACATAAAAAGTTCTGAGCTGACGATAGGTTCACAGATCGCCGACTGAGAGCTTCGACGTGTATATTATCGAAGGAATAAGGAACAGTTGCATTATTCTGATTATGATTTGATAAATATTCGTAGGTAGGGTCATTTCTTATTTCTCTATATGTAGGTGAAATTCCACGTTTTTTTCTGGTTGATCTGACTTTTGGGAGTTGACTGGATGTTCTATTCAGCTCTGACTTTCGGCGTGTCGGGTAACTACTACCACGAGTCGGTAGCTCATTGGATGATGAAGAAGAATATGATGACTGGCATTTCGAAAACTTCTCAGGTTTGTTGACTGGCACCTGGTAACCTGTCATATGTGGCACTGAAGGCTGCTGGTTAGTTTGGAAGTTAGGTACTTGGTTGTATGATGAATATGGATGTGACTGCTTGAATACTGACGGAATGTCGGAGGAATGTAAGGTGTGGCGGTTGGAGTTACTGAAGGCTTTATTGACGGGTTCATGAAAACTATGACTTGTGATAACAAGATCTTGGTGGAGTGGCGTTACATAATTACTTTGTAACCCCAGGGAAGCATCAGTTGCAAGACAATGGGATAATATCTCTTCAAGTGGAAGATCAATGATATCAGAGAAAAGTTTTCCTAACATATCGTACAATTTATCATCACCAGTCGAACTCAAGAGGGTGATGGTTGCATCATGGCTGCTCATTCTCACAGAATTCTTCGGACATGAAGCTATAAGTATCTTGGAAATAGCAGGCACAGAAAAGCTAAATTTATCAAAATTTAATATAGCTGTGTCAGAACACAACGTTAATAATATGTTATATAATATCTCGTCAGGTATATCTATGGGTTTATTTCCTCGAGATCGTTTGATCCTTGGTATGGTATCAGTCTGATCTACTGAAGAGGTTTGCGCTTCTTTCTCTCTCAGGGAATACAACATATTACCACCAACCTGGTGAAGCTGCTTCATGTCATGCAACTCTATGCGCCTTTTTTTGTTGTTTCTTTTACACTCGCTAGGCATGTTGCACAAGGATGAATGAGTCGTATCAATAATGCAATTAACTGTGTAACTCTCAGCAAGAACACAGCTGGGATGGAAACTGGATATAGATGACAGTGCCACAAAAACACAGTAGACGCTTCTAAGAGTCTTCCTTGTATCGTCTGTTACACCAGTGACGCTGAAAAAATAATATATATCTTAGACAAGAAATTTAAAATAAAAACTTGCTCTAGTTCTGTGTTAATTAAGATACACTGAGGGAATGTAAGAAAAATACAGCAGAGGTTTATAAATTGCCTTCATGTAATCGATGGACCAAAATTTGTGTACCGAAAAACATTTCACTCAGGTTTTTAATGCAAAGTTTTACTATAATCCTCAACTTTATGTATCTTAGAGTTATGCCAGAAAGTCAATGTGTATTTTCAATTATCCAATCTTTTTATAAAAGTAGATTATGTGATTTAAGAGTTGGACAACTTGTGATCAGGAGAGAGAATCTCCGGATATAACAAAAACCAATTTGAATTATAATGTGACATTAAGAAAAATACACAACGTAAAATCAAGGTGAAGTTTCTTGTGAGGAAAGCAAATCAGGACTAAAAGTTTGAAGCAGACCGAAAGATGCATTTTTCAGTTACTGCTACGAATAAGAAAAAACAAGTGAGCCTTCACAGCTTATATAAAATTTCAAACATTCATATGATTCATCAGAAATTAAAGATTGATGCTGCTTACAATTGTTTAACATTAATCAGCAGAAAACGCTAAACCCGTGAAGGTCATATAGTACCCGAGGAATGAATGGTATTCACGTTTGATCCAAGGAAGAGAAAGATTAAGCCCATTCCTTGAATCAAGAGCGCCTTACCAGCATCAAGGCACCTCCCCCCTCCCCCTAGAGAAAGCATATCGAATTATATAAAGCAAAAATGTATTCCACTTGAAGACTGAATCAGGGGAGCTTCAGGTGTAACATATCGACTTCTTTATTTTTCAGTCGATTACGTTCATTTTTTGCGTACTATTAGAAGCTTATATCGAGTATCCTGTGCTGAAGTTTCAAACATATCGGCCAAAAGGAAATGAAATATGCAAAATTTACGAGAAATTGCATTTGGCAGCGGACTTGTACTCAGTGGTACTTGGAAAAGTGGTTTTGACACTTGCTGCTGATAGAACACCTCTAATTCCATCAATGTACGTGTACCAATTCTAAAATAAATCTCATCTTCACGCTAAAAAAAAATAAAGTTTCATAACTTTTTTGACCTATTGGAAGATGTCGGTCTTGTTGCCCACATAAATCTAAAAATATTTGGGATAGTTCAGAAAGGAACACGTTACATTGTAAGGCAATCATTCTCCTATGTTTGTTGTGAAAATCAAGTCAATTCATTCATAAATAAAGATGGATTGCCCCTAAATATTATTATTATTATAATCAAAAAGAAGCGCTGAGCCACAAGGGCTATACAGCGCTGCAGGGTAGGGAAGGAAGCAAGGGAATTGGATGGCAGAAGGGAGGGGGGATGATCAGCAGGTTACAGAAAACAGCGGGGCAGGGGATAGTACGGGGGTAGAGGGTAGCAAGAGATTCAAGTAGAAAGGGCTGAAAGTATCAGAATTTGTGAAGTCAGTCAGTCGTTGTCAAAAAGTCAATGAGAGAGTCCGGATGAAAAGGTGGGTCCATCAGCGAGAAGGGAAGGTAAAGAGAGAGCAGCGGGGCGAAGACGACGACAGAGGTAAATTCTGCGTGCTCGTTGATAAAGTGGGCAGTCCAACAGAATGTGGCTGACTGATAATGGAGCTTGGCAATTCTCACAGAGAGGAGCAAGACGCCTCTCCATGAGATATCCATGAGTAAGACGAGTATGGCCAATGCGAAGACGGGAGAGAGTAGTCTCCCAACCTCGACACTGGTGATAAGAAGACGGCCAGTAACCTATACTCGGTTTAATAGACTGAAGTTTGTTGCCAAGCATAGTAGACCAACGTTGTTGCCAACGGGTGTGAAGGTGGGAAGATATTACAGCAAAATAGTCCGTACATGGAATACCTCTATAAGAAACTGGTAGGTCATGTACTGCTGACCGCGCAGCAGTGTCTGCCTGTTCATTGCCCTGTACGTCAACATGACCAGGGACCCAACAAAAAACAATATCTTTATGCTTAGTAAAGATGCGGCATAGCCAAAGTTGGATACGGAGGACTAAGGGGTGAGGTGTATCAAATTTTTGTATAGCCTGTAAAGCACTAAGGGAGTCTGAGACAACCACAAATGATGACACAGGCATAGATGCAATACGGATAAGTGCTGTAAGGATGGCATATAATTCAGCAGTAAAAATACTAGCTGAAGATAGTAAATGCCCTTGTACGACGCTGTCCGGAAACACTGCTGCGAATCCTACGCCGTCAAAAGACTTAGAGCCATCTGTGTACACAGCAATGGCATGAGAATGAGAGTGAAAGTGGTCAAGAAAAAGAGAGCGGAAAGCGACCGTAGACAGTTGGGCTTTCGAGCAAGGGAGGGAGAAAGAACAGACTCGAACAGCTGGAACTTCCCAGGGGGGTAGGGAAAAGTGAGATGCTACATGTACATAGAAAGGTGGTAGTTGAAGAGAAGACAAGAGCGAATGAAGGCGAAGAGAGAAGGGACGGAGTAAGCAGGGGCGGCGAACAAATAAAGAATGTCTACTAATATCAGTGACCATTCTATAAATGGAAGGATTGCGGAGATCATGAGAGCGTACATAGTAGCGCAGGCAATGGGCATCACGGCGATCGGATAAGGATGGAACGTTCGCTTCTGCATAGAGGCTTTCGACAGGGGAAGAGCGAAAAGCACCAAGGCATAAACGTAATCCTTGGTGATGAATGGGGTTAAGGCTAGAGAGAGTAGCAGGAAATGCCGCTGAATAGATCTGGTCACCATAATCAAGTTTCGATAAAATAAGGGTGGAATGTAGGTGAAGGAGGGTTCGACGATCAGCTCCCCACGAAAGATGAGCAAGGGTTTTAAGAAGGTTCAGCCGGCTGTGACAAGTTGCCTTCAGAGAGGTAATGTGAGGTTTCCAGGATAACCTACGATCAAAGAGGAGGCCCAGAAACTTGACTGTATCACGTTCAGGGATACGGGAGCCATAGAGGTACAAAGGATGATCGGAGATGACAGAGCGTCTAGTGAAAGTGATTTGGTGGGTTTTAGTGCTGGAAAATTTAAACCCATCTGTGGTGGCCCAATTGGAAACACGGTCGACTGCATGCTGGAGAGAAACTGTAAGGAGGTGACAGTCAGCGCCTGCACAGGCAATAGCGAAGTCATCAACATAGAGTGATGACCAAATATTTGATGGAAGACTAGAGGCCAAATCATTAATAGCAAGGAGAAAAAGTGTTGTGCTCAGAACACATCCCTGGGGGACACCTTCAGCTTGGATAAAGTCCGGGGAGAGCACATTATTAACCCGAACACGGAAATGCCTGTCAGTTAAAAAGTTCTTAAGGAAGGATGGTAGATTGCCTCGAAGGCCTAAGGAGTGGGCTTGGGCTAAAATATTATACCTCCAAGTTGTGTCATATGCCTTCTCAAGGTCAAAAAATATGGCAATAACTGAGTGGTTATTCGCAAAGGCATTACGAACATACGTATCCAAGCGCAGTAAGGGGTCTATGGTAGAACGTCCCTTACGAAAGCCATATTGACGAGTGGAGAGACTGTTGTGTGTCTCTAAATATCACACTAAACGTCTATTTACTAGACGTTCCATTACTTTACAAACTGCACTGGTAAGAGCAATGGGACGATAGTGGGAGGTTTCATGTCCCGTAGTGCCTGGTTTGCGGAAAGGGAGAACAATGGCGGATTTCCACAGCTGTGGAAGAACTCCTTGTGACCAAATAAGATTGTAAAGGCGTAATAGGACTGCAAGGGCTGACTGATGTAAATGTTGTAGCATACGAATATGAATGTCGTCGGGCCCAGCTGCCGATGATCGACAAGCTGAGAGTGTTGCCTCCAGTTCTTGAAGTGTAAAGGCACATTATACTGTTCTTCTCTGAGAGAAGAAAAGTCCAAGGGTGCTAACTCTCTGGCAGACTTTGAGGAAAGAAATGAGGGGCATAGATGGAGTCCCTGAGAAATACGGACCAGATGATTGCCAATTTCATTGGCAACATCTAGTGGGTTTGCTATATCAACACCGGCAACCCGCAGAACAGGAGCCGGGTCAGGAGAATATTTACCACTCAGTTTTCGTACTTTTTTCCAGACTGCACTCATAGAGGAAGCAGAGGTGATGGTGGAGACATAATCTCACCAGCAAGTGCGTTTAGCGTCACGGATGACACGGCGAGCGATCGCACGCTTCTGTTTAAAAATCAAGGAGTCGCTCTGTGGTTCTATTGTACCGGTACCTGCCCCATGCAGCGCGTTTCAAACGTACTGCACGAGCACAAGCAGGAGACCACCAAGGCACGCATTTCTGAGAATGCCTGCCCGAAGTTTCGGGTATAGAATGAGAAGCTGCGGTGAAAACGGAGGACGAGAAGAGGTGTAAAAGCTCATCGATGGAGGACGAAGAAGGAACCTCTTTAAAAACAGTCAGGTGTGAGTAAAGGTTCCAATTTGCCCGATTAAATTGCCAACGTGGGGTGCGAAGAGGTGGCGAATATGAAGGGGAAGTAAGAATGATTGGGAAATGATCACTGTCATGTAAGTCCGGGAGAACAGACCAAGTGAAGTCTAATGCGGCGGAGGAAGAGCAAACTGAGAGATCGATGCAAGAGAGAGTATGGTCCGAGGATCAAAATGGGTGTGAGTACCTGTATTTAAAACATGGAGGGGGTGGGTGGCAAGAAAAGCCTCTAACTGAATTCCACGGGAATCACAGTGAGACCCCCCCAGAGGAAATGGTGGGCATTAAAATCACCAAGTAACAGAATCGGAGGCGGTAATGACGAAACAAGGAAGGCAAAATCCGGAATAGATAATGCCGAGAAGGAGAGAGATATAAAGAAAGAGCGTATACCACCTATGTAAGTGGATACGGGTTTGCTGTGTAATGCAGCGAAGTATGAACAAAATAGCTGATGGTACGGAATATCAGTGCGGAGAAGAAGGGCACTTTCATTAAAGGTCCCATCAGGAAAAGGATCTGAAGAATACAATAAATTATAGCCTGAGATTTGAGAAATAACAGCAGAGTGTAATTTTGGTTCCTGTAAGCAAACACCAACAGGGGCAAACTGGGAGAGTAACATCTGAAGCTCACCCCGATTACCCTGAGGCCGCGTATATTCCACTGTAAAAAGGCCATGATTGGCAATGATAAAGATACTTGAAATCCGCAGGTAAGGGTTCCTACGGACTAGAAGGGTTAGAAAAGCCCACATGCGGAGGCAGTGGAAAATGTTCAAGCAGCGAAGGAACGGTGCGCTGTGAAGAAAGGAGTTGCGCAGATGGAGCAGAGGAGAGAGAAAGAGCGGAAGGTGGATCAGTGTCCATTGATGGTTTGGTCTCTGCAATATATTCAGAGGTTGCTTCAAGTGTTTCGGAATTCAGAGATGTCGTATGGGAGACAATTTTGGGGAATGGTAGGGGGAGGATGAGTAAAGATTGGAACTGTATTGGACTGTACCAAGGTAGGGGGGGGGCGAAAGGGTGGAGGGAACTGGAGAAGCATGGCAGGGACAGAAGAGACAGGAACCTGGGAGGTGGCAGAAGAAGGAAGAAACTTGGGAGGGAACAGGGGAGGAAGGTACATTACGAGGAGGAGGGTGAACCTCTGCACTTGTAACTGAGCCAGTTGAGAGGGGAAGAATAGGGACAGAGACAGGGAGGGTAAATGAGGAGGTGGAAGATGGGTAGGTGTTACCGGACCTTTTTTTGACTTTTGAGAAGTAGAGGGACGATTGGGAAGAGGTGTCGTACGAGGTCTCGTCGACACTGAGGCTTGTAAGAGAGAACTCGAAGAAGCGAGATTAGACTGAGGCGTTGAAGTAGGGACGTCTGAGCCGAGGACAGCAAAAGGATTAGATACAGGAGTGATTATGGGAGAGGTAACCACAGAGGTGGGTGTAGAAGATGGGATACCAGAAGTGGGGGGACGTTTTGAAACACGGGAATAAGAAACACGTGGGAGTCTCCCTTGGAGGCGGAGATGAGAAACTGCCATGGCATAAGGGAGACCTTCTGTCTCTTTGAGGTAACGGATTTCCCGCTCGTTTAAATAGACCTGACAACGGCGAGAGTACGAAGGGTGAGCCTCATGACAGTTAAGGCAAGGGGGAGATCGATTGCAAGACGTATTAGAATGGTCATCGGCACCACAGACTGGGCATTCGGCGATAGATCTGCAATATTTCGCTGGATGGCCAAATCGCCAGCAATTTCTACTGTTGTGGTGTAGGGATCACCTTTCGAACTTGTAACCGATGTCCTGCTATATAAACTGAGGATGGGAGTTCTCGGCTGTCAAAAGTTAAACGAGCCACATTGCTAGGGTATCGTCTCCGCCCACGGGCAGGAAGAACGTAAGTGTCTACCTTGAGGATTGGGAGATCTTGGAGTTCCAGCTGTTCTAGAATGTCGGTGCCACATGTCTGGAAATTTTGTTGAACTATGGTATGGGGCAGAATGACGGTACCACTACAAGAATTGAGGGAATGATGTTTTTCAAGGGTGACAGGAACAGTATCTATATGGGAAAGACGAGAGAGCTCACGAGCCTGGGTAGCATTCTGTACGGTAATGATGCGCGTACCGCTCTTAAGAGCATGAAAAGAAATATCTTTACCAACATGGCGTAGAAGTGCCTTGCCAATTACTATGGTCAGAAAAAATAGGCAGTAGAGGAAGTTGGTCGTAAAGTGAAGAATTTAGTCCACTGTTCAGTCTGAAACTGAGCGTGGAAAGGTAGTGAAGGACGTGTCGATCGTTTCTGAGAAGAACGAGAAGGTGAAGGTGGAGAAGTATCATCAGCAGGTAATTGTCGTTGACGTTTAGGCGTGGGACCAGAGTTGGTCCGACGTGGAACGGGTCGGCGATTTGAAAATTGCCGCACGTAGAGGGAGAGGCCGGAAGCATAGTCAGAGGAGAGCGAAGGTCTGATAAATCGAAGGAGTCAGTCGAGGCCTCAGTACCTGAAGCGGGTGAGGAAACAGCACCGGCAATAGGTACAGAGGCATGAGGAATGTCTGAAGAATGGTCCAAAGACGAGGCGGGGTCAGAACGGGGTGCGGTATCAAGAAGGGGCCGGGGGTTACCAGGGTTTATGGACTAGGGCTGCCATGGTTAGGTTACTTCTTTCTTTTTGTTTTTAAGAAAAAAAAAGAAAGAAGAAAAGAAAATAAAAATAAAAAAAAAAAAAAAGGGGGGACGGGGAGGGATAGTTCCTAGGAGGAATGAAAGGGCCAGAAATCTCCCTCCGCGCCCCAAAAGGACCTCAGCACCGCAAGTAGCGCAGATGCAGCATGGAACCCGTGCCATACCCTACCATCATGCTAGTAAACTAACAATCCGGGATAGCAACCTCACATCTGCCGAGCTACCTCGGTGGACAAAAGAGAGGGCGGCCGGATATCCACCACAAAGCATACCTCCTTCGGCCACCACCCCCGGAATCCGAAAGGTGGCTTCCAGAGATACACTCGTCGCCCGAAAGACACCCAAAGCTACTCCGGGATACCGGAGAGGGATCGGGACATCCCCAGGCGATCCAGATTCCACGGCAAACTACGCCACCGCTAAGAACCTCAACGGAATGGGATGGACCCCGGTATCCTTTCTCCTACCCAGGAACTAGCGCGCCTGTGGGAGAAATCCCAAAGGACAAAAAGAGGAAGGGCAAAAGGGAGGAGTGGGGAGGAGGAGGAGGAAAGGAAAAAGGGGAGGATGGGATAGGGGAGGGGAGATTGGGGGGTAATTAGGTTCGGTCTGAGGAAGAAGACCGATAGGTCTAATTCCTCAGACCAAGAGCCTCTTCACCACGCCAAGGAGCCCCCCTTGAAGAGCTGCCCCTAAATAGATAAATAACTTACTTCCGAGACATAGGCCGCAGCGCGCAGCACCCCACGTGCCCGGGATTTTTTTTTTCCCCGAAAATTTCGCTTTATTTTACATTTTTTCCGTGACGTACGAGTGTTTATTACAGTTAACCATTGTAAATGCGTTTTCTCTCATTATATATGAGAAAACGAACCCTCCCTTCACCTTCAGGGAAAACACCGATAAAAAAATTTTCCTCTGGGGCATCATGTGCTATATATTATTTTTTAAGGTGTACTTTTTATGTTTTTATGCTATTATTATATTGCATTATGTCATAATAGATCAATTGTGATAGGTAAATTAGCCTTATAATTGATATTAGCGTGGGTATGGAATATTTTGTTGGCTGGAAGTGTCGGCCATTTTGGGTATTATACGGTATAATACCCAAAATACCAATCAGGTACCCTGGGTATATTATACCCAGGGTACCTGATTGGTCCCTTGACCATATTATCTCCGCCCGCTCTGGCATGATCTCAGACAGTGAATTTGTATTATATTAGACAAATATATAAGAAAAGGATAAAAATAACACGGGGGAAAAAAAAATGCCGCGTCAGCGCTTGTTACGCAAGGAGCTGTCACCATGCCTGTTATAAATGACTAATTCCTTTTAGAAACATCTTACAAGGATAATAATTATACCAGAGTGTAGCCAGAAAGTTCAGCTAGTTTTTGGTAACAACTCAATTTTCATATTTTTTCGATTTTTTTTTTTTGCTCCGCGCGCCGGCTGCCTGATGGGAGACAGCACCTTGGCTCGCCATTATTAACGTCAACCTGCTATGTAAGATACACCAAAACACTCGACTTATTTATCACTTGGAAACCAAATACAGTTTTTCATTGAACCTCCACGTAGGTACAGTTCTACAGGGGTGAAAATTTGTAGCCTACCTGATAAGGCGCTTTGAAGTTATATATGACAGCCTTTGAGGATATTAGTAGATGACAAGAACACTGTTTCTAACACTGCCGGATCTGACATCAAGTTGTCTAGATGACAAGACCACTGTTTCTAACACTGTGCCGGATCTCACATCAAGTCTTTGAGAAACTCGTGCACAGGAGACTGTATTCATTTATAACGGCTCAAAACATACTCAACCCCTGCCAATTTGGATTCAGGAAAAATAAAAGCACTAATGATGCAATCATAAAAATGCTAGATCTGCTTTACACAGCATTGGAAAATAAGGAATATCCACTAGGAATTTTTATTGACCTAAGAAAAGTTTTTGACACAGTAGACCACGACATCCTACTCCACAAACTTGATCATTACGGTATAAGAGGCCATGCGCTTGCTTATTTTCAAATCTTACATTACTAATAGGTATCAGTACGTCACCATTAAAGACACAGCATCAGCAACACGGCCACTTGATACTGGGAGTTCCGCAGGGAAGTGTCCTTGGTCCCCTGCTCTTCCTCATATACATCAATGACCTTCCCAAAAACGTACCAACACCTGAAACCCCATTCTCTTTGCTGTGAAACCCCCTTATGTTCTCTCACCCTAATTTTGCCCCCCTCAACACCTTTTGTGAATGAGGAGCTGTTTAAAAATATCGACGGGATGAAGCCAATAATTTTACGCTTAACACTGAAAAACCTACTTATTATGTTTGGTGAGAGCAGGAGAGCACAAAATAACATTAAGATTGACAACACTTAATTACCAGAATAATGGGGGAAAATTCCTAGGTTATCCCTTGACAAAACCTGAATTTCAGCACCCATATCCAACACAAAACCCAAAAAAAGTACCCAAAACGGTTGGGATCCTCCCCAAAGATACGATACTACGTGCCGCAAAACCCCTTCTCCCCACTATACCACTCACTTTTTACCATCCCTCCCTTGCTATTTGGCTTGGGGACAACTGCAGCAACACCCCCTAAAGCAATAAAAACCAACAAAAAGTGCAGTAAGAATAATCACAAAACCCCATCCCTGGCAACACCCCCCCCCCCCCCTCTTCATGACCTAATTACTCCCAGTTCAGTAATCCAACTTACTACTGTGCAATCTACATCTACAGGGCCTTAAACCAAATATCAACCTTGACCTAAAATTCTTTCTTGATAGTTGTGCAGAACCCACGGGCATAAACCAGCACAAACTCTCTCGACACCCCCCGTGTCCGACAAACCTTTACAAAAAATTCGGTATGTCAAAGGCCCAAAATCGGGAAATACCCTACCGAGAACTCTAAATGCAACACATTATCCCTTCAAAAACCATTAGAAAAACATCTTATCCCCTGTACACCCGAAACTAACTACCGAATACCACCTGGTGGTTCACACTTACACTCACTCACTCATTTGAATAAACAGAAATATTAACCTCAATCTTAAAAAAAAGAAACCTGTGATACTTCCAATACTGAAACTATGTACTGTGCCAAAACAAAAGCATTCACATTGCTAAACTCACAAACTAGTATTTAGTCACTTAGCCATAATACCAACTTACCTCATAATTTGTAATATTTTACAATTAAGAATAAAACTAAGTCTGCCCGAAATGCCTAGCCATGCTAAGCGTTCTAGTGGTACACTCTGTAACCACAATTTTACTACATGTAAACCACACAATAACCAAATTTCTGTAAACTCAGCATTTTAATCCTTATAGAGAATAAACTTTGAATTGAATTGAATTGAAGTTGCCTAGATGACAAGAACACTGTTTCTAACACTGCCGGATCTGACATCAAGTTGTCTAGATGACAAGACCACTGTTTCTAACACTGCCGGATCTGACATCAAGTTGTCTAGATGACAAGAACACTGTTTCTAACACTGTGCCGGATCTGACATGAGGTTGTCCAGTATTTAAGAGCTCAGTAAACTCAGGAAAATTAAAAATGCCATAAAAATGAGACTTTTAAATATTTCTAAATTTTCTTCCAACAGTTCTATAATCCTCTAAGAAAAATAATGTTTAAAGAACGTTCAGCATGATTAAAAATATATAATTATAATTAGCAAATTGACACGTACAATGCCCGAAGTCAATAGAAAAATCCTTGTAATTCTAATACACTGAAGCTTAGTTTCAATGCTAGCCAGAAGAGGGATTCTCTCGTCATTACATGGGCACTACATAAGAAAACTGGCAATATTAAATATTCATGGCACACAGTGAATGCCTATCTTTCAATAAAGCCCAACATCAATGAAAGCTTTATGTCTATCAGAAAATGCAGTCTACAGTAATTGCTGTCTTTTTTTTTTATCTCAAATTTGCATCTATAGAGCCTAAACTTATAAGATTCCATCTTTTTTGTGGAATGCATCGGCATTAATATTTTTAAAGTAATAAGACAAGGCATTCTTTAGTTATCACTTGAAGCACAGCGATTTTAAGTTGACCGACAAATTTGCTCGCACACAAACTAAACTTATTGGGTAATATTCTCTCGTATGATCGGACATAAATATTAAAGCCATTCAGAAGAGGAAGACTTAAATATTTTTAGCGTTACTTAATGGGAATAAATGTGTCTATTTTCACACAAACTTAGCATAAATGCACCTAAATACCTGCATATTTGAAGCCAAGAGGCAGAGTTCTGGAAGTTATTGGAATCACTGCCTTAATCTTTGAATGGGTTGGGTTATATGACTCGCCATAAGGCACCTATGACTTTACTGGTGGCAGCTGTCACTGTTTAGATTTGCTTTATAATCCTCAACATAAATTGGTAAGATATTTGAATTATACTCCATTTCCCACTTCATTGAAGACAAGATCACCAGGGTATGGTAAAACAAGGAATAAGCAAAGATATACAAAACAGGTTATTGTATTTTATTGGTACGATGCTTCGTCCACCAGGGACGAAGTCTTCACGAATAAAATGCTTATTTACAGGCAACCATGGACTGCATTTCTGAAAATTTTTATTTTTGATCCGCGGGATAACGAATATGGCTACAGATAAAACTCAGGTGGCCAAGAGATGTATTAGTTCTCCTATGGAATAATCAGGAAGAGATATGTGGCGTGTATTGATTGCCCAATTCGCATTTTCGATTTTGCCATCTTACCGGCAAGAGGACAGGTGCATGAAAGAGAAACAAGAACAGAGAAATGACTTCAGTCGTTTAGATAATAAATTATAATTCAGTCTAATAGAATTCAAGGGCAATGTGGGAACGAACAGAAATGTAGTTATATTCACCAGAGTGACTTGGTGGGTCTATGTGTGTGTAGGAACACCCATGTTTATGATTTACTGGGGGAGTGGGGAGAGAATAGATTAAAATGGGCTCACGGGAGTAAAATCCTTTTCCC
>NC_069399.1:7125174-7147154 GCF_026875155.1 Cherax quadricarinatus
ACTTATGTCACTGCTACTACTACTACTACTACTACTACTACTACTACTACTACATACTACTACTACCACCTCTAGTATTGCACCTCACTCTGAGCCTATATATACCCTCTGTGTCCATGTACTGTTTGTATCGGCTTGACAAAGCTCCTGGAGAGCGAAACGTTGCCACAATAAAATGTCACATTAGTTGCACTTGTGTCCTTTTACTAATATGAACATTGCTTCAGGATTATACACAGAATTTGAGAGGAGTTTAATCAATGTTTCACAAATTAGAATCATAAAATTTTCTAAGAATTTAAGCTGTTTAACAAGTCCTTGACTTGTCATACATAATGGGACGGATGTAATGTCAGAGGTGATAGATCAACTTTATACAATCTTCTATTATTCTACTATTATTACAGGTCCTTGATAATGTGAGAAATCACGAAAGCACTTGGAATTTCACAAATTTCTCAGTCTTTGTTTTGCATATTGTGATATAACCTTTTACTAGTGGAAGGGGGTGGAGCTGCCAGCCACAGGGAGACCCAGAAGATCCGCAAATATGAAGACCTTCTCCCTTGCTATAACTTCATCCCAATAGGGTCGGAGACCCTTGGAGCATTCGGCAAGTGTGCTCTAAAGTTCCTCAAAGAGCTGGGTGAAAAGCTCATCATAGAAACCAAGGACCACAGGGCGACCAGCTTCCTCTTTCCGAGACTCAGTGTTGCGATCCAGAGAGGAAATGCCTGCAGCATTCTGGGCACTCGGCCCACCGCCGGGGAGCTGGACGAAGTATTCGAGATGTAGCTCTGAGTTACCTATGTTGTTTAACTTTCTATTGTATCTCTGTGAATGTTTTGTCAATGTATTTTGTCTTTAAATAAAATACATATTAATTAAATATAGGGGGTGGTAGGAGAAAATTCTGAAACAGCATCAGGGAGAACCTTGAGTTTTCCCCTGAAGCAAGTTTATTCTTTTCTCTCAGGACGAGGGTCCCTAGGACAGTTCTAGAGGTGGTACCTCCCTACATATATATATATATATATATATATATATATATATATATATATATTATATATAATATATATATATATATATATATATATATATATAATATATATATATATATATATATGTATGATAAATTAGACACATGTGCAACTCTTGGGTATCTGTATTGAGGAAACGTTTCGCCACACAGTGGCTTCATCAGTCCATACAAAGGAGAATCGTGAAGAACAGGGGAAGAATGAGGTAATCAGTCCCTCAATCTTGAGTCGATGTGGTCAGTCCACATTGAACAAATGTGACACCATCTACGTCTGCTGCACCTCTCCTGCCTACGGTATATAAGCTACTTCTCGGCACATATGCTGTATTCTATTCAAGATTGATGGACTGACCACATCGACTCAAGGTTGAGGGACTGATTACCTCATTCGTCCCCTGTTCTTCACGTTTCTCCTTTGTATGGACTGATGAAGCCACTGTGTGGCGAAACGTTTCCTCAAAAAGATACCCAAGAGTTGCACATGTGTCTAATTTATCATATATATATATATATATATATATATATATATATATATATATATATATATATATATATATATATATATATATATATATATATATATATATATATATATATTAAAATTGGTCAATTAGCAAGAACTCATGTAAAATTAAGTCTTTTCTATAATTTTCTCTTATTCGTTTCAAGATATATATTTTTATTTATGTTAATGTAAAAATTGCTAATTTTGTACCAAAAGAACATTAGAAAACTTACACAACCTTATTATAACAAGTACAATTTAATTTAGCCGAATCCAACTAAATATATTTTAGATAAGTTTACAATAATTTAACAATAAACAAAAACAATGAAATGTATTTTTTCGCTAGGTTCAGAATGGTTTTTTCAGAATTTTCGGTTGCCTTATTCGGCAAGAAAAGAATTGTTAGTTAAGACAAAATCTGCAAACTCATACTGTTGGCTTATGTTTCTGCACTTGCCGATCTTGTACTCCTCCCTATGATCAGCAGCTCCTCCATTTCGCCTGACACTGTGATTGATGTACGTGTCATCCGGCATCGACACCTAAGTATAGTCTCATGATAAAAGCTTGTCATTATTGCATGGATAGATGGTGTTCCCATCCGGGCAGTTGGCAGGGTTGTGAGTATTGTTGGCTGCTAGTGATTGGGGCTCTCCTGGGCATCCAGCTGTAGGAAGACTTTTCTTTATGGTATTGTTGACTTCGTTGTGTCTTACATGCCAGCCCTTGGTTTTGAAGCAGTTAAGACGATGTCAGCTTGCGCATCACCGCAAATACATGTATATTCCATGTGAATTAGGGAAGCGAGGTGGAGAGCCACGGCAATTTGGAGGGTCTTAGGGTCGAGGCGTGTTCCCATTGCCGAAATGGAAACTGCTCAGAGGAAGTCTCCAGAGTCATGTGCACTCACAAATTGGAGACGGGCAGTCTCCCTGTCCGATGTCGCAGCCCTAAGCATGTTGGTAAGCACGTTTTCAGCATTGGGGCCACCCCAACTTTACTGTTTGTAGACCAATGTTTCTCTAGGTTTTAATACTGGAGCAGCGAGAGTCTCCCATTCGGTAATGGCATTGGCGTAGCTAAGGTCCTGTATTCCTGCTAAGCCACTGAAGATGTCCGGGAGAATTTGTTTTATTAACTCGTTTGATTCTATGGATAAGGACAGGAAAGTTGGTAGAGCAATCTGGGAGGATTTGCATACTCCCAGCCCCCCAAGCCTAACTGGAGGTGAAGCTTGCAACCACTGTTCATGTTCAAGGGAAAAATTCCATACAGCCTCTAGCATGGTCTTTAGGAAGGAATCATGTTCCTTAAGTTTTGAACTGCTGAATGGTTTGTGCTTCTAGCAGAACAACACTAATATGCTCAATGATCTGTTGATTGGTATTAACTATTTCGCATTTGGTGGGGTTTAAATATAGGCCCAGCCTGTCTCCTGTCTTTAATTTTTCCGTTGACCTCTAGAAGAGATTCTGTAATGCTGGCCGGGGTACCATCATCTAAGAACCAGATAGTGAGCTCACTGGAGAGTGCTTCTCTGACTTCCGTGATGATCAGGGGCGAGAGTATCCCCCTGTTGCACACCCTCACAAGAGTCAATTTCATGGTCCCCAAACAATAGTTTAGAAGTTACACTATAACTCAATTATATAAAGGAACAGAGAGAGGGGAAGTGTTTTTTCATAGAGATCATGTCATAGTGTTCGTGTCTTATATTTTGGTAGTAATGTGCTGGATTTTTGTGTTCATGTCACGTCTTAGTTGGTGGTGAACATGTCTTAAATAAGCGTTTGTGTCTAGCTTTTTCACGATCATGTTTTCGTTTTTATATATCTTAAGTGGATATATGTGTAGTTTCTTGTGGTCGTGTTTAGATTTTGGTGTTATGTTCATGTCGTAAGTGATTGTGTGTAGTTTTAGTGTTCATGGTGGTGTTTATGTTATGTCTTAGATATTGGTTGTCATGCCTTTAGTGATAATGTCTATTTTTTTGTGTTCATGAGTTCATGTTTTTTGTGAATGTGTTTAGTTTGGCTTGGTATTCATGAATCGAGAAGATTGAGCAGGGATAAGGGTAGGTGTGGGAAGATGAGTTAGAGGGTATGGGAGATGTAGGTTGATAGTGGAGGTGTTGAGGAAATGGAGGAGGATATGATCTGAGGAGTTGAAGTAGGGAGGGGATTTTATTGGTATTTTAGTGAAATAATGGAGATTTTGTGAATTTTAATGAAAATAAAGGTATACTGTGATTATTTAAAATGAATATAGAGGTGATAGTGATGGTGGATGAACAGCGTTGACGGATGACTACTGGTGGTGGTGAATGTGGGAAAATTTATGGAATCAATAATTGCCGAGGCAATTCAAAGCCATCTTGAAAAGGATAAATTGATCAACGAATCTCAGCAAGGTTTTACAAAAGGGCGTTCCTGCCTTACGAATTTATTAACTTTTTACACTAAAGTACTTGAGGTAGATCATGGTAATGAATATGATATTGTGTATATGGACTTCAGTAAGGCTTTTGATAGAGTCCCACATCAGAGACTATTGAGGAAAATTAAGGCACACGAAATAGGAGGAGAAATTTTTTCCTGGATAGAGGCATGGTTGACAAATAGGCAGCAGAGATTTTGCATAAATGGGGAGAAATCAGAGTGGGGAAGCGTCCCGAGCGGTGTTCCACAGGGGTCAGTGATGGACCCCTTGTTGTTCACAATCTACATAAACGACATAGATGAGGGAATAGATAGCGACATAAGCAAGTTCGCTGATGACACCAAAATAGGCCGTCTAATTCATTCTGACGAGGACATCAGAGCACTCCAGGAAGATCTGAAAAGATTGATGCAGTGGTCGGAGAAGTGCCAGATGCAGTTTAATATAGACAAATGCAAAGTTTTAAACATTGGACATGAAAATAACTATGCCACATATAAACTAAATTATGTAGAACATAATATTACTGATTGCAAAAAGGATTTGGGAGTTCTGGTTAGCAGTAGTCTAAAACCTAGACAACAGTGCATAAGTGTTCGCAATAAAGCGAACAGAATACTTGGCTTCATATCAAGAAGCATAAATAATAGGAGTCCTTAGGTTGTTCTTCAACTCTATATATCCTTGGTTAGGCCTCGTCTAGATTATGCTGCACAGCTCTGGTCAACGTATTACAGAATGGATATAAATGCAGTGGAAAACGTACAGAGGAGGATGACGAAGTTGATCCCACGTATCAGAAATCTTCCCTGTGAGGATAGACTGAGGGCCCTGAATCTGCACTCATTAGAAAGGCGAAGAATTAAGGGTGATATGATTGAGGTGTATAAATGGAAAACAGGAATAAATATAGGGGATGTAATTAGCGTACTAAAAATATCTAGCCTAGACAGGACTCGCAGTAATGGCTCTAAGTTGGAAAAATTCAGATTCAGGAAGGCAATAGGAAAGCACCGGTTTGGTAATAGAGTTGTGAATGAGTGGATCAAAATCCCAAGTACAGTTATAGAGGCTAAAACATTGTGTAGTTTTAAAAATAGGTTAAATAAATACATGAGTGGGTGCGGGTTGGTGTGAGTTGGACCTGACTAGCTTGTGCTGCTAGGTCAAATGACGTGCTTCTTTCGCAAGTGAATGCGACCTGACCTGACTAGGTTAGGGCATTTGCTTAAGCCGGTAGGAGACTTGGACCTGCTTCGCATGGGCCAGCAGGCCTGTTGCAGTGTTCCTTCTTTCTTATATTCTTATGGAGGCGATGGTCATAATGCTGATACTGATGGTGGTAGTGTAGGTGGTGGTGGTGTTGGATGAATAATGGTGATAGTTGACTACTGATGGTGGTGAATGAGTATTGATGAAGATGATTGTGATAATGAAGATACTGGTGGTGATAGTGAGGATGGTGGTAGAATTGGTTGAATAGTGAGATGGTTGACTATTGATGCTGATGAATGAGTATTGCTGAAGGTGATTGTGATAATAATGATACTGATGGTGGTAGTGAGGGTGGTGATAGTGTTAGTGTGTGGGGTGTGTGTATGGGAGTATGTAGATGTGTGTTTGAAGTAGTGGTGTAGGTGTGTGGGGGAGTTGGTTGGTGTGTGTGGGAGTTTGTTGATGGAGACAAAAGGCTTCGGAAGATTCCCTGGGATGAGTGTGGTCATTAACCGGCACGGAATGCACCTCAAATCCTTGGTTAATGATCTCATTTTAGTTACAAATGTGAGCACATTGTTGACAGAGCTCTAAATTGTACATATCATGAAGGAAAGTGAGTCAGAATTGCACTTAACAGATTGCATTTAACAGCACGTTGAAATCTCCGTGAATTGGTGTAGTTTGTTGTTGGGAAGTTGTGAGTAAAACCAATGTGAGTGGATAGTGTTGTGGGGCGTTATAACATGCTGAGGGTTCTTATTAGAGTTTTACCAAATAAATGAAAATTGTGATAAGTAAAATTTGGGAACATTTATTGAGAAAAGTTATTGAGAAAAGAATTCAAAAGTAACTTGAATGTATCCAAAAGTAACTTAAAAGTCTCCAAATGATATTCCAAAATCTACATTATTAGAAAGTATTGTGAATTCCTGCAGGTGAGCTAATGAGATTGTAGATATATCACAAGTAAACTGACAGTGTTGATTTTAAGATCTCCAGAAAATTGATAAGAGTTTCTCATAGAGAAAATTGAGAGAGATTGATGGGTAATGACTTTTTTTGTGACATATCTCCAGAATAAATTATCATCTAGTGTTTTGGATGTGTGTGTGTGTGTGTATGTGTGCGTGTGTGTGTGTGTGTGTGTGTGTGTGTGTGTGTGTGTGTGTGTGTGTGTGTGTGTGTGTGTGTGGAATGGGTAGATAGTGAGGTGCTGGACTCAGTTCAAATTCTCAGGTTCCCGCGTGGGATGAATTATGATCATTATCTGGGTCTCCTGGGAACTGGTTAATGAGCTCAACCATCCCATGGGAAATAACAGGTAAAAACCTGTCCCTCTCTCTCTCTCTCTCTAGAGGGATATAAAGAAACACCAGTACCATTTCAGCTGCAGACGTCTAGAGTTGAAGAGTATAGGTGTTGAATGTTGGTGGTGAAATGTGTTCAGAAAACTCTGTTGTGGTAAACGTGTATTAATCCAGTAGAACACTGAAGTCTCTTTGTTGTTTACCTGGAGAGAGTTCCGGGGGTCAACGCCCCCGCGGCCCGGTCTGTGACCAGGCCTCCTGGTGGATCAGAGCCTGATCAACCAGGCTGTTGCTGCTGGCTGCACGCAAACCAACGTACGAGCCACAGCCCGGCTGGTCAGGAACCGACTTTAGGTGCTTGTCCAGTGCAAGCTTGAAGACTGCCAGGGGTCTGTTGGTAATCCCCCTTATGTATGCTGGGAGGCAGTTGAACAGTCTCGGGCCCCTGACACTTATTGTATGGTCTCTTAACCTGCTTTTCTTTGGGGGGATGTTGCATCGTCAGCCAAGTCTTTTGCTTTCGTAGTGAGTGATTTTCGTGTGTTGTGAGTGAAAATTGTGAAAATAAGGTAAAATTGGAAGTTAGTGTTGTTGTGAATTAAAAAATCCGTGTGGAGCTTGTAATATCGAGTTGGTAGTGAGAATGTTGGGGATGAGGGGATTGTACACCATTGTGCAATAGTGTGTCATGTTATGTGGAGGTTGCAAACATTTTGGGAGTTGTGATACAACAGTGATGTGAGTGGAATATATAACATGTGACTTGCTGTGAGTGGAAGTTATAGAATGTTGTAGGTAATATAACATCTGGAAAGTTGTAATGAAAATTGTGAGCTGTTCGGGCATGTTGTTGGGGGTGTTGTACAGCATAGTGCAATAGTGTATATGTGTCTTGTTGTGGGATATTAAATGGTGACGTGTGAGAGTTGTGAGCATTTTGGGTGCAGTGATATGATAGTGATGTAGGTGAATATTGTGTTTTGACTTGTTGTGAGTGGAAGTTAATAGAATGTTGTGAGTTGTTGGTGCTTCTTGTTGGGGGATATGAATAAAAAATTTGTGGTGATGGTGTGTGAAGGTTGTACGTGAACAACTGGTAAGTGTACATGAGCTTAACATAAAATGTGGAAAATTTTAGTTTTCGTGGGTTAAACATCATTGGGAGGTAGTGGGTGTGGAGGGGGGGGGGAGGGGGGAGTATGGGAAGAAGGTGAGATACATGGGTCAGTGAGGTGCAGGGTAGAGTGAGGTGCAGGGTAGAGTGAGGTGCAGGGTAGAGTGAGGTGCAGGGTAGAGTGAGGGACAGGGTAGAGTGAGGTGCAGGGTCGAGTGAGGTGCAGGGTAGAGTGAGGTGCAGAGTAGAGTGAGGTGCAGGGTAGAGTGAGGTGCAGGGTAGAGTGAGGTGCAGGGTAGAGTGAGGTGCAGGGTAGAGTGAGGTGCAGGGTAGAGTGAGGGACAGGGTAGAGTGAGGTGCAGAGTAGAGTGAGGTGCAGGGTAGAGTGAGGTGCAGGGTAGAGTGAGGTGCAGGGTAGAGTGAGGGACAGGGTAGAGTGAGGTGCAGGGTAGAGTGAGGTGCAGGGTAGAGTGAGGTGCAGGGTAGAGTGAGGGACAGGGTAGAGTGAGGTGCAGGGTAGAATGAGGTGCAGGGTAGAGTGAGGGACAGGGTAGAGTGAGGTGCAGGGTAGAGTGAGGTGCAAGGTAGAGTGAGGTACAGGGTAGAGTGAGGTGCAGGGTAGAGTGAGGTGCAGGGTAGAGTGAGGTGCAGGGTAGAGTGAGGTGCAGGGTAGAGTGAGGTACAGGGTAGAGTGAGGTACAGGGTAGAGTGAGGCACAGGGTAGAGTGAGGTGCAGGGTAGAGTGAGGTGCAGGGTAGAGTGAGGTGCAGGGTAGAGTGAGGTGCAGGGAAGAGTGAGGTGCAGGGTAGAGTGAGGTGCAGGGTAGGGTGAGGTGCAGGGTAGAGTGAGGTGCAGGGTAGAGTGAGGTGCAGGGTAGAGTGAGGTGCAGGGTAGAGTGAAGTACAGGGAAGAGTGAGGTACAGGGTACAGTGAGGTACAGGGTAGAGTGAGGTGCAGCATAGAATGAGGTGCAAGGTAGAGTGAGGTACAGGGAAGAGTGAGGTGCAGGTTAGAGTGAGGTACAGGGTAGAATGAAGTACAGGGTAGAGTGAGGTGCAGGGTAGAGTGAGGTGCAGGGTAGAGTGAGGTACAGGGTAGAGTGAGGTACAGGGTAGAGTGAGGTACAGGGTAGAGTGAGGTGCAGGGTAGAGTGAGGTACAAGGTAGAGTGAGGTACAGGGTAGAGTGAGGTACAGGGTAGAGCGAGGTACAGGGTAGAGTGAGGTGCAGTGTACAGTGAGGTGCAGGGTAGAGTGAGGTGCAAAGAAGAGTGAGGTACAGGGTAGAGTGAGGTGCAGGGTAGAGTTAGGTACAGGGCAGAGTGAGGTGCAGGGTAGAGTGAGGTGCAGGGTAGAGTGTGGTACAGGGTAGAGTGATGTACAGGGTAGAGTGAGGTGCAGGGTAGAGTGAGGTACAGGGTAGATTGAGGAGCAGGATAGAGTGAGGTGCAGGGTAGAGTAAGGTACAGGGCAGAGTGGGGTGCATGGTAGAGTGAAGTACAGGGTAGAGTGAGGTGCAGGGTAGAGTGAAGTACAGGGTAGAGTGAGGTACTGGGAAGAGTGAGGTACAGGGCAGAGTAAGGTACTGGGTAGAGTAGGGTACAGGGTAGAGTGAGGCACAGGGTAGTGTGAGGTTCAGTGTAGAATGTGGTACAGGGTAGAGTGAGGTACAGGATAGAGTGAGGTACAGGGTAGAGTGAGGTGCAGGGTAGAGTGAGGTGCAGGGTAGAGTGAGGTACAGGGTAGAGTTAGGTGCAGCGTAGAGTGAGGTGCAGGTAGAGTATGGTACAGGGTAGAGTGAGGTACAGGGTAGAGTGAGGTGCAGGTTTGGGTGAGGTGCAGGGTAGAGTGAGGTACATGGTAAAGTGGGGTGCATGGTAGAGTGAGGTACTGGGTAGAGTGGGGTACAGGGTAGAGTGAGGTACAGGGTAGAGTGAGGTACAGGGTAGAATGTGGTACAGGGTAGAGTGAGGTACTGGGTAGAGTGAGGTACAGGGTAGAGTGAGGTACAGGGTAGAGTGAGGTGCAGGGTAGAGTGAGGTACAGGGTAGAGTGAGGTACAGTGTAGAGTGAGGAACAGGGTAGAGTGAATGCGGCATGCAAAGAGTACGTAACCTTTATTCGGCGCATGTACACACTCTCATTGAAAGATTATCTCCCCCAACCAGCAAACCAGGTGCTAAGGGTTGACGATGGGGCCCAATCTTTCAATCAGTACCCAGGTTCCAGCCAATGAGAAGATGGTTTTGGCAATCGAAGAGGTGTGGGTACCACACACCTGTCTGCCCTTGTCATTCCCTTTCTAGAGCTGGTTTAAGCACGGTCTGCTCTCTCCGGCTTCTATTCTGTCTTGCTTACCATGGAGTGCATTAATACCTATTGTTGTACATAGTGCATATAGTGTACATGATTCTGTTCTTACTTGGTGAAGGATAATATAAGTCAAAAGTTTTTCTGCTGTGTTTATTTTGCTCCCTTTACACCCAAGATAGCAGGCCTTTGGATTCCTGGGATGTAATATGAGTAGCCTGTCCGGGAGCTGGAGCTGAACTTAGAGCACGAGTTGAGCCTTGGGTGACGTTGGAAGTAGGAACCTTATGTAGCTTGCTCTCTGGCATTGCATTAGCTTAGCCAACGCTTCACAAACTTTGCGTGTCAGCCTTGCTATGTATGATCGTTGACAGCTCGCTACTAGCTTGTTCGGGGTACTCGCTTCGATACGGTCAATCATGCTGTTGTGTGAAGATTTTGCAGCCAGCTTTGCTATTGTGTATCAGTCTTGCTAGTGTATTTGCGTATTCTGCAGTCATACTGTGCATAGCTTAGCGTGTCTTGTAAATAACGTGTTACATTGGGGTACGAGTATTCCACAGTCGTACTGTGCATAGCAAATAACGTGTTACGTTGGAGTATGCCACCTAGACGAGTCAGACGTCTGGTGTCGGATTACACGTTGGTAAACCTGCCTAAATTTTCCCTACAATGTTGTTGGCAAATGGCTCATTCCATTGGCATTGATTACGAATGCACTCTCACAGCTGTGCAGCTTCGTACTCTTATAAGTATCAAACTTCGGATAGAGGAGATGGCACATCAGACTCCTCCCTCTACGGGATCCAGGAATAAAACTCAGATGTTCTCACAGGAGGAAAATGATACATCAACGGAGCAAAATCGTCAGTCTCGTGCAACAGGGTTGTCTGAAGGCGAATCAGCTGCGTTGGCACTTGAGTTAGCGAAAATCAATCTTGAGCAGACTAGGGAACAGAGTTTGATAGAGAAAAAGAAAGAAGGCAGTTTTCACAAGTTACAAATGACTTTAGTTTACAGAAAGCAGTACAGCTTGTTCCCCGCTTCAATGAAGCAGAACCAGAACAATTTCTCGAAACTTTCAAAAATCAGGCTCGAGCCTTGATTTGGCCGGAACAACATTGGGTATCGTTGGTTCACACAGCATTGTTTGGTAAGGAAGAGGAATTTACATCAGTGTTAAATGACACTGATTTTTCCGATTATAAAGTGGTGAAGACCTCAGTTCTGGGAGCATATCAATGCATCCCAGCTAAGTATAGGAAGTCATTCAAGTTAGGCAGACGACAGCTTGGTCAGTCCCTGGTGGATTTTGTGCGACAGCAGACCAAAGCTTTTACCAGCTGGCATAAAGCAAGTGGTGTTGCTACCTTCGATGATCTCGTGCAGCTTGTCCTAGTCGACAACCTGCTGGAGTCTGTGGGACCAGAGGTTAGAGTCTTTCTGCAGGATTATGACTTAACCACTGCATTGGAGGCAGCCAGATTGGCTGATACTTTCGAAACTAACCGCTCCTTGTCCGAGCGGTCCCATCTCTTTTTTCAATAGCCTGGCATGAGCAGAGATCATCAACGTTGGAGGATGAAGTGCCAGCCGGAGGGAGAACGTCTACGTCAGCCAACTAAGTCACCTGGTGAGCCACGCTTCTCAACTTATGGTCCACCTGGTGAGCGACAAACCACTCAATATGGTGCAACTCGACAACAGTATCCAGAGAGACACCAGCCAGAGTGACACCAGTTGCAACGTCAGCAGGGAGTTAAGGCCACGCCTGTCGTCTGCTTCCTCTGTAATAAAGTAGGTCACATCCGTCCCAACTGCCCACACAAACTCCAACCTATAGGGAAAATTTTATAGTGTCCCTAGTAACATATCCCTGAAAGAAGTAGAGAAAGGGATGGCTCCTTATTACTGTCAGAGTCGTATTTCCCTTAAGGAAGATTCAGACAACTGAAATCAGAACCTTCAGAGATACTGAAACATATTGCTCAATTATAAGAGAGGGAGTACTTCCCCTTTCTGAACACACTTCATTAAAATCCTCTGTTTTGCTGGAAGCATTTGGAGGAGCGATCTTTTCTGTCCCCTTGCATAAAATCTATGTACAGTGCAAATATTACACTGGATACTTGACTGTGGGTGTATCCGAAGGATTCCCTATGAATGATGTCATATTATTACTGGGAAATAACATTACCACTGCTAGTGTATATCTTGAACCCATAATGATTAATTCTTTTTCCGGTGTTGGCCATAACTCAGGCAACATACCAAAGGGGTTGTCTGGCGAGAATGCTGACCTATCCTTGGACGACTCTGATCTCGGAATAGCCAATTTGTTTTACGAGGAAAATGGCCAGAGGCCTCGTAAATTAAGTGAACAGAACCCAGATCAAGCCTTCCTATTCCAGGGTTGCAGGATTGCCAGATAATCCGTTTCCATGCCCGAGGACTGTCCTTCCGGAGGAACAATGAAAGGACCTTTCTTGGAATTTCGTTTTTCAGACCAGCCATGGGTAAATCCTTTTCGGATCATCCGGTCAAACATAAACTTAAAAACGAGTATTTGTTCTGCCACTGAGACTGGTAAGGAGATAGGGGGCCCGGCAACTGTCAGACACGTTAGGGGTTTCCCAACAAAGTTTAGACCTCAGATATTGAACATAGCTCATAATACTTCATTGGAGGTCACCTAGGAATTACTAAAACATTATATAGAATCACAAAAGAATTTTATTGGCCAAAATTAAAGTAGGACGTAAAGAATCATATCCGATGTTGCCGAGAATGTCAGCAAGTAGGGAAACCTGGACTTACATTAAACCTGCACCTGTCCAGTCTATCCCTGCTGATAGAGAACCTTTTGCAGAATTAGGTTGGGCCCAACTCCCTAATCAAAGTCTGAAAATCAGTACTTATTTACCATTATGGGAAGGTAACTAGATACCCAAAAAGCAATTCCCATGTGCAGTTTTAAATAATAAAGCCATTCTCAAGACTTTAAACCAGATTTTTTCTTTTTTTTGGCATTCCTAAATCTATTCAAAGTGATCAAGGTACAAAACTTCACCCCAAAGCTTTTAAGGAAGCATTAACTAGGTTAGGGATAATCCACAACTTATCCACTGCCTATCATCCTCAGTCCCAAGGCGCCTTGGAAAGATTCCATCAGTCGTTAAAAATTATTGATGAGAACGTTTTGTATGCATTTCCTACAGACTGGGATGAATCATTACCTTTGTTGCTGTTTTAAATAAGAAAAACTGTGCAGGAGTCTACCGGGTATAGTCCGCTTGAGCTGATCTTTGGACACAATGTACAAGGTCCTCTTCGGGTGCTCAAAAAACCCCGTCTTTAAGGTTGAAGGTGGCACATCAGTTGCCCAGGTAACTTAAAGGCAGCTTATTACAACCCAGGAGTCCCAAGGCCTGTTATCCTGGGTGTAAAGGGGAGCAAAATAAACCAGCAGAAAAACTTTTGACTTATATTATCCTTCACCAAGTAAAAAACAGAATTATGTAGACTAATACACTATGTACAACAATGGGTATTAGTGCACGGTAAGCAATGCAGAATATAAGCCACTAGAGAGCAAACCGTGTTTCAACCAGCTCGAGAATGGGAATGACAAGGGCAGACAGATGTGTGGTATCTACAACACCTCTGCGATTGCCAAAACCATCTTCTCATTGGCTGGAACCTGGGTACTGATTGAACGATGGGGTCCCATCGTTAACCCTTAGCACCTGGTTTGCTGGATGGGGGAGATAGTCTTTCAATGATGGTGTGTACATGCGCCGAATAAAGGTTACGTACTCTTTGCATGCCACACAGCTCAAAACACGATGAAATAGATGCATAACAGAAGTGCACAATTTCGCTCCTTCCAGTCTACCTAGTTGGGTTATTGAGGCTAGGACTTTGGGTAGTTTCAAATTTAGGTTGGATAAGTACATGAGTGGGAGGGGTTGGATTTGAGTGGGACTTTCACATCAGAGCTTATTTCTTGGGTGGCATTGAAAATTGAGTTGGGCTAATATTTTGTTAGAGGGATGAATTGTAAAGGACCTGCCTAGTATGGGCCAGCAGGCCTCCTGCAGTGTTCCTCCTTTCTTATGTTCTTATGTTCATCCAGGAGACAAGGTGTTCGTATAGGAACATATACCTGGCCACACCTTGAAAGCTAGATTTACGGGACCTTTGCAAATTGTAAGTAAATTATCTGATGTAAATTATATGGTATCTCCCCTTGATAAGACCTCAAAAACTAAAACTTACCACATTAATCAATTAAAAATTTTTCATACACCAGATAAAGTCCCAGTAATGGCTCTGTCCTTTACCTCTGAGGACGACTCTGACTCTTTGCACTCTATTTCTGAAATTAATGTCAGGCTTCCAAACTATGTCCTACTCAAGGACCCTAGCCATTTAATTGTGGGGTCATCCAACACTCAAGCAACAAGTTTAACTGCGCTTCTATAGTCATACCCTGATATTTTTTCGGATGTGCTGAAGAAATGTGCGTTAGGTTATCATGATGTAGATGTGGGAAACTCTAAACCTATTAAACTGTCTCCCTACAGAGCTAATCCTGAAAAGCAGAAACTACTTCAGCAGGAGGTAGAATTTCTGTTAGAGCATGGGTTAGTAGAGGAGTCATCTCGTCCATGGGCTTCACCGTGCTTCCTTGTTAAAAAAGCTGATGGAAGTTTTCGTATGTGTACAGACTACCGTAAGGTGAATGAGGTCACAATTACAGATGCTTACCCTCTTCCTCGTCTGGATGACGTAATTGATTCTGTGGGTAAGGCTATTTTTGTGTCAAAGTTAGATCTCCTTAAAGGTTACTGTCAGGTACCTTTGACGATAAGGCAAAGGAAATCTCTGGGCCCTTCATAATTCCAGGATGTCATTATCAAAATACAGTTACCCCTTTCGGAATGAAAAACTCCCCCTTCATTCCAGAAACTTATCCATCAGGGGTATTAAAGGACTTGAAGGCACGGCAGCCTATTTAGATGACATCATAGTGGTGTCTGATACTTGGGATCAAGGCTCTCTTTGAGACCTTCCAGAGTTCCATTTAACTGTTAAATTTTTCTAAGTCTTCCTTTGGCCAGGCCACTGTTACTTTTCTGGCCAAAGAAGTAGGTAGTGGCAAAGTTGCTCCTTAATTTGCTAAAGTTCTGGCCATTAAAGATTGCCTAATTCCCCATGACAGGAAATCTCTTCAACGTTTCCTAGGCATGATAGGGTTTTATTTGAAAATTTAGCAAATTTTTTTTCAGATATTGTAACCCCCCTTAAACCCCTCTCAAACCCGTCACAAAGTTCCCTTGAATTTGACCCCAGAATGTCAAAATGCTTTTATGAAAGCAAAAAAATTATTGTGTACTGCACCCATTCTTTTGTCTCCAGACTTCTCCAAACCTTTCTCATTACAGGTTGATGCTTGTGTGTCTGGGGTTGGGGCAGTACTGTTGCAAGATGGGGACAAGGGGTTGCAGCCTGTAGCATTCTATTCATCAAAGTTCCAGCCGCCCCAGAGGGCTTACTCTACTATTGAAAAAGAAGCTCTCGCGCTGGTACTGGCTTTGGAGCACTTTGTTGTTTACGCGGGCCAGACTTCGCAGGTGGTCACTGCCTATAGTAACCACAACCCTATGGTATATCTCCAAGCCATGAAGAACCAAAATAAGAGATGGAGATGGAGATGGAGTCCATGATTGCAACCCTATTCTCTCAGAATATTACACATTGCCGGCAAAGAAAATAAGTTGGCAGATACATTGTCAAGAATATTTTAGGTTAGGATGTGTTAGGGACCTGTGATGACCAGTTTAGCTCTTTTCTTTGTCTCCTTGTGTCTTTATTTAGCGAGGGAGTGTGGGATATAGTCCTCTCGTACCTTGAACCTACATTAGCCCTACTGTCTGCTGTCTCGCTCTAAGTTTAGGGTTTGGCTTTTTGTCACGAATAAAGCTGAGCTCTATCTAAGAGTTGGATGGTTGAGAGGAAAGGCGGTCCCATAATATGTTGCCATGGTGGCACGGTCACCAATGGGAGGTGGGAGCTTATTCCTGAGCTCTCCTGGGGTGGGGTTGTGGCGTGCAACGAGTACGTACCCTTTATTCGGGGCATGTACACACCCTCATTGAAAGGCTATCTCCCGCAACCAGGAAACCAGGTGCTAAGGGTTGACAATGGGGCCCCATCGTTCGATCAGTACCCAGGTTCCATCTAATGAGAAGATGTTTTTGGCAATCAAAGAGGTGTTGTGGGTACCACACACCTGTCTGCCCTTGTCATTCCCATTCTAGAGCTGGTTGAAGCACGGTCTGCTCTTTAGTGGCTTCTATTCTGCCTTGCTTACCATGAAGTGCACTAATATCTATTGTTGTACATAGTGTATATAGTGTACATAATTCTGTTCTTACTTGGTGAAGGATAATATAAGTCAAAAGTTTTTCTGCTGTGTTTATTTTGCTCCCTTTACACCCAAGATAGCAGGACTTTGGATTCCTAGGATATAATAGTGAGGTGCAGGGTAGAGTGAGGTGCAGGGTAGAGTGAGGTGCAGGGTAGAGTGAGGTGCAGGGTAGAGTGAGGTGCAGGGTAGAGTGAGGTGCAGGGTAGAGTGAGGTGCGGGGTAGAGTGAGGTGCAGGGTAGAGTGAGGTGCAGGAAGAGTGAGGTGCGGGGGAGAGTGAGATACAGGGGAGAGTGAGGTGCAGGGGAAGTGAGGTGCAGGGGGGAGTGAGGTGCAGGGGAGAGTGAGGTGCAGGGGAGAGTGAGGTGCAGCCTAGGAGATGGGGTAATGGAGGTGAGGCCCGGTAAGATGGAAAGGGGAAAAAACTTGTATCTTTTGTGGTTTTGTATTCTATGAAAAAAACGAGGAAAAATGTGTAAATAAAATGAAAAATTTGTAAAATGAAGTTGTGTATTGATAAACCTCTTGTATTAATACTGTAATGATTTGCCACTTGTATACTTACCTCTGCATTGAAGGACTTCACCATCTTAAAAATATATGATACGTAAGTGTTCACCACTTGAGAGAAACATGTAATGAAATAACAGATAGGTGACTCACGAAATCGTAATATGTTATATTGAATGAAATGACACTTAGATGTTTACCAATTGAGTTATCTTAGCATGTATATGTTTACCAGCAAACAAAAAAAAATGAGTGTTATAAGAACTCTAATGACACAGGTGTTTAGCGATTCGGTTATCTTTAGTTAATATATCACTCGGTGGTAATGTATACCAGGTTATGAAATGACACATTGGTGTTTACAACAGAGAGAAATTCGAAAATTTTAAAGGGTCACTTCATTATATACTATTTCAAATATTATATACAAATTAAAAAAGTTTTACTTTGCACATCTCTATAATTCTAAAAATGTGTGACCCAGGTGCTGGAGTCTCCCCAAAACGGAAAATCATGGTAAAACTTGAACCAGGAGCTGCTCAACTTTAGAGTAACTCCCAAAAAACGGAAATTTTTAAAATACCCCACCCAAAAAAAAGAAGAAAAAAGGAGAGACCCAATATTGCGACCCAGGTAATTATGGCTTGTTATCCAGGGTGTAAAGGGAGCTTGGAGCGTAATAAACACAACTAAAATCTTTGAATTGCATTTTCCTTCACCAAGTATAAACAGAAGTATGTACACTATATTCACTATGTACAGCAAATAGGTATTAGTGCATGCCACAGTAGTCAAGGCAAAACAACAGCAAAGAGACAAGAGACATCCGTCCTTCTACCAGCAGCAGAATAAAAACGGCAAGGGTGAAAACGTGAGTGGTAACCACGTCACCTTCACAATTGCCAGATCCACATTATGAGTGGCTGAGCCTAGGTACTGATCTGACGATGGGGATGGATCTGACCTGCGGACTGTAGCAGAATTTCCCCTCACTAAATAAAACCCACATCATTAAATATTCAGTAGATACAAAAGGGGAAAGAAAAGAGCTAATTTGTTTTACCCAAAATCCCTAACACATCCTAACCTAATACTTGCTGGGTAAGGAATCAGCCAACGTATTTTCTTTGCCGGCGATGTGACAATTTTTTTTGTAAGGTTGCAGCCGGAGACTCCATCTCATGAGTCTTGTGTTGTGGTTCTTCATATTTTGAACGTAGACCAGAGGATTGTGGTCACTATAGACTGTGACCACCTGAGAGGTCTGGCCCACATATACTTCAGAATACTCCAAGGCCATTATCAGAGCGATGGCTTCTTTTTTAATTGTGGAGAAGGCCCTCTGGTGCGGCTGATACTGGCAGAGAAATAAGCCACAGGCTGCAACCCATCGTCCCCAGATTGCAGAAGTACTGCCCCACCCCTGAGTCACAAGCATCAACCTGTAATGTAAAGGTTTTGAGAAATCTGGAGACAGAAGAATGGGTGCATTACAAAGGATTCTTTTTGCTTCCATGCAAGCATTGTAACATTCCGGAGTCCAGTTAATGGGGAATTTGTGACTGGTAAAGGAGGTTAGATGGGCTACAACGTTGAAGATATATCTTATCCTGAGGTACTGGATAATTTTAATGGCAAGAATTTTAGCAAATTTAGGGGCCACTTTGCCACTACCTGATTCATGGCCCAAAAAGTTAATAACAGACTGGCCAAAGGATGACTTGGATAAATTAACAGTTAAGTGGAAACTCTGTCAAAGACAGCCTTAAGCTTAAATATGTGTTGATCCCAAGTATCCGACACTATAACTATGTCATCTAGGTAAGCTGCCGTGCCTTCAAGTCCTTTAATAGCCTGATGGTAACATACTCGTTGCATGCCACACCAAAAAAAGAGTTAAAATATTACCCAAGGAATTCGAGGGAAACTCAAAAATTCGAAAATTTTAGGAAGAGAAGGGTGGGGGCTCAGGATCCAAGGAGATGGAGTAGAGATGGAAGTAGAGTGAGGGGAGATAGGTGTAACTTCGTTTAATCACATATGAGTGGAAAAACTTGATCCGAGAAATTGGAGACCCTAAAAAATGAAAAAATCTGGAAAAGTTGGTAACATTTCCGAAAATATGGATTAATTTGGCAACACTGGAGAAACAATCTAAATTTTGCAACATTGTCGAAAAATAAAAATATGAAAAAAAATACAACCCCTCGGGAAAAATTTAAGGGAAAAAAAAAAAAGAGGCAACACTCCCAAAAAATCTCAACCGCCGAGGGTTGGGGGCAGAAGCAGCGGCAGGGGAGCGCACCCTCCAACCCCGACTTTTCTCCAACTATCAAGCCACCAATGCTCCTATGATAATATTACAACAAAATGCACTACCCAACGTAGCCAAACCCAAATGCCCAAAAGTTTACCAACATGAAACCTACAAATCGAAAATTTTAGGATAAAAGGGAAAGACTTCCCCACAAACCAAAAGAAAAAACCCCCCGCTGCCACCGAACAACGTAACCCCAAGCTTTGTATAACTACAACTTCTTTTTTTAAAACTACAAAAATTTTCCTTAGTATTATGGGGCCCAAATCTAAGGGGAAAACACACCAAGGCCAGCAAAAAAACCCCAAAAAATCAATATTCAACAATGTACCAGGAGGCCCCCCGGCCCCAGAAACCCAAACCCTACTCACCACCGCTAAAAGGCGACACCACAACAATAACAACAAATAGCTCCACCAGCCCACCACCCCTTCTTTGGGGGATTCAACCTCATAGTCTCTCATGTATGACCAACGATCCAGAACCCTAAAACATGCATCCCATTTAGTTATTAAAAAATAGAATCTTCGAAGACACTAAAAAAAACAAGACACCAGGTGCAAAACTCGAGAACAAAATCCTCATTTTGAAAAAAAATTTTAAAACCCCAGGAAAACTAACTGTGACAAACCACCAAACAGCATAGATAGCCATACCCAACAAAAAATATCTCTTAATACAAAGGGTGAAGAAGCGTAAAAAGGAAAAACAACTTAGATAACCAGTTCAGTGATCTTTGCTCTCCAAAAGATAAAACTGAAAAAAAAACTACGGACCAGTAAAAGTTAACAGCCCACTTTTTTTCCCATGATATAAACCCAAAAAAACAGTAAAGAAATTACTTCAGACTAAAGGACCAAACAAGGTTATTTTTCCCAGAGTCAAAAATAAAAGGTCAGGTTTAGGATCCCCATGGTAGAAAAAGGTTATCTTTGATTCCACTACATGACAGGAAAAAAAACTTTAAATTTTTGCATCTATTAAAGTAAAGAAAAAGGTATACATAAAAAGGTCTTACAAAAAACGTCAGAACTCCCCGATAGAGTCAGAAAATTAAACGGGTGAAAAATGACACAATACCCCAATGCTTTTCCCCGGATGGGAAAAAACTAGTTGGAAAACAAATGAGGGCAAATGTACGCAATCACGAACGAGAATGACTATCACGATTTTTCAGGGAACTGACTTACAGAAATAAACTAAATGTCCAACCTAAAAACCTACGTAAAGTAGTGTATGTTTACTCCATTAAGTTCAAAACTTTTAGTACAATTTTTTAGTAATTTAAAAAATCAAATACCTCATTTTTTTGATTTTACTAGAACAAAAGTCACCTTACTAATTTTATATTTACAAATTTTTTGTTTAAAAATTGCGAATCGATACTTTCTCTGTCCAATTTCTACCTATTTTTAAATACTGTCAATTTTATTACTTACTAAAATTAAAAAAAATTTCCATTTTTTTCTATCAATACAATTTACTCTTAACATTTTTTACATCAATTAAAACCATTTCTTGTTAATTACCTTAACCTTTTTTAATACCACATTTTCTATCTTAAGTACTCTTAATTACCTTGTACGCCAAATAACCTCAAGTAAAAACTACCAGTGCAATTTTGAAAGAAATAAACATTACTTTTCACTTTTTTGTAATCATTATTACTTACTAAAATTTTATTAAACACCTATTTTACTACCAGTCAATTTTACTTTTGTACATTAATCATTATTTTATACTTCCCATTAACATTTTGTTGCCAAATTTTCCAAATTTGTATATTCAACTCCAAAACCCTTTTTATTATCCTTTGTACCTGTGTACCTGTGGGACTTGTGTGCCTCTGTACCTGTGTACCTGTGTACCTGTCTACCCATCTTTCTATCATATTATAACCAAGACATTGCCATTGTTATTTTTTACTTATTATTCTTTTTGGGACTTTAATTTGTGAATTTTATTTTGTCAATTTAAATCTAGTTATACTCTTGATTCTTGTCAACAACATATACCAGACTCTAGGCAATTGCAAGTACCATTTCAATTTGTATTTTTATATTATAAGTTACATTATAAGTCCTATTCTAAGATTGTTTTCATATCTTAGTGACTATATTGTGTGTGCAATTAGTGTATATTTCAATTATATTTTTGTTCAAGGCCCTTAACTATCTTTGTTAACTATACCAACTACCTCATATTTTTTTTCTACTTTTTTTAATTATTTTCTACCCCTTAAACTTGCATATTTTATCTTGTCAATTTAAATCTAGTTATCTCTAATTCTTGTAAACAACTTATATAAAACCTTTGTGCAATTACAATTGAGAGTCTTGTGCCTTTTTTATATTATTAGATTAAACTCAGTTGTACTATAGCTCATTCTAGCTCAATACATAGTCAATACCAAATTCATTATATTAGACCATAGTGTAATTACTAGTGAGAGTCTGATGCTATTTTTAATTTGTATTTTTATATTATTAGATTAAACCTAGTTTGTACTAAGCTCATTCTAGCTCAATAATAGTCAATACCAAAATTCATTATATTAGACCATTAGTGTAATTACTATGAGAGTCTTTATGCTATTTTTAATTTGTATTTTTATATTAATTAGATTAAACCTAGTTGTACTATAGCTCATTCTAACTCAATACATAGTCAATACCAAATTCATTATATTTAGACCATAGTGTAATTACTAGTGAGAGTCTGATGCTATTTTAATTTGTATTTTTATATTATTAGATTAAACCTAGTTGTATATGCTTTTATCTCTT
>NC_069399.1:7147654-7266812 GCF_026875155.1 Cherax quadricarinatus
GGGCCCAAATTTACCCATAGAAATCATATATTCAATAGGCTCGGTTTACAACTGTAGCACTAACTAGAGAAATTAAAATTTAAAAAATTTTTATCAAGTCAAAGGGTATCTTATCAAATTAAATTAAATTAAATTAATCACAATAATCAAAATAATATCACTTCTCTCGTTTACAGTATTATTGTGTTGAAAGCACATATCACATTATCATTCTTAAGTACCGTCTGGTACATTTAACATTTAATAAGATATTACAAATATGTACAAGTTTGTGTGTATGTGTGTAAGTGCTCTAAGTAGTTCGCTATGTCTCACGACTCGACTGGACTTAAACAAGTGACTGACAAAGTCCTCTAATAAACTAACTTCTTGACCGACTGGTAACCAGAACAGTCTGCTTGAACAACAAAAAGAATGCTAAGCCCAATAGCAATACAACAAGCAACTGCGACACAGAATCAGGAACAAGGAGATAATATAACGACACTAAGTAGGGACCATCAGCAGATCCTCCACAAAAGTTACAAAACTCCCATACTACTGAATCTAAGTTCAGCATAAGAAAATCCCCGACTGTGATAATACAAAGAAACCAGTACAAATTAAGCTCAGGACCTGAGATGTTTCGAGTTTCTACGTGACACACAACCTCAGTACAACGTCGAAAATCACTAAGTCTACACAATGTTCTGAGAACAGAGTTCTACAGAACTAACAAGAATAATGAGACAGACAATCTGTCCAACCACCAAGAGAGTCTAGACCAGACTGAATACTTCAGGCGAGGTGAGGACCCCCCCCCCTCGATCACGTGATAGCTCCGTGGACAGCAGTCGCCCAGCAAGAAGCCGGCAATATAATGAGCAAGGAGCGATAATTACAGTAGTTTGACAAGCAAGACTTGAACTGAGCACATAATATGTTACATCCTACCTAACAAAGGAAACTACGTCAAATAACAATATAAAGCAATACATTTACGATTTAGCTATTATCGCAAATATAAGCAATATAAAATTAAATGAAAAGGTAATTATATATATACATAATAATCATTGCAACCCATTCAGGGGTTGCAACATCTCCGTCCTCACTCCACTCTCCCTCCTCACTCCACTCTCCCTCCTCACACCACTGTCTCTCCTCACTCCACTCTCTATCCTCACACCATCTTCCCTGCTCACACCACTCTCCTCACTCAACTCTCCATCCTCTCACCACCTCCTTCCATCACACCACTCTCGCATCCTCACAACCATTCTCTCATCCTCCCCACCACTCTCCATCCTCACACTACTCTCCCTCCTCACAACACTCTCCATCCTCTCACCACTCTTCCTCCTCACACCACTCTCCCTCCTCACACCACTCTCTCTCCTCACTCCACTCTCCATCCTCTCATCACTTTCCCTCCTCTCACCACTCTCTCTCCTCACACCACTCTCCATCCTTACCAACTCTCCGACCTCACACCATTCTCCATCCTCACACCACTCTCCATCCTCACAACACTCCCCTCTCTCACTCCACTCTCCATCCTCTCACCCTCTCCCTCTTCTCACCACCTCCATCTTCACAACACTCTCCATCCTCAAAACACTCTACACCTCACTCCACTCTCCAGCCTCACACACTCTCCGTCCTCACACACACTCTCTCTCCTCACTCCACTCTCCATCCCCTCACCACTCTCACCCCCTCCACAACTCTCTCTCCTCACACCACTCTCCTTCTAATCCTTCTACACACTCTCCCTCCTCACCCCATTCCTTCTCATCACTCTCCCTCCTACACCACTCCCATCCTCACACACCCCATCTCACACCATCCCATCCATCTCCCTCTCCACTCTCACACCACTCTCCTCCACACTCCACTCTCCTCCTCCACCACTCTCCTCCTCACAACCTCTCTCACATTCCTCACACCACTCTCTCTCCCACCCTCACTCCACTCTCCCTCCTCAACACCTCTCTCTCACTCACCCCTCCCTCCTCACAACTCCCTTCACACCATCTCCATCCTCACAAATTCCATCAACACCTTTCACACCACTCTCCATCCCTCACACCACTCTCCATCCTAAAACCTCCACTCTCACCCTCTCCACCCTCATCCCATCCTCACACCACTCTCCCATCCTCACTCCCACCTCTCATCACACTCCTCTCTCCCCTCCCTCACACCACTTTTCCTCCTCAACTCTCCACCTCTCCACCCTCCATCAACCACTCTCCATCCTCACACCACTCTCTCCTCACACCACCCTCCATCCTCACACCTCTTCCCTACCTCACACCACTCTCCCTCCTCTAAACAACTCTCCCACCTCACACCACTCTCCACTCCTCACACCACTCACTATCCTCACTCCACTCTCCATCCTCACACAACTCTCCCTCCTCTCAGCCACTCTCCCTCCTACACCACTCTCCATCCTCACCCAACTCTCCACCCCACCCCCATCTCCCCTCACACCACTCTCCATCCTCACACACCTCCCTCACCCCACTCCCTCTCTCTCACCACTCTCCACCTCTCACCACTCTCCCTCTCACACCACTCTCCCATCCTCACACCACTCTCCCTCCTCACATCCATCCTCACACCACTCATCCCCTTTCTCCCTCCTCCACACCACTCTCTCTCTCACACTCTCCCCCTCCACATCCTCCACTCCCACTCTCCATCCTCACACCACTCTCTCACTCCTCACACCCTCTTTCACCCTCTTCCCCCCTCACACCAACTCTCCTCCTCACACCATTCTCTCCTCAACCTCTCACTCACTCCCCCATCCTCACACCACTCTCCTCCTCACACAACCACTCTCCATATCTCTCCCTCCCACTCTTCCTCCTCATCCACTCTCCCTCCTCACACCATCTCCTCCTCACACCACTCTCTCTCCTCACTCCACTCTCCATCCTCACACCACTCTCCCTCCTCACACCATCTCTCCTCCTCACACCCCCCTCTCCATCCTCTCTCCACACTCCCCTCAAAAAGCTCTCCCATCATCACACCACTCTCTCCACTCCCACCACACTATCCTCTCTCCATCCCTCCTAACACACTCTCCTCCTCAACCACCACCCCCTCCAATCCTCCCTTCACCTCCATCCTCTTCACTCACTCTCCATCCTACACCACTCTCCCTCCTCTCACCCCCACTCCTCCTCCCCCACCGCTCACCTCCAACACCACTCTCCTCCTCACACACTCTCCTCCTCACCCACTCTCCATCCTCACTCCACTCTCCATCCTCACACCACTCTCACCCCTCACACACCCCTCCTCACATCCTCTCATCCTCCCTCCACTCTCCCTCTCCCCCATTCTCCATCCTCACACACTCTCTCACACCACTCTCCTCCCACCACTCCCCACCCCACTCCATCACTTCAATCACCATCCTCACTCCACTCCCATCCTCATCCACTATTCCTCACCCCAACTCTCCCTCCTCACACCACTCTTCATCCTCACTCCACTCTCCCATCCCACTCACTCTCTCCTCACTCCACTCCCTCCCACACCACTCTCCATCCTCACCCCAAACTCTCCCTCTTCCTCACCACTCTCTCATCCTCACTCCACTCTCCACCCCTCACACCACTCTCCATCCTCACACCACTCTCCTCCTCTCACCCACTCTCCATCCTCACAACTCTCCCTCTCTCACACACTCCTCCACTCACCTCCCTCCACACCACTCTCCCTCCTCCACCAACTCTCCATCCTCACAACCACTCCCCTCCCTCACTCTCCATCACTCTCACCACTCCCCTTCTCACACCACTCTCCACCTCCCCCACAACACTCCCCCCCCTCACACCACTTCCACCTCCCTCCCCATCACTACACCACTCTCCCACCCCTCTCACCCACCTTCCCTCCCCCTCACACCACTCTCCTCATCAACTCAGCACCTTAACTCCCATCCTCACACCACTCTCCCTCCTCACATTCACTCTCTCCTCACTCCACTCTCCATCCTCACACCACTCTCCTTCCTCACACCACTCTCTCCTCACCTCCTCTCCCAACCACTTCCCTCCTCACACCACTCTCCCTCCTCACACCACTCTCCCCATCCCTCTCCACCTCACTCCACTCTCCATCCTCACACCACACTCCATCCTCACTCCACTCTCCATCCTCACACCACTCTCACCCTCAACCACCTCCACCCACCACTCTCCTCCTCTCAACCACTTCCCTCCTCACACCACTCTCCCTTCCACACACTCTCCCTCCTCTAAAACCACTCTCCATCCTCACACCACTCTCCTCCTCCTCACTTCTCCTCCTCACACCACTCTCCATCCTCACTCCACTCTCCTATCCTACACATTCTCCATCCTCCCCATTCCTCACTCCACTCTCCATCCTCTCACCACTCTCCTCCTCACCCACTCTCGCTCTCACACCTTCTCTCTCCTCACTCCACTCTCCTCCTCACACCACTCTCCATCCTCAAAACACTCTCCCTCTCAACCACTCTCCTCCTCATCCACTCTCCTCCCCCTCATCACTCACTCTCCTCCTCACACCATTCTCTCCCTTCACCCCACTCTCCATCCTCTCATCACTCTCCTCCTCTCACCACTCTCCATCCTCACATCCAACTCTCCATCCTCATCCACTCTCCATCCTCACACCACTCTCCATCCTCACTCCACTCTCCACCTCACACCACTCTCCCCTTCATCACTCTCCATCCTCACACCACTCTCCTCCTCACACCCTCTCATCCCACTAACTCCCATCCTCACACCACTCTCCCTCTCACCACTCTCCATCCCACTCCCCCTCTCCATCCTCACACCACTCTCCACTCCTCACATCCACTCTCCATCCTCACACTATTTCCCATCCTCCTCACCACTCTCCATCCCCTCACACACTCTCCTTTCACCCACTCCCCCTCTCACACACTCCTTCCACTCCACCCTCCCTCCTCACCACTCTCCCTCCTCACACCACTCTCCTCCTCACTCCACCACTCTATCACTCCCCACCTCTTCACCACTCTCCCCCCCCTCACTCACTCTCATCCTCTCACACCCTCCTCCTCACACCACTCTCCTCCTCCACCATTGCCCTCCCTTTAAACCACTCTTCCCTCCTTCACACACTCTCTCCCTCTCACATCTCCTACTACCTCCCACACTTTCCCATCCTACCACTCACCCTCTCACCACTTCTCTCCCTCCTCACACTCTTCTCCCTCTAACTCACTCCTTCCACCACTCCATCCTCACACCCCTCTCCATCCACATCACCTTCCTCGCCCTCACTCCACTCTCCATCCTCACTAAACTCTCATCCTCACACCACTCTCCCTCCTCACACCACTCTCCATCCTCTCACTCTCTCCGCTCAAACCATCTCCCTCCTCATCATCACTCTCCTTCCTATCACTCTCCCCTCTCACCACTCCTCAACCACACTCCCCCCTCACCACTCTCCCTCCTCCCCCTCCCCTCCTCATCTATTCCTCCCTCCGATCTCTCCACTCTCATCCTCCACCACTCTCCCCCTCTATCACTCATCCCTCTCATCACTCTCCCGCTCTAATCACTCTCTCCCATTCCCTACTCTCCCTATTCTCCCCCCCTCATCATTCACTCACTCTCTCACCCCTTCTCATCACTCTCCTCCTCTCATCACTCTCCCCACTCTCATCACTCTCCTTCTCCATCACTTCCCTTCCTCTTCACTCACTCCCCCTTTCATCATCCTCCCTCCTCTCTCACTCACTCCTCTCACACCCTCTCATCACTCTCCTCCTCTCATCACTCTTCCCTTTCTCATCACTCCCCTCCTCCTCTCATCCACTCCATCACTCTCCCTCCTTCATCACTCTCCCTCCTCGCATCACTCTCCTCCTCCTCCTCTCCCTCTCATCACTCTCCCTCCTCTCATCACTCTCCCCTTTCTCACCACTCTCCACCTCTCATCACTCTCCCTCCTTATCACTTCCCCCTCACATCACCCCCTCCCTCCTCATCACTCTCCCACCTCTCATCACCCACCCCCTTTCATCACTTTCCCTTCATCACTCTCTCCCTCTCATCTCTATCCCTTTCAACCATCTCCCTCCTCTCATCACCTCTCCCCATCACTTTCCCCTCTACCTTCCTCCATCACTTCCCTCCTCTCATAAACTCTCCTCCCCCCATCACACTCCCTCCTCATCACTCTTCCCTCTCATCACTCTCCTCCCGCCCTCCATCTCTCCCCTCCTCTCACTCTCCTCCACACCTCCTCCTCACCCACTCTCCCCCCTCCAATCACTCTCCCTCTCAATCACTCATCCCTCCTCTCATCACTCCCCCTCCTCTCATCACTCTCCCCCTCTCATCACTCTCCCCTCTCATCACTCTCCCCTCCTCTCATCACTTCTTCCTTTCCCTCCCATCACTCTCCTTATCATCACTATCCCTTCATCACTCTCCCTCTACATCACGTCCCTCCACTCACACACTCTCCATTTCTCATCACTGGTCCCCCCTCTCATCATCTCCCTCCTCTCATCACTCTTCCCCTCGCATCACTCTCCTCTCATCACTTCCACTTCTCACTCTCCCTTCATCACTCTCCCTCCTCTCATCACTCTCCCCTTCTTCACTCACCACTCTTCTCCCTCTCATCACTCTCCCCTCTCATCACTCTACCCCCTCTCATCACCTTTTTCATCATCCCCCCTCCTCTATCACTCTCCCCCCTCTCATCACTCTCCCTCTTATCACTCCCCTCTCCCCCCTCTCATCACTCTCCCTCTCTCATCATTCATCCCCTCTCATCACTCTCCCTCTCATCACTCTACCCCCTCTCATCAGCTTCCCCCCCCTTTTTCATTCACACTCTCTCCCTCTCATCACTCTCCCACTACCTCCCCTCTCACCTCTCACACTATTCCCCACCTCCTTATCACTCCCCCTCTCATCACTCCCTCCATCCCTCTCTCATCACACTCCCCCTCTCACTCTCTCCCTCTCATCACTCCTCCCCCTTTCTTTCACTCTCCTTCATCACTCTCTCCCTCTCATCACTACCCTTTTCATTCACTTCCTCCCTCCTCTCATCACTCTCCCCCCTCTCATCACTCTCCCTCTCATCACTCCCCTATCACCTCCCCCTTCTCTCACCCCTCCCTCTCCATCATTCTCCCTCTCATCACTCTCCTCTTTTCACACTACCCCTTCATCACTTCCTCCTCTCTCTCTCCCTCTCATAACTCCCCCTCCCCATCACCTCCCCTACATCACTCTCCCTCTCATCACCTCCCCTCTCATCAACTCCCCCTCCTCTCCCTCTCATCACTCTCCCTCTCTTCACCTCCTTCCTCCACTCTCCCTTCCACACTCCCCCTCTCATACTCCCCCCTCTCCTCCTTCTCATCACTGTCCCTCTCATCACTCTGTCCTCTTCCTCTCCTCCTCTCCCCTCCCTCTCATCACTTTCTTCTCATCACTCCCTTCATCACTCTCCTCTCATCACTCTCCCCCTCTCATCACTCTCCCCTCTCATCACTCTCCCCTCTCATCACTCTCCCCTCTCCACCCTCCCTCCTCATCACTCTCCCCCTCTCATCACTGTCCCTCTCATCATTTCCCTCCTCTCATCACTCTCCCTCCTCTCATCACTCTCCCTCTCATCACTCTCCCTCTCATCACTCTCCCCCCTTCATCACTCTCCCTCTCATCACTCTCCCTCTCACCCTTTTTCCTCCCCCTCTCATCACTCTCCCCCTCCATCATTCTCCCTCTCATCACTCTCCCTCTCTGCACTCTCCCCCTCTCTCACTTCCCTCACTCTCTCCCTCTCATCACTCTCCCCCTCTCATCACTCTCCCTCTCATCACTCTCCCCCCTCTCACACTCTCCCTCTCATACACCCCCCTTCACTCCCCCATCATCACTCTCCCTCTTTTCACTCTCCTCCCCCCATCACTCTCCCTCCTCTCATCACTCTCCCCTCTCATAACTCTCTCCCCTCATCACTCTCCCCCCTCATCACTCCCTCCTCTCATCACTCTCCTTCTCATCACTCTCCCTCTCATCACTATCTCTCCCTCCTCTCTCACACCTCTCCCTAAACTCTCTCTCCATCACTCTCCCTCTCATCACTTTCCTCTCTCATCTCTCTCCCTCTCATCACTCTCCCCCTCTCATAACCTCCCTCTCATCATCTCCCTCCTCTCACTCACTCTCCCCTCATCACTCTCCTTCTCATCACTCTCCCTTCATCACTCTCCCTTTCTCTCCTCTCTCTCTCATCACCTCCCCTCTCATCACTTTCCCTCTCATCACTCTCCCTCTCATACTCTCTCTCTCCTCACTCTCCCTCTCATCACTCTCCCCCTCTCATCACCTCCCCCCTCTATCACTCTCCCCCTCTCATCACTCTCCCATCTCATCTCTCTCCCCTCTCATCACTCTCCCCTCTCATCCCCTTCACTCCCTTCTATCACTCTCCCTCTCATCACTCTCCCCCTCTCATCACTCTCCCTCCCCCATCACTCTCCCCCTCTCATACTCTCCCTCTCATCACTATCCCTCCCTCTCATCACTCTCCCTCTCATCACTCTCCCTCTCATCACTCTCCTTCCTTTTTCATCACTCTCCCTCCATCACTCTCCCCCTCATCACTCTCCCTCTCATCACTCTCCCCCTCTCATCACTCTCCCCTCCTCTCTCATCACTCTCCCCCTCTCATCACCTCTCCCCTCTCATCACTCTCCCTCCTCTCACTACTCTCACACCTCTTTATCACTCTCCCTCTCATCACTCTTCCTCTCTCACTCTCCCTCTCATCACCTCCCCCCTTTCATCACTCTCCCTCTCTTTCACTCTCCCTCTCATCACTCTCCCCCTCTCATCACTATCCCTCTCATCACTCCCTCTCCTCTCATCACTCTTCCCCATCTCTTCACTCTCCTTCCTCATCACTCTCCCCCTTTCATCGCTCTCCCTCTCACCACTCTCCTTCATCACTCTCCTCCTCTCATCACTCTCCCTCCTCTCATCACTCTCCCCCTTTCATCACTCTCCCCCATCTCTCACTCACTCTCCCCCTCATCACTCTCCCCCATCTCATCACTTCCTCCTCATCTCTCTCCCCCTCTCATCACTCTCCCTCTCATCACTCTCCCTCTCATCACTCTCCCTCCTCTCTTCACTCTCCCTCCTCTCATCACTCTCCCCTCTCATCACTCTCCCTCTCATCACTCTCCTCCTCTCACTACCTCCCTCTCATCACTCTCCTCTCATCACTGTCCCTCCTCTCATCAATCTCCCTCTCATCACTCTCCCTCTCATCACTCTCCCTCCTCTCACTACTCTCCCTCTCATCACTCTCCCTCTCATCACTCTCCCCCCTTTCATCACTCTCCCTCTCATCACTCTCCCTCTCATCACTTTCCCCCTCTCATCACTCTCCCTCTCATCACTCTCCCTCTCATTACTCTCCCTCTCATCACTCTCCCTCCTCTCACTACTCTCCCTCTCATCACTCTCCCTCTCATCACTCTCCCTCTCATCACTCTCCCTCTCACCACTCCATCTTCTCAGCATTATCGGGCTTCCTAATTTACACCTAAATATCCTCTCTCCATAATAACATAAAAATTTTATCGTAAAAATCTTTCCTGTACATATTTTGAAGACGATTTATTTTCTTGAGATTATTCGTAACTTTTTAATGTCTTTCACTTTTAATCTAAAGTGCAAAAGATTTTTTTTCTTGGCGATGGGCAGTTGAACGTTCACTTATATACTGTCACTTAAATCCTTCTACCACATTTTCCTACACTGATCCAAAGTCTATGACTTGCTGAATGTGTGGCAATGTAGTTTGATTTCTTCTATTGAAAACTAGATAAAACTAATTACGAAATGAAAATTGGCTGAATGTCTTTTCTAAACAAATTCCTTTTTATTATGATTATTTTGTTAACTTGATTGATATACAGAAAATCAAGAGTTTGTCAGATTAAATTAATTTATCTGTTTATACTCCGTGCTGCTCTTCTTTTTAACTGGAGTCTTTTATAATGCATGAATATAAATGTTTCCACTGTTATTGGTTTTGAATTGCCTTTACACGTGAACTTTAGGGTCGTAGAAATATTTTACTCAGGTTTTCATAATAGTGTTGTTCTCATTACTCGTTCATCCACTTAAGCTGAGACTCAGTCTCGGAACATCTCTTTAGTGCTCAGGAAAATTTTGAAGGATTAGGCACATGTGCAACATTTAGGTGTCTGTATTTGTAGACGTTTCGCCATCCAGTGGTTTTATCAATACAATAAAAGGAAATAATGTGAGGAATATAGAACTACAAATTTTGAAGTAATCAGTCCATCAGCTTTGGAGTTGGTGAAGAGAACCATAGATGTTACACTTATCTAATTGTTCATCTTGTTGGTGTTATATACCATTCACGTACAACTTATGAAAATGAATGATGCAGTATTCAGCAGGGTGACCCCCTTGTCCCTCCTTTTCTACCAAAATTTTCAAATGTCACCAAGGACTTGACCTGTGGGTTCCGCTTCTTATATTGAATAATGACTCTCTTGCGGGCACCACAGATTACCTTCCCTATATAGTAGTATGTCACTGATGTCAGCTAGGCCTGTATACCTTGTACATGTACTTATACGAATAGATATTATTATTATTATATTATTATTATTATTATTATTATTATTATTATTATATTATTATTATTATTATTATTATTATTATTATTATTATTATTATTATTATTATTATATTATTATTATTATGAGGACATAAAATTAATTCAAGCTTAAGGACAGATTCTGGGACTCTTTCTGTTTCCCTTGAAATATAAACTAGTGTCCTCAAGCTACGAAACCATTGAATGAATCAAAAATTGTTCTTCAAGGAGTGCAATTCGTACGTCCCAGTGACAGTATTTTCCCTTGTCATCTACTAGAGTATAAAGACATCAATTTATGTTAGGAATAAGATATAGTACAAAGTTTATGGGTAAACGAGTAGTTATCCATTAGACTACTCGGGGTTTGTAATAGTCAGCACCCTCTACCATCCCGGGGAAGAACTACTAGAGTTTGCCTACTAGCCAGGGTAAACCAGTTGGGTGTCTCCTGACTCTCCTTCCGGTAAGCAGGCCTCAGGATTGATCATTGTATGAAGTTACCTGCACTGGCTTAAGTTAATCCTGGCTACTCATTTCTCTGTATGCCATAACCTATGTGCCCTCTGCTAACCTTTATTTTTTTAGGAAGTAGTATTGGAATTGGGTCTTTCCAATTTACGGACTTCGAGGGGCTGTTTACATTATAAGGTATTCTGTGTACTCACCTATTTTAACTCACCTATTTGTGGTTGCAGGGGTCGATTCATAGCTCCTGGCCCCGCCTCTTCACTGATTGCTACAAGGTCCTCTCTCTCCCTGCTCCATGAGCTTTATCATACCTCGCCTTAAAACTATGTATGGTTCCCGCCTCCACTACTTCACTTTCTAGGCTATTCCACGGCTTGACTACTCTATGACTGAAGAAATACTTCCTAACATCCCTTTGATTCATTTGAGTCTTCAACTTCCAATTGTGACCTCTTGTGTCTGTGTCCCATCTCTGGAACATCCCGTCTTTGTCCACCTCGTCTATTCCGCGCAGTATTTTATATGTCGTTATCATGTCTCCCCTGACCCTCCTGGCCTCCAGTGTCGTCAGCCCGATTTCCCTCAACCTTTCTTCGTAGGACAGGACAATAATGAGTGTGTGTGTGTGTGGTGTGTGTGTGTGTGTGTGTGTGTGTGTGTGTGTGTGTGTGTGTGTGTGTGTTTGAACCAAAGTCTAAACTCAATAGTATGTTTTGAATTGCGATTAGGATATTTTGGCTGCCTCTGCTAGCCTCCACACACCTACTAGCCTAAAGGAAAATCGTCTAAGCATCTGTATTGATCAAAGTTCTTGTCCTACTGTATGACATCTAGTTTACTCTGTCATTATTACCTCTATGGTATAAGAAAATCTGAATGGACATCTTCATCCGTATCCTCCTAATCATCGACGGAACATTCAAAACACCAAGTCATCCGTTGAAAGCTTTTGGTCCTTCTAATTATTTTATTTTTCAATTTTGATTAAGTTAGGTTATTAACCTCTTATTTTTGCTGTTTATTATTATACTTACATTTTTTTTCTAATTTTATATGCCTTGTTTATAAGTTGGATATATTTTCTTTCTATAATTTATTTTTCGTAATGAAGAGAACTTTGAATATAAACCTCTTCCTGAGTTCTATTCCTCAGTGAATTTCCGTAAGGAATTCTTGCAAGAAATGGGTAACAGGAACGAGAAACGTCAGTGACGATTATTTCTCCTATTTCATCACCAGATATCTGTCTTTCCTTAAGCTAACCTATTTTTTTTATAACATTATAATGTGCTAACTCCAAGCTGAGTGAGTACGATACTTACGAAGTTTATGCTAAAGTGTTGTCAACCTTAACAACGACAAATAACACAGGTGGAGTGAGCATATATGTCACCTCTCAAATCACCTTACCAACATTTAAATCCTCCAGTAATGGATTTACTATACTGGTGAAGCGAATTATCTCAAAACCTATAGGAAAATAACAGGGGGTGACGACCCAAAATTAACTAGTGATGGAGGCAAATATGATGCGTTGCTCATACAACAAAACTTGGCAAGTCAATGTCTCACAAGGAATCCAGAATCAGTATTACAATAATGGAAAACGTTTATGTAACTATGAAAAAGTTCCAGCATTGGAAAATAACTTTTCACTTATCTGTACGTTAACATTACTTAGATACCTTTCTCTGAAGAATTCTCATCTCCATAAATGTCACTTATTTTGAATCAGTACTTCCCTAACAATCAGTAAAAGTAAATTAAAGCACTGTGGAAGTTAGCAAAATTTCCTATGGACGACATGTTAGACACAATGATGACCACGAGATAATCCAAAAAAGATATGTTACACCTCAGTGCAAACTCGAAAGAGACTTTATCTATATACTGTATATATATATATATATATATATATATATATATATATATATATATATATATATAAAATATATATATATATATATATATATATGTCGTGCCGAATAGGCAGAACTTGCGATCTTGGCTTAAATAGCAACGCTCATCTTGCCATATAGGACAAGTGAAAATTTGTGTATGTAATAATTTCGCCAAAATCATTCTGAACCTAACGAAAAAAAATATATTTCACTGTGTTTGTTTAGTATTAAATTACTGTAAACAAATCTAAAATATATTTAGTTGGGTTAGGCTAAAATAAATTGTTCTTGTTATAATAAGGTTAGGTAAGTTTTCTAAGATTATTTGGTGCAAAATTAAAAATTTTTACATTAACATTATTGAAAAAAATATATCTTTAAACGTATAAGGGAAAATTTTAGAAAGGACTTAATTTTAAATGAGTTCTTGCTAATTGACCAGTTTTACATATTCCGCACGACATATATATATATATATAATATATATATATATATATATATAATATATATAATATATATATATATATATATATTGTAACCATGAACAAGTGGTATTTAATCAATAATAGCACTGCAACTAGCCGACGATTCGAACCCGTGTTGTTTTAGTCTGCCTCGTGGAGAACGAAAATCCACGGCGTTCTAACCCACGGGACCATACAATTCTACATGAATCACGCATCCAGCCGAACTAGGTGCTGTACCATGATCCGAGGATATACGTTGGTGTGGGTGCTTCAGAGCTAATTTCATCCTCCTTCCCATTTGGTATACCAGCCTCCACGAGCAGTATATATATATTATTGTAATTTCGGCTAGTCACAGTGTTGTTGATTAAATACCACTTGTTCGTTGTTACCATAATATACTGCTCGTGGAGGCTAGGACACCAAATGGGGAGGTGGATGGAATCAGCTCTGAGGCATCCACACCATTGTATTTCCTCGGATCATGGTACAACACCTAGCTCTGCTGCGTGCATGATTTTTATAGGATTGTATGATCCCGTGGGTTAGAGCGTCGTGAATTTTCGTTCAACATTTGGTGCGCTAAAACAACACAGGTTCGAATCCTTCGCTAGTCGCAGGCATGTTGATGGGAGCTCTGCCCCCCCTATGTATATATATATATATATATATATATATATATATATATATATATATATATATATTATATATATATATATGCAAAACAACCACTCTGAAAGAATAGAGAAATTCCAAGCGCTTTCGTGACTACTCACATTATCAAGGAACTATGTTCCTTGATAATGTGAGTAGTCACGAAAGCGCTTGGAATTTCTCTATTCTTTCAGAGTGGTTGTTTTGCATATTTTGAAATCACCTGTTTACTGTGATCTTATTGCATATATATATATATATATATATATATATATATAATATATATATATATATTATATATATATATATATATATATATATATAAAATATATATATATATATTCATATATTAGTTCTGTCCCTAACCTTGCCACATCCCCCTAAGGGTATTATATTCCGTAGGCGGTTGCCAGATATCCTGGGAGTGTTGCCATCTTTTTCCATTAATTTTTCCGGAGGTGTTGTCATCTTTTTTTTCATATTTTTATTTTTCGACAATGTTGCAAAATTTAGATTGTTTCTCCAGTGTTGCCAAATTAATTCATATTTTTGGAAGTGTTACCAACTTTTCCAGATTTATCCATTTTTTAGGGTCTCCAATTTCTCGGATCAAGTTTTCCATTCATATGTTATTAAACGAAGTTACGCCTATCTCCCCTCACTCTACTTCCACCTCTACTCCATCTTCTTGGGTCGAGTTTTAAACCGCCTCCTGAACCCCCACCCTTTTCGTCCTAAAATTTTCGAATTTTTGAGTTTCCCTCGAATTCCTTAGGTAATATTTTAACACTTTTTTGGGGTGGCATACAACGAGTATGTTACCATCAGGCTATTAAAGGACTTGAAGGCACGGCAGCTTACCTAGATAACATAGTTATAGTGTCGGATACTTGAGATCAACACATGTTTAAGCTTAAGGCTGTCTTTGAGACCTTCCAGAGTTTCCACTTAACTGTTAATTTATCCAAGTCATCCTTTGGCCAGTCTGTTATTAACTTTTTGGGCCATGAATCAGGTAGTGGCAAAGTGGCCCCTAAATTTGCTAAAATTCTTGCCATTAAAAATGATCCAGTACCTCAGGATAAGATATATCTTCAACGTTGTAGCCCATCTAACCTCCCTTACCAGTCACAAATTCCTCATTAACTGGACTCCGGAATGTTACAATGCTTGCACGAAAGCAAAAATAATCCTTTGTACTGCACCCATTCTTCTATCTCCAGATTTCTCAAAACCTTTACATTGCAGGTTGATGCTTGTGAGTCAGGGGTGGGGGTAGTACTTCTGCAGACTGGGGACGATGGGTTGCAGCCTGTGGCTTATTTCTCCGCCAGTATCAGCCGCACCAGAGGGCCTTCTCCACAATTAAAAAAGAAGCCATCGCTCTGATAATGGCCTTGGAGTATTCTGAAGTATATGTGGGCCAGATCTCTCAAATGGTCACAGTCTATAGTGACCACAATCCTCTGGTCTACATTCAAAATATGAAGAACCACAACACAAGACTCATGAGATGGAGTCTCCGGCTGCAACCTTACAAAAAAATTTGTCACATCGCCGGCAAAGAAAATACGTTGGCTGATTCTTTACCCAGCAAGTATTAGGTTAGGATGTGTTAGGGATTTTGGGTAAAACAAATTAGCCCTTTTACTTCCCCTTTTGTATATACTGAATATTTAATGATGTGGGTTTTATTTAGTGAGGGGAAATTCTGCTACAGTCCGCAGGTATCTTGGACCTACATTAGACCTACTGTTTGCTGTCTTGTGATAAAAGCTGAACTCTAATGAGTTGGGTGGTTGAGAGGAAAGGCGGTTGCATGATACTGTGCCATGGCGCCACTTTTTACCCATGAAGGTGGAAGCCTAGTCCTGAGCCCTCTTGGGGTGGGTATGTAACCTTTATTCGGAATATGTCCACATTCTCACATAGGTTATCTTCCTTACCAGAGAACCAGGCATTAAGGGTCTGACGATCCAATGGGGCCCCATCGTCAGATCAGTACCTAGGTTCAGCCAATCATAATGTGAATCTGGCAATTGTGAAGGTGACGTGGTTACCACTCATGTTTTCACCCTTGCCGTTTTTATTCTGCTGCTGGTTGAAGGACGGATGTCTCTTGTCTCTTTGCTGCTGTTTTACCTTGACTACTGTGGCAGGCACTAATACCTATTTGCTATACATAGTGATTATAGTGTACGTACTTCTGTTTATACTTGGTGAAGGAAAATACAATTCAAAGATTTTAGCTGTGTTTATTACTCTCCAAGCTCCCTTTACACCCTGGATAACAAGCCATAATTACCTGGGTCATAATATTGGGTCTCTCCTTTTTTTTTTTTTTTTTTTGGGTGGGGTATTTTAAAAAATTTCGTTTTTTGGGAGTTACTCTAAAATTGAGCTGCAGCTCCTGGTTCAAGTTTTACCATGATTTTCCGTTTTGGGGAGACTCCAGCTCCTGGGTCACACATTTTTAGAATTATAGAGATGTGCAAAGTAAAACTTTTTTAATTTGTATATAATATTTGAAATAGTATATAATGAAGTGACCCTTTAAAATTTTCGAATTTCTCTCTGTTGTAAACACCAATGTGTCATTTCATTCAAGCGGTCATAACCTGGTATACATTACCACCGAGTGATATATTAACCAAAGAGAACGGAATCGGTAAACACCTGTGTCATTAGAGTTCTTATAACACTCCTTTTTTTTTTTTGGTTTGCTGGTAAACATATACATGCTAAGATAACTCAATTGGTAAACACCTAAGTGTCATTTCATTCAAGATAACATATTACGATTTCGTGAGTCACCTATGTGTTATTTCATTACATGTTTCTCTCAAGTGGTGACCACTTATGTATCACATATTTTTAAGATGGTGAAGTCCTTCAATGCAGAGTTAAGTATACAAGTGGCAAATCATTACAGTATTAATACAAGAGGTTTATCAATACACAACTTCATTTTACAAATTTTTCATTTATATTACACATTTTTCCTCGTTTTTTCTCATAGAATACAACCACAAAAGATACAAGTTTTCCCCTTTCCCATCTTACCGGCGCCTCACCTCCATTACCCCATCTTCCTAGGCTGCACCTCACTCTCCCCTGCACCTCACTCTCCCCTGCACCTCACTCTCCCCTGCACCTCACTCTCCCCTGCACCTCACTCTCCCCTGTATCTCACTCTCCCCTGCACCTCACTCTTCCCTGCACCTCACTCTTCCCTGCACCTCACTCTACCCTGCACCTCACTCTACCCTGCACCTCACTCTACCCTGCACCTCACTCTACCCTGCACCTCACTCTACCCTGCACCTCACTATTACATCCTAGGAATCCAAAGGCCTGCTATCTTGGGTGTAAAGGGAGCAAAATAAACACAGCAGAAAAACTTTTGACTTATATTATCCTTCACCAAGTAAGAACAGAATTATGTACACTATATACACTATGTACAACAATAGGTATTAGTGCACTTCATGGTAAGCAAGGCAGAATAGAAGCCACTAAAGAGCAGACCGTGCTTCAACCAGCTCTAGAATGGGAATGACAAGGGCAGACAGGTGTGTGGTACCCACAACACATCTTTGATTGCCAAAAACATCTTCTCATTAGATGGAACCTGGGTACTGATCGAACGATGGGGCCCCATTGTCAACCCTTAGCACCTAGTTTGCTGGTTGCGGGAGATAGTCTTTCAATGAGGGTGTGTACATGCCCCGAATAAAGGGTACGTACTCGTTGCACGCCACAACCCCACCCCAAGAGGGCTCAGAAATAAGCTCCCACCTCCCATTGGTGACCGTGCCACCATGGCACAATATTATGGGACCGCCTTTCCTCTCAACCATCCAACTCTTAGATAGAGCTCAGCTTTATTCGTGACAAAAAGTCAAACCCTAAACTTAGAGCGAGACAGCAGACAGTAAGGCTAATGTAGGTCCAAGGTATGGGAGGACAGTATCCCGCACCCCCTCGCTAAATAAAGAAAACCCACACAAGGAGACAAAGAAAAGAGCTTAAAGTGGTCATCACAGGTCCCTAACACATCCTAACCTAAAATATTCTTGACAATGTATCTGCCAACTTATTTTCTTTGCCGGCAATGTGTAATATTCTGAGAGAATATGGTTGCAGTTGTAGACTCCATCTCATGAGCCTCATATTGTGGTTCTTCATGGCTTGGAGATATACCAGAGGGTTGTGGTCATTATAGACAGTGACCACTTTCGAAGTCTGGCCCGCGTAAACATCAAAGTGCTCCAAAGCCAGTACCAGCACGAGGGCTTCTTTTTCAATAGTAGAGTAAGCCCTCTGGGGCGGCTGGAACTTTGATGAATAGAATGCTACAGACTGCAACCCCTCGTCCCCATCTTGCAATAGTACTACCCACACCCCAGACACACAAGCATCAACCTGTAATGAGAAAGGTTTGGAGAAGTCTGGAGACAAAAGAATGGGTGCAGTACACAATAATTTTTATACTTTCATAAAAGCATTTTGACATTCTGGGGTCAAATTCAAGGGAACTTTGTGACTGGTGAGAGAGGTAAGGGGGGTTACAATATCTGAAAAAAAATTTGCTAAATTTTCTATAAAACCCTATCATGCCTAGGAAACGTTGAAGAGATTTCCTGTCATGGGGAATTAGGTAATCTTTAATGCCCAGAACTTTAGCAAATTTAGGAGCAACTTTGCCACTACCTTCTTCATGGCCCAGAAAAGTAACAGTGGCCTGGCCAAAGGAAGACTTACATAAATTAACAGTTAAATGGAACTCTGGAAGGTCTCAAAGAGAGCCTTGATCCCAGGTATCAGACACCACTATGATGTCATCTAAATAGGCTGCCGTGCCTTCAAGTCCTTTAATAGCCTGATGGATAAGTTTCTGGAATGAAGAGGGGGAGTTTTTCATTCCGAAGGGGGTAACTGTATATTGATAATGACATCCTGGAATTATGAAGGCAGAGATTTCCTTTGCCTTATCCGTCAAAGGTACCTGACAGTAACCTTTAAGGAGATCTAACTTGGACACAAAAATAGCCTTACCCACAAAGTCAATTACGTCATCCAGACGAGGAAGAGGGTAAGCATCTGTAATTGTGACCTCATTCACCTTACGGTAGTCTATACACATACGAAAACTTCCATCAGCTTTTTTAACAAGGATGCACGGTGAAGCCCATGGACTAGATGACTCCCCCACTAACCCATGCTCTAGCAAAAATTGTACCTCCTGCTGAAGTAGTTTCTGCTTTTCAGGATTAGCTCTGTAGGGAGACAGTTTAATAGGTTTAGAGTTTCCCACATCTACATCATGATAACCTATGGCACATTTCTTCGGCACATCCGAAAAAATGTCAGGGTATGACTATAGAAGCGCAGTTAAACTTGTTGCTTGAGTGTTGGATGACCCCACAATTAAATGGCTAGGGTCCTTGAGTAGGACAGAGTTTGGAATCCTGACATTAATTTCAGAAATAGAGTGCAAAGAGTCAGAGTCGTCCTCAGAGGTAAAGGACAGAGTCATTACTGGGACTTTATCTGGTGTATGAAAAAATTTTAATTGATTAATGTGGTAAGTTTTAGTTTTAGAGGTCTTATCAAGGGAAGATAACACATAATTTACATCAGATAATTTACTTACAATTTGCATAGGTCCCGTAAATCTAGCTTTCAAGGTGTGGCCAGGTATAGGCTCCTGTACGAACACCTTGTCTCCTAGATGGAAGGAGCGAAATTGTGCACTTCTGTTATACATCTATTTCATCGTGTTTTGAGCTGTGTGGCATGCAAAGAGTACGTAACCTTTATTCGGCGGATGTACACACCCTCATTGAAAGACTATCTCCCCCAACCAGCGAACCAGGTGCTAAGGGTTAACGATGGGGTCCCATCGTTCAATCAGTACCCAGGTTCCAGCCAATGAGAAGATGGTTTTGGCAATCGCAGAAGTGTTGTGGATACCACACATCTGTCTGCCCTTGTCATTCCCATTCTAGAGCTGGTTGAAGCACGGTTTGCTCTCTAGTGGCTTATATTCTGCATTGCTTACCGTGCACTAATACCTATTGTTGTACATAGTGTATATAGTCTACATAATTCTGTTCTTACTTGGTGAAGGATAATATAAGTCAAAAGTTTTTCTGCTGTGTTTATTTTGCTCCCTTTACACCCAGGATAACAGGCCTTGGGACTCCTGGGTTGTAATAAGCTGCCTTTAAGTTAGCCTGGGCTAACTGACGTGCCACCTGCAACCTTAAAGACGGGTTCTTTGAGCACCCAAAGAGGACCTTGTACATTGTGCCCAAAGATCAGCTCAAGCGGACTGTACCCGGTAGACTCATGCACAGTTTTTCTTATTGAAAACAGCAACAAAGGTAGTGATTCATCCCAGTCCGTAGGAAAATGCATACAAAACGTTCTCATCAATAATTTTTAACGACTGATGGAATCTTTCCAAGGCGCCTTGGGACTGAGGATGATAGGCAGTCGATAAGTTGTGGATTATCCCTAACCTAGTTAATGCTTCCCTAAAAGCTTTGGCAGTGAAGTTAGTACCTTGACCACTTTGAATAGATTTAGGAATGCCAAAACAAGAAATAAATCTGGTTAAAGCCTTGATAATGGCTTTATTATTAACACTGCACATGGGAATTGCTTCTGGGTATCTAGTTACTCTTCCCATAATGGTAAATAAGTACTGATTTTCAGACTTTGACTTAGGTAGTGGACCTACACATAATTCTGCAAAAGGTTCTCTATCAGCAGGTATAGACTGGACAGGTGCAGGTTTAATGTAATGTCCAGGTTTCCCTACTTGCTGACATTCTCGGCAACATCGGAAATGATTCTTTACATCCTACTTTAATTTTGGCCAATAAAATTCTTTTGTGACTATAATGTTTTAGTAATTCCTAGGTGACCTCCAAATGAAGTATTATGAGCTATATTCAATATCTGAGGTCTAAACTTTGTTGGAACCACTAACCTGTCTGACAGTTGCCGGCCCTCTATCTCCTTACCAGTCTCGGTGCAGAACAAATACTCGTTTTTAAGTTTATATTTGACCGGATGATCCGAAAAGGATTTACCCATGGCTGTCTGAAAAACGAAATTCCAAGAAAGGTCCTTTCATTGTTCCTCCCGGAAGGACAGTCCCTCGGGCATGGAAACGGATATCTGGCAATCCTGCAACCCTGGAATAGGAAGGCTTGATCTGGGTCTGTTCACTTAATTTACGAGGCTCTGGCCAGTTTTCCTCGTAAAACAAATTGGCTATTCCGAGATCAGAGTCGCCAAGGATAGGTCAGCATTCTCGCCAGACAACCCTTGGTATGTTGCCTGAGTTATGGCCAACACCGGAGAAGAATTAATCATTATGGGTTCAAGATATACACTAGCAGTGGTAATGTTATTTCCCAGTAATAATATGACATCATTCATATGGAATCCTTCGGATACACCCACAGTCAAGTATCCAGTGTAATATTTGCACTGTACATAGATTTTATGCAAGGGGACAGAAAAGATCGCTCCTCCAAATGCTTCCAGCAAAACAGAGGATTTTAATGAAGTGTGTTCAGAAAGGGGAAGTACTCCCTCTCTTATAATTGAGCAATATGTTTCAGTATCTCTGAAGGTTCTGATTTCAGATGTCTGAGTCTTCCTTAAGGGAAATACGACTCTGACAGTAATAAGGAGCCATCCCTTTCTCTACTTCTTTCAGGGATATGTTACTAGGGACACTATAGATTTTCCCTATAGGTTGGAGTTTGTGGGGGCAGTTGGGACGGATGTGACCTACTTTATTACAGAGGAAGCAGACGACAGGCGTGGCCTTAACTCCCTGCTGACGTTGCAACTGGTGTCACTCTGGCTGGCATCTCTCTGGATACTGTTGTCGAGTTGCACCATATTGAGTGGTTTGTCGCTCACCAGGTGGACCATAAGTTGAGAAGCGTGGCTCACCAGGTGACTTAGTTGGCTGACGTAGACGTTCTCCCTCCGGCTGGCACTTCATCCTCCAACGTTGATGATCTCTGCTCATGCCAGGCTTTTGAAAAAAGAGATGGGACCGCTCGGACAAGGAGCGGTTAGTTTCGAAAGTATTAGCCAATCTGGCTGCCTCCAATGCAGTGGTTAAGTCATAATCCTGCAGAAAGACTCTAACCTCTGGTCCCACAGACTCCAGCAGGTTGTCGACTAGGACAAGCTGCACGAGATCATCGAAGGTAGCAACACCACTTGCTTTATGCCAGCTGGTAAAAGCTTTGGTCTGCTGTCACACAAAATCCACCAGGGACTGACCAAGCTGTCGTCTGCCTAACTTGAATGACTTCCTATACTTAGCTGGGATGCATTGATATGCTCCCAGAACTGAGATCTTCACCACTTTATAATCGGAAAAATCAGTGTCATTTAACACTGATGTAAATTCCTCTTCCTTACCAAACAATGCTGTGTGAACCAACGATGCCCAATGTTGTTCCGGCCAAATCAAGGCTCGAGCCTGATTTTTTAAAGTTTCGAGAAATTGTTCTGGTTCTGCCTCATTGAAGCGGGGATCAAGCTGTACTGCTTTCTGTAAACTAAAGTCATTTGCAACTTGCGAAAACTGCCTTCTTTCTTTTTCTCTATCAAACTCTGTTCCCTAGTCTGCTCGAGATTGATTTTCGCTAACTCAAGTGCCAACGCAGCTGATTCGCCTTCAGACAACCCTGTTGCACGAGACTGACGATTTTGCTCCGTTGATGTATCATTTTCCTCCTGTGAGAACATCTGAGTTTTATTCCTGGCTCCCGTAGAGGGAGGAGTCTGATGTGCCATCTCCTCTACCCGAAGTTTGATACTTATAAGAGTACGAAGCTGCACACCTGTGAGAGTGCATTCGTAATCAATGCCAATGGAATGAGCCATTTGCCAACAACATTGTAGAGAAAATTTAGGCAGGTTTACCAACGTGTAATCCGACACCAGACGTCTGACTCGTCTAGGTGGCATTCTCCAACGTAACACGTTATTTGCTATGCATAGTACGACTGTGGAATACTCGTACCCCAATGTAACACGTTATTTACAAGACACGCTAAGCTATGCACAGTATGACTGCAGAATACGCAAATACACTAGCAAGACTGATACACAATAGCAAAGCTGGCTGCAAAATCTTCACACAACAGCATGATTGACCGTATCGAAGCGAGTACCCCGAACAAGCTAGTAGCGAGCTGTCAACGATCATACATAGCAAGGCAGACACGCAAAGTTTGTGAAGCGTTGGCAAAGCTAATGCAATGCCAGAGAGCAAGCTACACAAGGTTCCTACTTCCAACGTCACCCAAGGCTCAACTCGTGCTCTAAGTTCAGCTCCAGCTCCCGGACAGGCTACTAATATTACATCCCAGGAATCCAAAGGCCTGCTATCTTGGGTGTAAAGGGAGCAAAATAAACACAGCAGAAAAACTTTTGACTTATATTATCCTTCACCAAGTAAGAACAGAATTATGTACACTATATGCACTATGTACAACAATAGGTATTAATGCACTCCATGGTAAGCAAGACAGAATAGAAGCCACTAGAGAGCAGACCGTGCTTAAACCAGCTCTAGAAAGGGAATGACAAGGGCAGACAGGTGTGTGGTACCCACAACACCTCTTCGATTGCCAAAACCATCTTCTCATTGGCTGGAACCTGGGTACTGATTGAACGATTGGGCCCCATCGTCAACCCTTAGCACCTGGTTTGCTGGTTGGGGGAGATAATCTTTCAATGAGGGTGTGTACATGCGCCGAATAAAGGTTACGTACTCTTTGCATGACGCATTCACTCTACCCTGTTCCTCACTCTACACTGTACCTCACTCTACCCTGTACCTCACTCTACCCTGCACCTCACTCTACCCTGTACCTCACTCTACCCTGTACCTCACTCTACCAGTACCTCACTCTACCCTGTACCACATTCTACCCTGTACCTCACTCTACCCTGTACCTCACTCTACCCTGTACCCCACTCTACCCAGTACCTCACTCTACCATGCACCCCACTCTACCATGTACCTCACTCTACCCTGCACCTCACCCAATCCTGCACCTCACTCTACCCGGTACCTCACTTTACCCTGCACCTCACTCTACCCTGTACCTCACTCTACCCTGTACCACACTCTACCTGCACCTCACTCTACGCTGCACCTAACTCTACTCTGTACCTCACTCTACCCTGCACCTCACTCTACCCTGCACCTCACTCTACCCGGTACCTCACTCTATCCTGTACCTCACTCTACCCTGTACCACATTCTACACTGTACCTTGCACTACCCTGTGCCTCACTCTACCCTGTACCCCACTCTACCCAGTACCTTACTCTGCCCTATACCTCACTCTTCCCAGTACCTCACTCTACCCTGTACTTCACTCTACCCTGCACCTCACTCTACCCTGTACTTCACTCTACCATTGCACCCCACTCTGCCCTGTACCTTACTCTACCCTGCACCTCACTCTATCCTGCTCCTCAATCTACCTGTACCTCACTTACCCTGTACATCACTCTAACCTGTACCTAACTCTACCTGCACCTCACTCTACCCTGTACCTGACTCTTCTTTGCACATCACTCTACCCTGCCCTCACTGTACACTGCACTCACTCTACCCTGTACCTCGCTTACCCTGTACCTCACTCTACCCTGTACCTCACTCTACCTTGTACCTCACTCTACCCTGCACCTCACTCTACCCTGTACCTACTCTACCCTGTACCTCACTCTACCCTGCACCTCACTCTACCCTGCACCTCACTCTACCTGCACCTCACTCTACCCTGTACCTCATTCTACCCTGTACCTCATTCTACCTGTACCTCACTCTAACCTGCACCTCACTCTTCCCTGTACCTCACTCTACCTGCACCTCATTCTATGCTGCACCTCACTCTACCCTGTACCTCACTCTACCCTGTACCTCACTCTTCCTGTACTTCACTCTACCCTGCACCTCACTGTACCCTGCACCTCACTGTACCCTGCACCTCACCCTACCCTGCACCTCAGTCTACCCTGCACCTCACTCTACCCTGCACCTCACTCTTCCCTGCACCTCACTCTACCTGCAACTCACTCTACCCTGCACCTCACTCTACCCTGCACCTCACTCTACCTGTGCCTCACTCTACCCTGTACCTCACTCTACCCTGTACCTCACTCTACCCTGCACCTCACTCTACCTGCACCTCACTCTACCCTGTGCCTCACTCTACCCTGCACCTCACTTTACCCTGTAACCTCACTCTACCCTGCACCTCACTCTACCTGTCCCTCACTCTACCCTGCACCTCACTCTACCCTGCACCTCACTCTACCCTGTCCCTCACTCTACCCTGCATCTCACTCTACCCTGTCCCTCACTCTACCTGCACCTCACTCTACCCTGCACCTCACTCTACCCTGTCCCTCACTCTACCCTGCATCTCACTCTACCCTGTACCTCACTCTACCTGCACCTCACTCTACCCTGTCCCTCACTCTACCCTGCACCTCACTCTACCTTGCACCTCACTCTACCCTGCACCTCACTCTACCCGGCACCTTACTCTACCCTGCACCTCACTCTACCCTGTACCTCACTCTACTCTGCACCTCACTCTACCCTGTCCCTCACTCTACCCTGCACCTCACTCTACCCTGCACCTCACTCTACCCTGCACCTCACTCTATCCTGCACCTCACTCTACCCTGCACCTCACTCTACCCTGCACCTTCTCTACCTGCACCCACTCTACCCTGTACCTCACTCTACTCTGCACCTCACTCTACCCTGTCCCTCACTCTACCCTGCACCTCACTCTACCCTACACCTCACTCTACCTGCACCTCACTCTACCCTGCACCTACTCTACCCTGCACCTCACTTTATCCTGCACCTCACTCTACCCTGCACTCACTCTACCTGTACCTCACTCTACTCTGCACCTCACTCTACCCTGTCCCTCACTCTACCTGCACCTCACTCTACCCTGCACCTCACTCTACCCTGCACCTCACTCTACCTGCACCTCACTCTATCCTGCACCTCACTCTACCCTGTACCTCACTTACCCTGTACCCCATCTACACAGTACCTCACTCTACCATGCACCCCACTCTACCATGTACCTTACTCTACCCTGCACCTCACCAATCCTGCACCTCACTCTACCCGTACCTCACTTTACCTGCACCTCACTTACCCTGTACCTCACTCTACCTGTACCACATCTCTACCTGCACCTCACTCTACGCTGCACCTAACTCTACTCTGTACCTCACTCTACCCTGTACCACACTCTACCTGCACCTCACTCTACGCTGCACCTAACTCTACTCTGTACCTCACTCTATCCTGTACCTCACTCTACCCTGTACCACATTTACACTGTACCTTACACTACCCTGTGCCTCACTCTACCCTGTACCCCACTCTACCCAGTACCTTACTCTGCCCTATACCCACTCTTCCCAGTACCTCACTCTACCCTGTACTTCACTCTACCCTGCACCTCACTCTACCCATGTACTTCACTCTACCATGCACCCCACTCTGCCCTGTACCTTACTCTACCCTGCACCTCACTCTATCCTGCTCCTCAATCTACCCTGTACCTCACTCTACCCTGTACATCACTCTACCCTGTACCTAACTCTACCCTGCACCTCACTCTACCCTGTACCTGACTCTCTCTTGCACATCACTCTTACCCTGCACCTCACTGTACACTGCACCTCACTCTACCCTGTACCTCGCTCTACCCTGTACATCACTCTACCCTGTACCTCACTCTACCTTGTACCTCACTCTACCTGCACCTCACTCTCCCTGTACCTCACTCTACCCTGTACCTCACTCTACCTGCACCTCACTCTACCCTGCACCTCACTCTACCCTGCACTCACTCTACCCTGTACCTCATTCTACCCTGTACCTCACTCTAACCTGCCCCCTACTCTTCCCTGTACCTCACTCTACCCTGCACCTCATTCTATGTTGCACCTCACTCTACCCTGTACTCACTTTACCTGTACTCACTCTTCCCTGTACTTCACTCTACCCTGCAACTCACTGTACCCTGCACACTCACTCTACCCTGCACCTCACCCTACCCTGCACCTCACTCTACCCTGCACCTCACTCTACCCTGCACCTCACTCTCCCTGCACCTCACTCTACCCTGCAACTCACTCTACCTGCACCTCACTCTACCTGCACCTCACTCTACCCTGTGCCTCACTCTACCCTGTACCTCACTCTACCCTGTACCTCACTCTACCCTGCACCTCACTTTACCTGCACCTCACTCTACCCTGCGCCTCACTCTACCTGCACCTCACTTTACCCTGTACCTCACTCTACCCTGCACCTCACTCTACCCTGTCCCTTACTCTACCTGCACCTCACTCTCCCTGCACCTCACTCTACCCTGTCCCTCACTCTACCCTGCATCTCACTCTACCCTGTCCCTCACTCTCCCTGCACCTCACTCTACCCTGCACCTCACTCTACCCTGTCCCTCACTCTACCCTGCATCTCACTCTACCCTGTACCTCACTCTACCCTGCACCTCACTCTACCCTGTCCCTCACTCTACCCTGCACCCACTCTACCTTGCACCTCACTCTACCTGCACCTCACTCTACCTGCACCTTACTCTACCCTGCACCTCACTCTACCTGTACCTCACTCTACTCTGCACCTCACTCTACCCTGTCCCTCACTCTATACCCTGCACCTCACTCTACCCTGCACCTCACTCTACCCTGCAATCACTCTACCCTGCACCTCACTCTACCCTGCACCTCACTCTATCCTGCACCTCACTCTACCCTGCACCTCACTCTATCCTGCACCTCACTCTACCTGCACCTCACTCTACCCTGCACCTCACTCTACCCTGCACCTCACTCTACCCTGCACCTCACTCTACCCTGCACCTCACTCTACCCTGTCCCCACTCTACCCTGCACCTCACTCTACCCTGCACCTCACTCTACCCTGCACCTCACTCTACCCTGCACCTCACTCTACCCTGCACCTCACTCTATCCTGCACCTCACTCTACCCTGCACCTCACTTATCCTGCACCTCACTCTACCCTGCACCTCACTCTACCCTGCACCTCACTCTACCCTGCACCTCACTCTACCCTGCACCTCACTCTACCCTGCACCTGACTCTACCCTGCACCTCACTCTACCTGCACCTCACTCTACCCTGCACCTCACTCTACCCTGCACCTCACTCTACCCTGCACCTCACTCTACCCTGCACCTCACTCTACCCTGCACCTGACTCTACCCTGCCACTCACTCTACCCTGCACCTCACTCTACCCTGCACCTCACTCTACCTGCACCTCACTCTACCTGCACCTCACTCTATCCTGCACCTCACTCTACCCTGCACCTCACTCTATCCTGCACCTCACTCTACCCTGCACCTCACTCTACCCTGCACCTCACTCTACCCTGCACCTCACTCTACCCTGCACCTGACTCTACCCTGCACCTGACTCTACCCTGCACCTCACTCTACCTGCACCTCACTCTACCCTGCACCTCACTCTACCCTGCACCTCACTCTACCCTGCACCTCACTCTACCCTGTACCTCACTCTACCATGCACCTCACTCTTCCCTGCACCTGACTCTACCCTGACCTCACTCTACCCTGCACCTGACTCTACCCTGCACCTCACTCTACCTTGCACTGACTCTACCCTGCACCTCACTCTACCCTGCACCTGACTCTACCCTGCACCTCACTGACCCATGTATCTCACCTTCTTCCATACTCCCCCTCACCCCCTCCACACCCTCTACCTCCCAATGATGTTTAACCACGAAACTAAAATTTTCAACATTTTATGTTAAGCCTCATGTACACTTACCAGTTATTCACTTACAACCTTCACCACCATAACCAAAATTTTTTTTTCAAACCCCCCCAAAAGCACCCAAATCACCCATTAATTATTATTATTATATATTATTATTTTATTATTATTATTATTATAATTATTATTATTATTATTATTGACTACTAATGACATCTTTATTTCAGGAGGCCAAAATATACAAAGATGACGAACTTTCTCCTGCATCATTGTGGTTCATCCGTACCGACACATAATTCTTGGCCTCACATCCTCCAGGTCCTTCACCCGCCACCGCCGCCAACTATCCATGCCAACATTCCAGTAAATAGTACTATCCCTACAGTCCACCATTGCGAGGCTCGATATTGCAGTGGCCAAGCAATCAGTTCCTTTTGATGACTCTTCCCGTAAAGAGGGTACAGGGGCTCAGTGAGGGATTTACTCTCAGGAACAGTTATTACATCCCCCCCCAAACTACCTGCTGTGTTGTTGCTGTCGTGGGCAGATGAGATGTGGCCTGGGGGCATCAGCACCTTCCGCTGGATAGCAAAGACGCTACTAACAGCTGGAAGGGACCTCCTTAACCTTTTGGAACTCGTTAGCCGCCGACTGAAAATATTTTTAATTCTGCTAAAGAGTCTAGGCGTTTTTTTTACAAAACATCTACTATAAAAAATCAGCTCGATCTTAGCGAATGCTCAAGCAAGTGTCAAAAACACAGTACCTATTATTAACAAGTACTCATACACACCACACACACACACACACACACACACACACATATGCAAACACACACAGACACGCATCACACACACACCACACACACGCACACGCACACACACTCACATATACAAACACACACACACGCACACACACACACACGCACACGCACACATCACACACTCACCCACACACACACACACACGACACACACACACATCACACACTCACACACACACACACACAACACACACAGCTTAGGCAGACGTGGGTATCACAAGGCTTCCGAGAACCTTCGTGTTTTTGAGGGGTGCAACAACCCTAGCGTAATCATTGGGTATGTGACAAAGTCAGTGAACAAACCTACAGAGATAACTATAGTTATTAGTTTGAAAAAATTCGAGGGGGAAACTTAAATTCAGTATTTTTCTTTTAAAAGTGCCAAACCGTTTGTGATCTACTAGGCACTGTTGCCACACAGATAACAAACATCAAATGATCAAATTGAGTGTGAACGGGTGATCAAGATTACCAGCGTTTGGTTAACAAGTGAAATGTGGGGCACCATAATGTGGGAGAGTGAAAAAAGTTAAAGCAAAAGAGAAAGAAAAAAATAAAATATACAACAAGGGAAGTGGCAGTAGGCCCCTGAAGCAGTGACGTCACAACAGTTTGTATGCCATTTATAACATATAAAGTGTAACACCGATGTGAAGTGTATTCTGTAATAAGTGAAAAGTGAAATCACTTTAGTAACGCGGGATGCATGGAGCATATTTGTTATAAATATCACAGTGAAGAGTTACAAATAGTGAGAGAAGGCTATGTACGACGGCTACGTCATTCAGCATCTGGCAACTAGTCATCACACACTGTCAGCGGCAAGTATTTCACCTGTTGAGGTTGCAATTTTGCAAGATTGAGTCTGGTCCATGCATCACTGTTAGATACTGGTCACTCACACCTTGCAAGCCCATTAACCAGAATAGAGTAGAAATAGCATAGAGGAGAGTGCAAGGATAATGCGTAGTGAGGGAAATAACGCAGACACTTAAGCTGAGACAAGCTAAATTTAACAACCAATCCACTTTTCTGAATTTAGAAGTAGAAACGATAAGTGATACAAATAGTAATTGTTAAGCTTAGAATTACTGGTATCTACCGGTATTTAGTAGCAGTATGATACTTAGAAGTGGGGGCACACACACACACACACACACACGACACCCACACACACACCACACACACCACACACACACCGCCACACACACACACACACAGATACACATACACACACACACTCACACACACACACCACACACACACACACAGGCACATACACACACATACAGCACACAAACACACACACATACACACATACACACACATACACACACACATACACACACACACACACACACATACATACACATACACCACACACCCACCACATTAGCATTGATGTATAACCCACCACAGAACAGGCAATGAGGCCAATGCAAGAGTACGACGAGAGCATAGAGCGATGGTTGACACACTGGCATAGTGTTGCCAGAAGAGCTCATGCATGCAGGGCAAAAGCTCCTGATCATGGTTGGACTTAAACCACACGGAGATCGATTGGGAGAAACATGGACCCACATGGGGCCCAAGATACATGAGGGCTAAGATGCTGGAGGTGGTACTGTGGAAAACTTCAATGTGCCCAACATGTATGGGACACTACAAGAGAGAGAGGAAGGATGACCCAGCAAGGCTGGACCCCCCCCTTAGTATTCACCTTGAGTAGTGCAGATATCGAGGACATCAACATATGAAGACCCCTTGGGGCCAAGTGACCATGTGGTTTTAAGCTTCGAATACACAGTAGAGGCTACAAGTGGAGGGAGAAGCAGGAAGGCCAGGACGAATGAAGCCAACACAATAAAGGGGACTACACAGGAATGAGGAAACTACCTGAACGGGTTCAGTGGGACAGAGAACTGGCAGGGAACAGTTAAAGAAGATTATGGAATATGTTAAGCAACAAAATGCAAGAGGCTGAGGAGAAGTTTGTACCCAAGGGTACGGATTAATTGAAAAAAGCCAGGATGAGCCCATGGTTTACCCAAAGTGCAGGGAGGCCAAAAAACCAAGAGTGCTAGGGAAATGGAAGAAATATAGAAGGCAAATGACCGGCAGAGAATAAGGAGACAGTCGTAGAGCCAGAAACGAATACGCACGGTTCAATATTAATAGAATGGAGGCCCAAAGACAATATGAAAATGACATACAGCGAAAGCCAAATCTGATCCGAAACGTTTACAGCCCATTCAGAGAAACCAACAGTCAAGGATCAGTAATCTGGCTAAGGAAGGAAGGAGGAAAGACAACAAGAAATGCCGTGATTATTGTAAGAACTCAAACAAGATATTCAAAGAATTGTTCACATAGGAAACAGAAGGGACTCCAGAAAGACGGAGAGTGGGGCACACCACACAAGTGCTGTACACAGTGCACACAACCGAGGAAGAAAAGTGAAGAGGCTTCTGAGTGGCTATATACCACAAAGGCAATGTGGGCCAGAAAACATCTCCCCAGGGTATTGAAGAGAGGGAGGCAGAGGCGCTATGTTGCCCCTAACAACAATATTCAATAAAATCTATACGAACCATTGAGAATGCCTGAGGCATGGAAGACAGCAAATGTAGTCCCCCATCTTTAAAAAAGTGAGACAGACGTGAAGTCATTAAACTACGACCATGTCCACTGACAAGTAAATTAATGCACAATCATGGAGAAATTATCAGGAGAAGAGTGGTGGAACACCTAAAAGGATGACTCATCAACAGCAGCCAACATGGTTTCAGGGACGGGAAATCTGTTCACAAAACCTACTGGAGTTTCTATGACAAGGGTGAACAGCAGTTAAGACAAGAGAGAGAGGGTTTGGATGGATTGCATATTCTTGGACTGCAAGAAGGCCGTTTGACACAGTTCCACACAAAAGATTGGTGCAAAAACTGAGGACCAAGCAGGGATAACAGGGAAGTCACTACAATGGGATCAAGGAATACTTGTCAGAACGACAGCAGCCGAGTCATGGTACGTGCGAGGTGTCAAGGTGGGCACCTGTGACCCAGCGGGGTCCCCGCAGGGTCAGTCCTAGGACCCGTGCTGTTTTCCTGGTATTTGTGAACGACATGACGGAAGGAATAGACTCTGAGGTGTCCCTGGATTTGGCAGATGACGTGAAGTTGATGTAGAAGGAATTCACCTCGAACGAGACCAGGCAGACACTACAAAGGGGATTGGACAGGCTGCAGAGCCTGGTCCAGCAATTGGCTTGGATTCAATCCCAGCCAAGTGCAAAGTCATGAAGATTGGGGGAAGGGCAAGAAGCCACAGACGGAGTACAGTCAAGGGGTCAAGACTGACAAACCTCACTCAAGAAAAAAGAACTGGGAGAGTATAACACCAGCACAATCCTGAAGCGCACATCAACCAAATACTGGCTGCAGCATAATGGGCCGCCTAGCAAACCTCAGAACTAGCATTCCGGACATCTTAATAAGGAATCGTTCAGGACCCAGTACAAACCGTGCATGGATAGGCCCATATTGGAGTATTGTGGCACCAGTTTGGAACCCACACCTAGCCAGCACGTGAGAAAGACTAGAGAAAGTGGCAAAGGTTTGCACAAGACTAGTCCCAGAGCTAAGAGGTAAGTCTACGAGGAGAGTTAAGGGAAATCAACCTGACGACTACTGGAGGCAGGAGAGAAAGGGGGGACATGATAACGACATACAAATACTGGAGAGGAAATTGACAAGTGTGGACAAAGACAGGATTTTCCAGAGATTGGAACACAGTAAACAAGGGGAACACAGTTGGAAGCTGAAGACACGATGATCACAGGGATGTTTAGGAAGAATTTCTTCAGCCCAGAGTAGTCAGTAAGTGGAATAGTTTGGGAACGTTGTAGTGGGAGGCAGGAACCATACATAGCTTAAGCAGAGGTATTATAAAGCTTCACGGCTCAGGGAGAGTGACCTAGTAGCGATCAGTGAAGAGCGGGCCGCAGGGATAGCCTCGGACTCGACCCCCGCAACACTCAACTAGGTGAGACAACTAGGTGAGTACACACACACACACATACACACCACACACAGACAACATACACACACACACACATACTCACAGTGGGACACACACACACACACACACACACAACACACACACACACACAGAGGAAAACAACAGTGCAAGGATCAGTAGTCAGGCTTAAGGAGGAAGAGGAGAGACAACAAGAATGACAGTGAATATGTGAGGAACTTCAACAAGAGATTAAAATAAGATGTTCACAGAGAGAAGAAGGGCTCAGAAAAACGAGAGGTGGGGCACACCACCATGTGCCTGGACACAGTACACACAACCGAGGAAGAAGTGAAGAGGCTTCTGAGTGAGCTAGATACCTCAAAGGCATGGGGCCAGATAACATCTCTCCATGGGTATTGAGAGAGGGAGCAGAGGCGCTATGTGTACCCCTACAACAATTTCCAATACATCTATCGAAACAGGGAGATTGCTGAGGCATCGAAGACAAGCATAATGTATTCCAATCTTTAAAAAAGGAGACAGATCATGAGAATTAAACTACAGACCAGTGTCACTGACATGTTATAGTATGCAAAACATGGAGAAATTATCAGGAGAAGAGTGGTGGAACACCTAGAAATGAATGATCTAATCAACAGCCAGCCAACATGGTTTCAGGACGGGGAAAATCCCCGTGTCACAAACCTACTGGAGTTCTATTACAAGGTGCTGCAGTAATACAAGAGCGAAGGGGTGGATGGATTGCATCTCTTGGACTGCAAGAATGCGTTTTGTACACAGTACTACACAAGAGATTAGTGCAAAAACGAGGACCAAGCAGGGATAAATGGAAGCACTACAAGATCAGGAATACTTGTCAGGAAGACAGCAGCGAGTAATGTACAGTGGGAGGTGTCAGAGTGGGCACCTGTGACCACGGGGTCCCACAGGCAGTGAGCTGTTTTCTGGTATTGTGAACGGCATGACGAAGGAATAAACTCCGAGGTGTCCCTTATTGCAGATGACTGAAGATGGAGAGAAGAATTCATATCCATCAAAGACCAGGCAGAACCACAAAGGATCTGGACAGAAGCTGCAGACCTGGTCCGCAATTGGCCCCTGGAGTTCAATCCAACCAAGTGCCAGTCTGAAGACTGGAAGAGAAAGAGAGACTCGCAGACTTTTCAAAAACTTTAAGGAACATGATTCCTTCCTAAAGAACAATGCAGAGGCTGTATGGAATTTTTCCCTTGAAACACTAACATTGGTTGCAAGCTTCACCTCCAGTTAGGCTTGGGGGGCTGGGAGTATGCAAATCCTCCCAGATTGCTCTACACTTCCTTCCTTATCCATAGAATCAAACGAGTTAATAAAACAAATTCTCCCGGACATCTTCATGGCTTAGGCAGGAAACAGGACTTAGCTTACGCCAATGCCATTTACCGAATGGGAACCCTCGCTGCTCCAGTATTAAAACCTAGAGAAAAAAACATTTTTGGTGGTCTACAAACAGTAAAAGTTGGGGGTGGCCCCAATGCTGAAAACGTGCTTACCAACATGCTTAGCTTGCGACAATCGGACAGGTAGACTGCCGCCGTCTCCAATTGTGAGTGCACATGACTCTGGAGACTTCCTCTGTAGCAGTTCCATTTTCGGCAATGAACAACCTCGACCCAAAGACCCTCCAAATTGCCGTGGCTCTCCGACCTCGCTTTCCCTAATTCACATGGAAGTATACATGTATTTAGCGGTGAACCGCAAGCTGACATCGTCTTAAACTGCTTCAAAACTCAAGGGCAGGCATGTAAGACAACAACGAAGCAACAATACCATAAAGAAAAGTCTTTTCCTACAGCTGGATGCCCAGGAGAGAGAGCCCGCAATCTATAGCTAGCAGCCAACAATACTCACAAAACCCTGCCAACTGCCCGGGATGGAAACACCATCATCCATGTGCCAATAAATGACAACTTTTATCATGAGACTAACTTGAGGTGTCGGATGCCGGATGACACGTACAACAATCACAGTGTCAGGCGAAATGGAGGAGTGCATGATCATAGGGAGGAGTATCAAGATCGGCAAGTGCAGAAACATAAGCAACAGTATCATTTTTGCAGAGTTTTGTCTTAACTAACAATTCCTTTTTCTTGCCGAGTAATGCGAACCGAAAATTCTAAAAGAAAACCATTCTGATACCTAGCGTAAAAAATAACATTTCATTGTTTTTGTTTATTGTAAAATATATTGGTAAACTTATCTAAAATATATTTAGTTGGATTCGCTAAATTAAATTGTAACTGTATAAATAAGGTTGTGTAAGTTTTTCCTAATTTTTCTTTTGTTAAAAAATTAGCAATTTTTACATTATCATAAATAAAATATATATCTTGAAACGATAAGAGAAAATTCTAGAAAAGGGACTTAATTTTACATGAGTTCTTGCTAATTGACCAATTTTTGATATATATATATATAGAGTATATATTATAAATATAGTATATATCATATATTAAAGTAAGATATATATATATATATATAATATATATATGATTAAATTAGACACATTGCAACTCTTGGGTATCTTTTTGAGGAAACGTTTCGCCGACACAGTGGCTTCATCAGTCCATACAAAGGAAAACGTGAATAAGAACCAGGGACGAATGAGGTAAATCAGTCCCTCAAGCCTTGAAGTCGATTGACAGTCCATCAATCTTGAAATAGAATACACATATGTGCCGAGAATTATGCTTAAATACCGTAGGCAGAGAGATGGCCATCAGACGTAGATGGGTCACATTGTTCTGTGGACTGACACACATCGAGCTCAAGATTGAGGGACATGATACCTCATTCTTCCCCTGTTCTTCACGATCTCCTTTGTATGGACTGATGAACCACTGTGAGGCGAAACGTTTCCTCATACAGAACCCAAGATTGCAACGATGTGTCCTAATTTATCATATAATATATATATATAAATATATAGTATATATATATATATGATATATATTATAGTAGTAATATATATAATATATATAATATATATATGTAGGGAGGTACCCAACCTCTAGAACTGTCCTACGGTAACCCGGTCCTGAGAGAAAAGAATAAACTTGCTCATGGGAAAACTCAAGGTTCCTCCCTGATGCTGTTTAGAAATTTCCTCCTACCACCGCGCCCTATATTTAATTAATATATGTATTTATATTTAAGACAAAATACAATTGACAAAACATTCACAGAAGATACAATAGAAAGTTAAACAACATAGGTAACTCAGAGCTACAGTCTCGAATACTCGTCCAGCTCCCGGCGGTGGGCCGAGTGCCCAGAATCTGCAGCATTTCCTCTTCTGACCGCAAACACTCGAGTCTCGGAAATAGGAAGCTGGTCGCCCTGAGTGTCCTTGGTTTCTATGATGAGCTTTTCACCCATTCCTGTGAGGAAACTTTAGAGCACACTTGCCCCGATGCTCCAAGGGTCTCCGACCCTATTGGGATGAAGTTATATGCAAGGGAGAAGGTCTCAAATTTTGCGGATCACTGGGGTCTCCCCCTGTGGCTGCGATGCCTCGCCACCCCCCGTCCACTTAGTAAACAAAAAGGTTATATCACAATTATTCTAAACAAAGACTGAGAAATTTGTGAAATTCCCAAGTGCTTTCCGTGATTTCTCACATAATCTAAGGACCTGGTATTAATAGTAGAAGAATAGAAGATTGTATCAAGTTGACTATCACGGCTCTGCATTACATCCGCCATTATGTATGAAGTCAAGGACTTGTTAAACCAGCTTAAATCTTAGAAAATTTTATGATTCTAATTTGTGAAAGCATTGATTAAACTCCTCTCAAATTCTGTTATAAAAATCCTGAAGCAATGTTCATCTTAGTAAAAGACACAAGTGCAACTAATGACATTTTAATTGTGGGCGAACGTTTCGCTCACCAGGAGCTTTGTCAAGCCGATACAAACAGTACATGGACCAGAGGGTATATAATAGGCTCAGAGTGAGGTGCATATACAGGAGGTGGTATTAGTAGTAGTAGTAGTAGTAGTAGTAGTAGTAAAGTAGTAGTAGTAGGAAGCAGTGACATAAGTTGTAGTAGTAGTAGTAATACAATATGGTAGAGCACTTAACTCGTACATGAGTAAAAGGATATAAAAGCTATTACTTGGGTAACATAAAAATAGGTTAGACAAATATAGACTGGATAGAGGCAGCCTGTTTCAGTGTTCACTCTCTGTAATGTGCATGTGTAGTATTACAAGGAGAGACCATTGATGCAAGGGTTTACTATTTTCAGGAGGATTTCTTGCTAATACCTTCAGAGTTGGTGAAGCTGCCTTTGTTTTGTTTAATTGTATTAGAAACAGCGATTAGTGCTGATCCAGAGGTCATACTGCAGCTTTATACATCATTAGTAAGGCCTCACCTAGGTTATGCAGCTCAATCGGTCTCCAGATTCCAGAATGGACATAAATTCGTTAGAAAACATTCAGCGTAGGAAATGACAAAATTATACTTTATCATTAGAAATCTCCGTATGAAGAAAGATTGAAGACTCTTAAATTACATTTCACTTGTTAGACGAAGAAATGAGGGAGAGAGAACCTTATCGAAGTGTATAAGTGGGAAGATAGGTACTAATAAAGGGGATATTAATAGAGGTCTTGAGATATCTCTCCAAAGAGAGAACCCGCAGTAAATGATTTAAAATTAGATTAATTTAGATTTAGAAAGAAAACATAGAAAGTATTGGTTTGGAAATAGGGCAGTTGATGAGTGGAACAGTGCTACCTAGTTTGGTAATTGGAAGCTAACTTTGGTATTTCAAATTTAGGTTAGATATAGTAAACATGATGGGAGGTTGGATTATGTGTTCCGCATCGCTATTGGTGCCGTGCGGACGTGCTGGGCAGTAGCTCCTGATTGAGTTGGCTTTTGCGCAGTGTTGACGCGTACTTAGCTCTGAGAAGAACCTGTTTCCGGCCGCTCTCCTACGAATTGAAGCAAGATCCCTCCATCAGCAACTTTAACCAACAGACTTAAGGAAGAATTGAGGATGGGCGAAGTTGAGATTCGCGACTGACACGCGGAGGAAAACAAGAAGATTCGTAGTAGTCCTCCAGTTTTTGATTCCATCAGGTCAAGAAGGGAAACTGTCAGTGGCTAGACGCAGGAACGAAGTTGACGATCAAGAAGACGATGGAAAGATAGAAACGATAAGAAGAAAGAGACTGCCCGTGAAACCTGTTGTGGAACCATCTAATACATTCTCAATGCTACTCGACGAATTGAGTCGACTACTGGGAAACAATCACGACGAACGGGGCACCAAGAAGGTAAGAATATTGTTGTTGTTGGGGACTTCCAAGTTAGGTATTTGGATTGGGCGTTCTGCTTGAAGGACAGGAGTAGAAGACAGAGAGTTTGCTTTCCCTGGGGCTGAGATGGAGGATATTGGTTAGCCGTCTGGATGACTTATGAGAGGTAATGGGAGCAATCCTATTATCCTGTCTCCAGTGCTGGAAGGCAACGATGTTGCAGACGTAGGAGAGAAGACCTGATTTAGCAGGTAATAGGTCAGCAATAGAAATAATTAGGAGGAAGGATGGGAACCCTGTAGTATGGGTTATTTTGCCAAGGAGAGGAGTTGGAAAATGAATGAGGTGTCCAGGGCAATTGTGTCAATTGCTGACTGGAACAAATACTGTAAGGAAAAGGCGCAACATTCATGACAACTGGGACTTTCTTCTATCAGAAATGACATGTATGCCAGGGAAGGGGTTCACTTATCTAGGTCTGGGGTGGTAGCACTGGCAACTGCAGTAGAGGGAGGCAGTTCGGACTTTAAACTAGGGAATAGTTAGTGGTATGGGTTTGGCATAGGAAAACAGTGAAGTTCCCAGTGTAGTAATATTACGAGTTCTAGGGGAACTAGTAATAAGCAGAAACGAGATAGATATTGAAAGCCAGGGACTTTGGGTGATAAGGACAGTAACAGGTTTTTAGTGAAAAACAGAAATGAGCAGAAGGGTAAAGAGAAAGGAGAGTCTTTCAAATGTTTATTATGCATAATTGCCGTAGTGCTAGCTCAGGAATAGAGATGGACGAGTTGAGTTATTTGCTAGTGCAGGTAACAATTGATGTAATTGCCTTATCAGAGACTGGTTTAATTCAAAATGTCGGGACATGCCTGTGGAATGTCATATTTCAGTGTTTTAAAAATTGTTCAAGTTTTTTACCTGAGTTTACCTGGAGAGAGTTTCCGGGGGGTCAACGCCCCCCGGGCCAGGTCCCGTGACCATGCCTCCAGATAGAAGAATGCGGGAAGGGGAGGTGGGGTGGCATTGTATGTCGAGAATCGCTGAACAGTCCGCATAAAAACGGATATTAAGTCAGAAGTAACACATACAGATCTGTCTGAAAGAATTTTCAGAGGGGGAGGGGCATGAAAAACTGATTTTAGAGTGATATACCGTCCCCCCAAACTTAGAGGACCAAGGAGACTACTAATGGGAAGAAATTGTTAAGGCGCACAAAGGCACGATAATGTAGTACATTCTAGGAGCTTTAACTTAGTCATATTGATTGGAATTTCTTGACTGGGAATTTAGAATCACATTACGACTTCTTAGAATAGTTTCAGGATTGTTTTTTTGAAGCAGTTTGGTGACAGAACCTACAGGGTATTAACCGTGCTTGACTTAGTAATGGCAAACAATGAATCCTTGTCATAATTTAGAAATTTCAGAGGAACTCTGGGTGCCAAGCGACCACAAATCAATTACATTTAGCATGAAATGGAAGTACGTATAGCAAGCGATAACTCAGTAACAGTTCCCAGCTTTTCGCTTAAGCAAGATACTATGGTCTTAGAGAACACTTATCATCCTGTTGACTGGGGTAACGAAGTAGATATCGAATATGACAGTTTTCTGAACACTATACATGCTGCTCAAAGAACTATTATTTCCCATATAAAAGAAATTTAGATTCAAATAGAAAAAGACCCAAATTGGATGAATAATAGGCTCAAATATCTACCAGGGCATAAGAAAGGAATTTATAGGCGTATCAAAAGAGGTGAGGGTCATTCTTATGAATCAGTACAATTTGACATTAAGAGGGACATTAAAAAGGGGATAAAAAAAGCTAAAAGGACTATATGTAATTAAAGTTGCTAGGGATTCAAAAACTAACCCAAAAAGTTTTTTCCAGGTTCTATAGAACATAAGTTGAGATAAAGATAGGTCCCCTTAAAATAACTATGGGCACCTTACTGACAAAGAGAATGAAATGTGCCTCGATTTTTATAATTATTTTCTCTCAGTTTTTTACAACAGGAAAGACACAAACAATATTCCAGTAATTAATTTTATAGTGGGCTAGAAGAAGATAAATTATGGTAACATCACAGTCACTAGTGAAATGGTTGGTTGAAGCAGAATAGACCGACTGAAGCAAAATAATCGCCGGGGTCCTGATGAGATTTTTATCAGGGTCTTAGTGAATGCAAAATGAACTTTTGTGAACCATTAACAATATTATTTAATTTATCTCTTCGAAACAGGATAGTGTCTGATATTTGGAAGATGGCAATGTAATTCCTATTTTATTACATGGGACAATCATTACCGCCAATTACCGCCCAATAAGCCTGACCTCAATTGTAGGTCAAATTACTAGAGTCAATTATAGGCTGAGATATAAGAAGCCACATCTCGATAGCATATAGCTATGATTAATGAATAATCAGCATGGATTCACAGATTCCGTCTTTTCTACTAATTTATTAACTTTCTTCAGAAAGCTTTTGAGGCTGTTGACCACGATAAAGAAATTTGATATTATTTACTTAGATTTTGTAAGGCTTTTGATAGAGTTCCGCACCATAGACGGATAAAGAAAGGTGGCAGCTCATGGCATTGGGGGAAAAGTGCTCTCGTGGATCGAGTCATGCTCACTGACAGGAAGCAGAGAGGTGTCCATAAATGGGGTTAAATCCGAGTGGGGATCTGTAACAAGTGGGTTTCCCACAGGGATCAGTCTTGGTGCCCGTTGTTGTTTATAATATATATCAATGATGCTTGATGAGGGAATTACTATGATATGAGCAAATGTCGCCGATGACACAAAGATAGGTGAGGGATAAATGATTCAAACGTAGATGTTATGGAACTTCAGGAGGATTAAACCAAACTCTATTCTTGGTCAGAAAAGTGGCAGATCAAGTTCAATGTAGATAAATGCCAAGGTTCCGAAGCTTTGGATGCCATAGAACCGCTAGTACTTTATAAGTAAAGTGATGTAGAACTTAGCCATACAGATTGCGAAAAGACTTGGGGTTATGGTGAGCAGCAAAACCTTAAACCATGAGCCAGCAATGCCTAAAGCGTACGTAGATAAGGCAAATTAGATTACTGGGATTTATATCAAAAGAGTAAGCAACAGAAGTGCCGAGGTCATACGCTGCAGCTTTGATACAACATAGTAAGGCCTCGCCTAGATTATGCAGCTCAGTTCTAGTTGCTCCAAATATGTACAGAATGTACATAAATTCGTTAGAAAACATTCAGCGTAGGATGACTAAATAATACATAGCATTAGAAATCTTCCTTATGAAGAAAGATTGAAGACTGTAAGTTACGATTCACTTGTTAGACAAGAATGAGAGGCCTGATCGAAGTGTTATAAGTTGGAAGATAGGTATTAATAAAGGGCTATTAATAAGGTCCGTGAAGGAATGTCTCTCCAAGTAGAGAACCCACAGTAATGGATTTGAAATTACATAAGTTTTTAGATTAGAAAGGACATAGAAAGTATTGGTTTGGGCAAATAGGGTAGTTTTTAATGGTGGAACAGTCCACCTAGTTGGGGTTATTGAGGCTGGGACCTTTGGGTATTTTCAAATTTAGGTTGGATAAGTACATGAGGTGGGAGGGATTGGATTTCTGAGTGGGACTTTCACATCAGAGCATTATATCTGGTGCATTGAAAATTGGGTTGGTAGGCAAATGTTTTGTTAGTGGGATGAATTTAAAGGACCTGCCTAGTATGGGCTCAACAGGCCTGCTGCACAGTGATCCTCCTTTCTTATGTCTTATGTTCTTATGTGACTTTTCCCTGCAGCACTTGAGAGGCAGCTTTTTGTGGATACGAGACACAGTCCTGATGCTAAGTAGTGTAGATATAATTTCCCTTAACGATTAAAGAATATATATTTTTTCATTAATGTTAATGTAAATATATAAAAATAATATTATAAAAAATAATATATATATATATATATATATAATATATATATATATATAAAATTTAAATATATATTAAATTATATATAATATATATACAGATAAATATATATATATAGATATATATATATATAAAATATAGTATATATATTATTTATATATATTACCAGGCCTCGTAGTGGAAGTCAGGTTTTGATCAACCAGGCTGTTACCTGCTGGCCTCGCAAACTGTGACGGTATGAAACACGACCCCGGCTTGGTCAGGTCTGACTAGGTCTGTCCAGTGCCTTCTTTAAGACAGCCAGGGTCTGTGGTAATCCCCTAATGTATCCGGGGAGGCAGTTTGAACAGTCTTGGGCCCTGACACTTATGTGTTGTCTCTCAGTGTAATGAACTCGTGGCACCCCCTGCTTTTCATTGGAGAATGATTTGCCTCTCCTAGCCAAATCTTTTGCATTCTAGGAATGTGATCTTCTGAGTGCAATTTTTGTATAAACCCTCTAGATTTTCCTAAGTGTATATTATGATGTGCAGACGGTAATCTGTCTGCTACTTCTCATGTCCCCCCACGGCGCAAAATCCTGTGTGGGCCAAGTTACCCTCAGTAACTCACCAGAGAGCACTACCTCAAGTTGGACCTACGCAGTGTCCATGCCTGGTCTCACTCTTAAACTGAGGGGCCTTCCAGACCGGAGCCTTCAACCGGGAGCCTTCCAGACCGGTGGCTTCAGACCGGGGGGCCTTCCAGACCGGGGCCTCCCCAGACCGGGGGGCCTTCTGATAACATGTCGTCACGGTGGCTTTCCGGCCCCAGCGTGACGTGTACACTTCATTTCCCGCCCCACAGTAAAGCACCTCTGCGCTTCCTTGCAGGCTTTCTTTAGCCCTTTCTACAGCATCCCTACGCCATCCAAGTTAGGAAGTTGAGGTCAGGTTTGTTTTCGTGTCTTTTGGGCCCCTCGCGAGTCCCAGCTTAGGCTGCCCTCACACAGCCGACTTCATCTTCTCTAACTGCTACGTTCTATGCTTTGCTTGTGTCCCAAGCCTGTATTCTGCAATATGTTTGCTACCTGCTGTGTTTTTACACGAATTCTACCCGGCTTATCCACATGGAACCCCAGTTGGCTTAATCTTCTTCTGCTACGCATTCTCCAGCCAGTGCAGTGATTTCGTAAAGTTTCCACAGTGAGCACTGTTCCAGTAATTTTCTGTTATGTTTTTAGTCACATTAGGTTTCATAACCCTGCAATCCATTCTAGTGTCCATTTTGTGGCAGTAATGTTTCTGCTCCTGCAGTGTTTGCTAGTTTTCCTACCACGGTTCTGGGGGGGGGTTCGTTTTGTCTGTGCATCGAAAGCCGCTGCCAAGCCAGCCGTGGCGTTAATTCTTGCCTCTGGAACTTATGCGGGGTCAGTAGAGTTTGGAAGAAATATCTTTTGTGACAAAGGCTAACAGACCCTATTTTGGCTCAAACGCTCGTTGGTGATATTGAATTAATATTCGGGGTGGAATAGAGTCCCTGGTCCCAAGCGAACCTGGATGAGCATGGCTCAGAAAAAGGATAATGCTCAGTGAGTTTAAATACCGTTCGTTTTTAGGGCGCCCGACATGAGAGTCATCAGTAGTTCAGTCAGTTCTAAAAGGATCATCCAATAGTCTAAAGGATCATATAAACCTTGCCCTTCCTGAAAAAAATGTAGTGTTTCGATAGTTATAATATTTTTTTGGCAGTCTGATTTACATAAAAGTTCCGTTTGGGAGGGTAAGTTTGTATGATTATCCATTCATCAAAAGTTAAAGCAACTTTTTCATGGGGTATCACTTTAAAGTTTTCATTGGCTCCCCCATAGACTTTCAATAACTTTGAAACGTGTATGATGCTTTATGCTCATGAGTCGTTCCCAGTCCGAAAATAATCGTTGCAATAATATTTTTGGACTTTAATCCCTTACAGAAAGCATCAGTTTTGGGTAATCAGGAATGCTTGGTTTATTATCAACACATAAAGTTCTCTTCATTCTCTTTTCTTCATCTTAAACTAAAGAAGTTTCCTCTTCAACTCTCGACTTTATCAATTATGTTAATCAGTGTGGCTCTTCTTTCTGCATTTTCTTGGCTTTTTTAGAAGAGTTTGACGCACCCAATAATTGCCTTTTTTGGCTTTATAATTATATGAACTTCTTAGTGTTATTTATACAGGTGAAATAATTCCCAAATATCGGGAAAAAAGTCTTTTGCATTAGCATTGATTAACCCGTTATGATTTACACAATTTTTATTATAAAAATTGTGGAACCGATGATTGGATGTCCTTTTAAACAAATCAACCTGGATCTTATATAATGGGGCTTCATCCCTTGGTAAAATGGCAAATCCATAGTACAACTGAATTCAAGTGTTTCTCTCTTATTATTATTATTAATTATTATTATTATATATTATTATTTTATTATTATTATTATTATAATTATTATTATTATTATTATTGACTACTAATGACATCTTTATTTCAGGAGGCCAAAATATACAAAGATGACGAACTTTCTCCTGCATCATTGTGGTTCATCCGTACCGACACATAATTCTTGGCCTCACATCCTCCAGGTCCTTCACCCGCCACCGCCGCCAACTATCCATGCCAACATTCCAGTAAATAGTACTATCCCTACAGTCCACCATTGCGAGGCTCGATATTGCAGTGGCCAAGCAATCAGTTCCTTTTGATGACTCTTCCCGTAAAGAGGGTACAGGGGCTCAGTGAGGGATTTACTCTCAGGAACAGTTATTACATCCCCCCCCAAACTACCTGCTGTGTTGTTGCTGTCGTGGGCAGATGAGATGTGGCCTGGGGGCATCAGCACCTTCCGCTGGATAGCAAAGACGCTACTAACAGCTGGAAGGGACCTCCTTAACCTTTTGGAACTCGTTAGCCGCCGACTGAAAATATTTTTAATTCTGCTAAAGAGTCTAGGCGTTTTTTTTACAAAACATCTACTATAAAAAATCAGCTCGATCTTAGCGAATGCTCAAGCAAGTGTCAAAAACACAGTACCTATTATTAACAAGTACTCATACACACCACACACACACACACACACACACACACACATATGCAAACACACACAGACACGCATCACACACACACCACACACACGCACACGCACACACACTCACATATACAAACACACACACACGCACACACACACACACGCACACGCACACATCACACACTCACCCACACACACACACACACGACACACACACACATCACACACTCACACACACACACACACAACACACACAGCTTAGGCAGACGTGGGTATCACAAGGCTTCCGAGAACCTTCGTGTTTTTGAGGGGTGCAACAACCCTAGCGTAATCATTGGGTATGTGACAAAGTCAGTGAACAAACCTACAGAGATAACTATAGTTATTAGTTTGAAAAAATTCGAGGGGGAAACTTAAATTCAGTATTTTTCTTTTAAAAGTGCCAAACCGTTTGTGATCTACTAGGCACTGTTGCCACACAGATAACAAACATCAAATGATCAAATTGAGTGTGAACGGGTGATCAAGATTACCAGCGTTTGGTTAACAAGTGAAATGTGGGGCACCATAATGTGGGAGAGTGAAAAAAGTTAAAGCAAAAGAGAAAGAAAAAAATAAAATATACAACAAGGGAAGTGGCAGTAGGCCCCTGAAGCAGTGACGTCACAACAGTTTGTATGCCATTTATAACATATAAAGTGTAACACCGATGTGAAGTGTATTCTGTAATAAGTGAAAAGTGAAATCACTTTAGTAACGCGGGATGCATGGAGCATATTTGTTATAAATATCACAGTGAAGAGTTACAAATAGTGAGAGAAGGCTATGTACGACGGCTACGTCATTCAGCATCTGGCAACTAGTCATCACACACTGTCAGCGGCAAGTATTTCACCTGTTGAGGTTGCAATTTTGCAAGATTGAGTCTGGTCCATGCATCACTGTTAGATACTGGTCACTCACACCTTGCAAGCCCATTAACCAGAATAGAGTAGAAATAGCATAGAGGAGAGTGCAAGGATAATGCGTAGTGAGGGAAATAACGCAGACACTTAAGCTGAGACAAGCTAAATTTAACAACCAATCCACTTTTCTGAATTTAGAAGTAGAAACGATAAGTGATACAAATAGTAATTGTTAAGCTTAGAATTACTGGTATCTACCGGTATTTAGTAGCAGTATGATACTTAGAAGTGGGGGCACACACACACACACACACACACGACACCCACACACACACCACACACACCACACACACACCGCCACACACACACACACACAGATACACATACACACACACACTCACACACACACACCACACACACACACACAGGCACATACACACACATACAGCACACAAACACACACACATACACACATACACACACATACACACACACATACACACACACACACACACACATACATACACATACACCACACACCCACCACATTAGCATTGATGTATAACCCACCACAGAACAGGCAATGAGGCCAATGCAAGAGTACGACGAGAGCATAGAGCGATGGTTGACACACTGGCATAGTGTTGCCAGAAGAGCTCATGCATGCAGGGCAAAAGCTCCTGATCATGGTTGGACTTAAACCACACGGAGATCGATTGGGAGAAACATGGACCCACATGGGGCCCAAGATACATGAGGGCTAAGATGCTGGAGGTGGTACTGTGGAAAACTTCAATGTGCCCAACATGTATGGGACACTACAAGAGAGAGAGGAAGGATGACCCAGCAAGGCTGGACCCCCCCCTTAGTATTCACCTTGAGTAGTGCAGATATCGAGGACATCAACATATGAAGACCCCTTGGGGCCAAGTGACCATGTGGTTTTAAGCTTCGAATACACAGTAGAGGCTACAAGTGGAGGGAGAAGCAGGAAGGCCAGGACGAATGAAGCCAACACAATAAAGGGGACTACACAGGAATGAGGAAACTACCTGAACGGGTTCAGTGGGACAGAGAACTGGCAGGGAACAGTTAAAGAAGATTATGGAATATGTTAAGCAACAAAATGCAAGAGGCTGAGGAGAAGTTTGTACCCAAGGGTACGGATTAATTGAAAAAAGCCAGGATGAGCCCATGGTTTACCCAAAGTGCAGGGAGGCCAAAAAACCAAGAGTGCTAGGGAAATGGAAGAAATATAGAAGGCAAATGACCGGCAGAGAATAAGGAGACAGTCGTAGAGCCAGAAACGAATACGCACGGTTCAATATTAATAGAATGGAGGCCCAAAGACAATATGAAAATGACATACAGCGAAAGCCAAATCTGATCCGAAACGTTTACAGCCCATTCAGAGAAACCAACAGTCAAGGATCAGTAATCTGGCTAAGGAAGGAAGGAGGAAAGACAACAAGAAATGCCGTGATTATTGTAAGAACTCAAACAAGATATTCAAAGAATTGTTCACATAGGAAACAGAAGGGACTCCAGAAAGACGGAGAGTGGGGCACACCACACAAGTGCTGTACACAGTGCACACAACCGAGGAAGAAAAGTGAAGAGGCTTCTGAGTGGCTATATACCACAAAGGCAATGTGGGCCAGAAAACATCTCCCCAGGGTATTGAAGAGAGGGAGGCAGAGGCGCTATGTTGCCCCTAACAACAATATTCAATAAAATCTATACGAACCATTGAGAATGCCTGAGGCATGGAAGACAGCAAATGTAGTCCCCCATCTTTAAAAAAGTGAGACAGACGTGAAGTCATTAAACTACGACCATGTCCACTGACAAGTAAATTAATGCACAATCATGGAGAAATTATCAGGAGAAGAGTGGTGGAACACCTAAAAGGATGACTCATCAACAGCAGCCAACATGGTTTCAGGGACGGGAAATCTGTTCACAAAACCTACTGGAGTTTCTATGACAAGGGTGAACAGCAGTTAAGACAAGAGAGAGAGGGTTTGGATGGATTGCATATTCTTGGACTGCAAGAAGGCCGTTTGACACAGTTCCACACAAAAGATTGGTGCAAAAACTGAGGACCAAGCAGGGATAACAGGGAAGTCACTACAATGGGATCAAGGAATACTTGTCAGAACGACAGCAGCCGAGTCATGGTACGTGCGAGGTGTCAAGGTGGGCACCTGTGACCCAGCGGGGTCCCCGCAGGGTCAGTCCTAGGACCCGTGCTGTTTTCCTGGTATTTGTGAACGACATGACGGAAGGAATAGACTCTGAGGTGTCCCTGGATTTGGCAGATGACGTGAAGTTGATGTAGAAGGAATTCACCTCGAACGAGACCAGGCAGACACTACAAAGGGGATTGGACAGGCTGCAGAGCCTGGTCCAGCAATTGGCTTGGATTCAATCCCAGCCAAGTGCAAAGTCATGAAGATTGGGGGAAGGGCAAGAAGCCACAGACGGAGTACAGTCAAGGGGTCAAGACTGACAAACCTCACTCAAGAAAAAAGAACTGGGAGAGTATAACACCAGCACAATCCTGAAGCGCACATCAACCAAATACTGGCTGCAGCATAATGGGCCGCCTAGCAAACCTCAGAACTAGCATTCCGGACATCTTAATAAGGAATCGTTCAGGACCCAGTACAAACCGTGCATGGATAGGCCCATATTGGAGTATTGTGGCACCAGTTTGGAACCCACACCTAGCCAGCACGTGAGAAAGACTAGAGAAAGTGGCAAAGGTTTGCACAAGACTAGTCCCAGAGCTAAGAGGTAAGTCTACGAGGAGAGTTAAGGGAAATCAACCTGACGACTACTGGAGGCAGGAGAGAAAGGGGGGACATGATAACGACATACAAATACTGGAGAGGAAATTGACAAGTGTGGACAAAGACAGGATTTTCCAGAGATTGGAACACAGTAAACAAGGGGAACACAGTTGGAAGCTGAAGACACGATGATCACAGGGATGTTTAGGAAGAATTTCTTCAGCCCAGAGTAGTCAGTAAGTGGAATAGTTTGGGAACGTTGTAGTGGGAGGCAGGAACCATACATAGCTTAAGCAGAGGTATTATAAAGCTTCACGGCTCAGGGAGAGTGACCTAGTAGCGATCAGTGAAGAGCGGGCCGCAGGGATAGCCTCGGACTCGACCCCCGCAACACTCAACTAGGTGAGACAACTAGGTGAGTACACACACACACACATACACACCACACACAGACAACATACACACACACACACATACTCACAGTGGGACACACACACACACACACACACACAACACACACACACACACAGAGGAAAACAACAGTGCAAGGATCAGTAGTCAGGCTTAAGGAGGAAGAGGAGAGACAACAAGAATGACAGTGAATATGTGAGGAACTTCAACAAGAGATTAAAATAAGATGTTCACAGAGAGAAGAAGGGCTCAGAAAAACGAGAGGTGGGGCACACCACCATGTGCCTGGACACAGTACACACAACCGAGGAAGAAGTGAAGAGGCTTCTGAGTGAGCTAGATACCTCAAAGGCATGGGGCCAGATAACATCTCTCCATGGGTATTGAGAGAGGGAGCAGAGGCGCTATGTGTACCCCTACAACAATTTCCAATACATCTATCGAAACAGGGAGATTGCTGAGGCATCGAAGACAAGCATAATGTATTCCAATCTTTAAAAAAGGAGACAGATCATGAGAATTAAACTACAGACCAGTGTCACTGACATGTTATAGTATGCAAAACATGGAGAAATTATCAGGAGAAGAGTGGTGGAACACCTAGAAATGAATGATCTAATCAACAGCCAGCCAACATGGTTTCAGGACGGGGAAAATCCCCGTGTCACAAACCTACTGGAGTTCTATTACAAGGTGCTGCAGTAATACAAGAGCGAAGGGGTGGATGGATTGCATCTCTTGGACTGCAAGAATGCGTTTTGTACACAGTACTACACAAGAGATTAGTGCAAAAACGAGGACCAAGCAGGGATAAATGGAAGCACTACAAGATCAGGAATACTTGTCAGGAAGACAGCAGCGAGTAATGTACAGTGGGAGGTGTCAGAGTGGGCACCTGTGACCACGGGGTCCCACAGGCAGTGAGCTGTTTTCTGGTATTGTGAACGGCATGACGAAGGAATAAACTCCGAGGTGTCCCTTATTGCAGATGACTGAAGATGGAGAGAAGAATTCATATCCATCAAAGACCAGGCAGAACCACAAAGGATCTGGACAGAAGCTGCAGACCTGGTCCGCAATTGGCCCCTGGAGTTCAATCCAACCAAGTGCCAGTCTGAAGACTGGAAGAGAAAGAGAGACTAGCAAGAACTCTTTTAAAATTTAAATTTCTTTCTGAATTTTATCTTATGCGTTTAAAGATAAATTTTTTTCATTAATGTTAATGAAAAAAATTTTAATTTTGACCAAAAGAATCTTAGAAAACTTACCAAACCTTATTAAAAAAGAGCAATTTTTTTTAGCCTAACCCAACTAAATATATTTTTAGATTTGTTTACAATAAATTTAATACTAACAAACACAGTAAAATATATTTTTTTTCGTTAGGTTCAGAATGATTTTGGCGAAATTATTGCATGCACAAATTTTCACTTGTCCTATATGGCAAGATGAGCGTTGCTATTTAAGCCAAGATCGCAAGTTCTGCCTATTCGGCACGATATATTATATATATATAATATATATAATATATATATAATATATATATATATATATATATATATATATATATATATATATATATATTTTATATATATATCAAATCGATTCCCCCAACGCAGGTTGGCCCGAAAAAAAAAAAACTTTTATTATCATTCACTCCATCACTGTCTTGCCAGAGTGGTGCTTTACACTACAGTTATAAAAGTGCAACATTAATACCCCTCCTTCAGAGTGCAGACACTGTACTTCCCATCTCTAGGACTCATGTCTGGCCTGCCGGTTTCCCTGAACCCCTTCATAAATATTACCTTGTTCACACTCCAACAGCACGCCAAGTATTAAAAACCATTTGCCTCCATTCACTCCTACCAAACACGCTCACGCATGCCTGCTGGAAATTCAAGCCCCTCGCTCACAAAACCCCGTTTACCCACTCCCTCCAACCTTTCCTAGGCCGACTCCTACCCCCCCTTCCCTCCACTACAGATTTATACACTCTTGAAGTCATTCTGTTTTGTTTCAATCTCTCTATATGTCCGATTCGCCTTAGCAACCCCTCCTCAGTCCTCTGGATAATAGTTTTCGTAATTCCACACCTTCTCCTAATTTCCAATCTATGAATTCTATGCATTATATTCACACCACACATTGCCCTCAGACATGACATGTCCACTGCCTCCAGCCTTCTCCTTGTTGCAACATTCATCACCCATGCTTCACACCCATACAAGAGTGTTGGTATAACTATATTCTCATACATTCCCTTCTTTGCCTCCACAGACACCTAAGTGCACCACTCACCCTTTTCCCCTCATCAGTTCTGTGATTCACCTTATCCTTTATATTTTATATATATATAATATATATATATATAATATATATAATATATATATATATTATATATATATATATATATATATAAATGTTTTTATGCAAGACAAGCCACTGGGGTGAAATCTTTAGCTCAAGCACTTTCACACTTATTTGTGCGTCATCAAGAGTTTTGGAAAGTTATAAAGGTATGATAGCGTGAGTAACAACCGCTAGCACCTCTGTCAGAATGGGAGCAGCACGGCGAGTGCCACCCACTTACAAGCCCCGACCGCATGATCCGGGAGGGCTACGCTTAAGAGTTTGCAGATAGCAGGAGATAGAATAAGTAGGGCATTTTAATGAACAGTCCTAAGCCTCATCTAACCGCTTGTAACAAGCCATGTGACATAAAAGATTTCGTTATAATGTACATACAAAATACAGCTATTGTGTGTAACTATCTAATTAATAAAATGGAAAGAATATATGCTCTCATTTGTCAACTGACAATTCCCGATTGCCAGAATCTTCTAGAGTATTATTTTTTTATATTTTATTTAAAACCAAGATAGTTTAACATAAAATTAAAAAAAAAAAGGAAACAGGATTGATCTCAGTCCTGAAGGTACGTACACTGCCCCAAAAAAAGAAACCCCGACACAAATTAACTGACACAAACGGACTGCACCTACATGCTCGCAAGATATTGCTGCAAAACATACAACAATAACCTACGGCAAGAACATAGCTACAAAGAAATACAGTCACAGGGACGTGAACTATAATATATACACATTCTTGATACAAAATCTTACATATATAAATTTTACATATAATGTGACATCTGACAAAGGCTCAATACACTAGAAAAGAATATATACAAGAAATTGTATCAATTAATCCCATCCGTCGCATTAATCAATAAACCAAAACAACATCATAATCTTACTAGAACATCTACATAAGTATCCCTAACAATACAACTTTACATATACCAACATACGAATAAACATAAAAAGAAAACAGCTTAGAACTCAAAAACTGAAGGCGCATTACTGTTACAATAAACCCATATACATAATCTCAGGCACAAATGGCCTACGTCACTAAACTGTCTAGATATGTCTGTATACCATACAGACTAAAACTTAACATCAAGAACTTAGCAATGACACCAAACCTGTATCAGGGTACAGACCAGAATTATAAACTTTAAAAAGAATCGAATCATACATATATAAAGTATTACATAACGTCTGACCCATGACAAAGGCTCAATACAAATAGAAAGGGATACACACACACACACACACACACACACACACACACACACACACACGCAAAATGTTTCACACACTCACATTAATCAGATGCACTGTATGCACAAAGCAATACAGTATATATCTCATCATGCAAAAACCCAGCACGTAACATAAATACAAACTAAAGCACACTTTATATCGCAAAGAACTTATTACTCAAGAATCGTGTCATACAAGACTGATACACATCAAAATAATACATAAAAAAAACCTACGATATTATACCTACATTCCTGAAATATGTTATATAGATCATAACGAGACCTTGAGCTCTACATCCACACTTGGCAAGATAACCACAAGGTGGATGCCATAATGTCTCAATGAAAACCAGGAAACCATTCCAAAACCCACATTCACAACACTCTCACGACCCCCCCTTCCAAGGAGGCGAGCCCGCTGTGACCCCCTGACTCCCTTGCAACCTATGAAAACCCCTTCACTTACTCATTATCATTCACAGATTTACGAGAATTCGAAACGTTAGCATTCTATACAACTCTGAGAAAACCTGATCCCACCTCCTCCCATACAAATCTCTGTTACGACACATAGTACGATAGAACGTTACCGCAAGTACCTTCCTTCCCTCTTCACTATCCCCTCTCCCCCTCATCACCCACGATATATATATATATAATCTACCATGATATAATCTAAAGCTCTTATGACGCCCTCGTCTAACCCACTCATATCTAGACTTAAAGCACGCAGAACCGACACCCCACGGCCTCCCACCCTCTGTACCAACTTACTTAACCAGCACCTGACCTCCTCTAACCCTTCACAAAAGTAAACTACATGGAACGCTGTCTTGTCCCCTCCACAGATACCACATCCCCCACCCTCCACAACCTGTCGGTTTCGTAGTATCGCACCAAACGGAAGGATCCCATGCAGAAAACGAAACATCACCTCACGCGCCCGAGGGTTTAACTTCATCTTACTAAATCTCAACCAAATACTCTTCCACGCATACATGGGGAACAAGCCCTCAACTGGGACAACGCACCTACCTACAGGCAACCTACACAAAACCCTTATACGAACCTTTCTCAGTTCCTTAACCAACATCACGGCCCTCAAAATGATTTCGCATTCCCTCAACTCCATTCCTCGATACCACATACCCAGCCTGCCGTGTATCCTTCCCAACTGCCCCGCCTTCACACCCTCACGCAACACTTCCCATTTAAGAAACACACATTTAGCCCTCCATCTCAAATCCATCAACCCCAACCCTCCCTGACTTACAGGTAACATTACAACTTCTCTCCTTCACCAATCACAACGTGAACCCCACAAAAATTTGTACACCCGTCTTAGGATCCCCGCAATCGCTGTCCCTGTAATTGGGAACACAGCTGCAACATGCCAAACCTTACTATACAATAAATTGTTTACAACTATCATTCGCTGTATAAGAGTTAGGTGCTAGGGTCTCAAAACACCTATGCGCCCCACGATCCTTTCCAATAACCTATCCGAGTTTTCCACCCACGCCGCAACCATGTCATCCCTATAAATAATACCACAAATCTTTAAAGACACCGCCCATTCTTTAACAACATTACATCTCCCCACACCCCCACCCAAGAACCCAACCCCATGCATCTTGACTTCGCACTATTTACCTGCTTTCCCGTGGCACTTCCAAATAATTGCACAACCTCGTCCAACACTTTCATTGACATCCCATCACGAATGAGAACAATCGTGTCGTCAACATATCCAATTAATCCCGGCCAGGCCCTCCCACCCCCCACCCTTCCCTCACCTGGAGTACATAAGCTACGTTCAACCATTCTATAAAAGGGGTCCTGAAAACACGCAAACAATATTTGGGACATGGGGCATCCCTGTCTAAGGCCTCTACCCATTGCAATCTCCCTCCCCATAAACCCATTAATCTGTATCCTCATTTTCGCCTCCTTGTACAACGTACTTACTCACTCGACTATTTCCTCCCCAAAACCCTGTCTCCTAAGTATAACCTGGAAGGCTCCCCTTTCCACTCTATCATAAGCTCCCTGCTAATCTAGAGCCAACAAAGCCGCCCCTCCAACCCCACCTTTAACTTCCACAAAACTTCGCAGTATCCCATGTCCTTCAAACATTGACCTTCCCGGCAACCCAAACTGAGATTTCGACACCACCCTCCCCACAACACATTTGAACCTACTACCTAAAATTTTTGCAAAAACCTTATAGTCTGCACACATCAGTGATATGGCTCGGTACTCCCGTAGGGTGGGCTGCCCCTTGTCCTTCGGGATCAACACTACAACTGCTGCAGCCTGCTTCTCCTCCAACTTACCCTTCTCCTTCATAGGATTAAATAACTTAACTATAAATCCCAGTAATAACATCCAATGTTGTAAATAAAATTCTACCAGGAGACCGTCAATACCCGGAGCTTTCCCCTTTCTCATTCCCCTTAACACATTCTCTATTTCCTCTGCCGTAATAATCCCACCTAAAGCCTTTCTATCACTATTTCCTAAATTACACGTTACATACGTACACACCTTGTCTAACGCCACGTCACCCCCCCCCCTACACTTGTCCAGTACTTCTCATACCAATCCTCCGCAAATGCAGACATCCCCTTCCTGGTTCGTATCTCCTGCCCTGCTCTATAATTCCCAACCGTCTCCGTTACCTCTGAACATGGGATAGCTGTCACCGCCTGCCATTGCTTTTGATGCCGCAAAACACACGCAGACGGCTTGTCGCCCCAAAGCACATCTTCACTTCTTCCTCCCCTGCTTGTACCCTTACAGCTTGAAACCTTTCATTTTGCAACACCCTCAACCTCCCCTTAAGTTCAGCTATTTCATCCATAGTAAAATTATTCCCAACCACCCCCCGCCCATAGCAACCTCTTAACCTATCCTCTAAATAGTTAGCCAGTACATATTTTAAATTATTAATACGTTTTCCTTCCCTCACATAAAACTTTCTAATCCTTTCCTTTGCAACACAATCCCACCATGTCACGATGTCATCCACTCCCTGTTCTTCCACACTAAGCTCCCTCCATAGGACAGAAAACCCCTCCAACCCCTCTCATCACCTAACACACTTATATTTAATTTCCAATAACTTCTATATATGTCCGCGAGCGTCTCCCACCCTACCTCTTCCACCACTGCCCTATGATCTGATATTGTAGCCTCAACAGTACTGAAAGATTTCACATCCATTTCCTGAGAAAGGTACACTCTATCTAGTCTCGCAGCATATCCACTCCTAACAAACGTATATTCAGTCTCCCACACCGCCCCCCCAAAGGCATCACGTAACCTGACATCCCTTAACAATTCCCTAAGAGAGACAGACATATATCCAGCCCCTTTTGGGTCCACATCAGCCACCCTGATTACACTATTCCAGTCCCCACCAACTATTGCCACCTCTGGCAGAGCACTTAAGAATAACACAAGATCCTCACACACAAAATCATTCTTTACCTGTATGTTATTTTCCGCCGGCGCATACACACTCACAAAAGACACACACTTACCCATCCACCACCTATCTACGCCCAACACCCTCCCTCCTCCTTCCCCCTCGCTTCTCTGCAAAACAAACTGGCTTGTCTCCCTTATTAAAATACCCACACTAACTTTTAGATATGGAGATGGCAGGGTAACTACTCGAAATCCTGTCACCTCAAACAATCTACCCTTTTTAAAATTGTGCTCCTGCAGGAACACAACATCCACTCTAGATTTATTCAGAAAATTACGAAACCAATCTCTCTTCATACTGCTACATAACCCATTAACATTTACAGTCATACACCTAAGGCCTTTTAAAGTTTCCACCCCTGCAACTCCAGAGCTTGAATTTATGTTTGACACCTTCAGTGCTCTCTTTTTCTCCCCCCCCTTCTTCCGGTGCCTCCTATCATGGCTACCACCACCTACACCACTACCTTCACTCTCCACCTCAGTCTGTTTCCCAGGCCTTTGTGCAGGCGTTAGGACGTCATCAGAATGTGATGTAGCCGCCCTCTTTCTCGTGACAGTCACGTTACACATGTCTTGGTCAGGTGTTGCCTCTCGATGAACCTCCACCTCCAGCTAAGAATGGTTTAGTGATTCTACGGACGACCCAAACCACCATCACGTCCCAAAATATCACGTCCCCGACTTTCTGGAAGTGACGACTCTCCAATGACACCTCGCTCAGATGTAACGTCCCCCTCAGGCGGTGACAAAGTCTTCAAAACCTCGACCAATTCCTCCTCAATCTCAAGAACCTGCTCCTGTAATTGCTGCTCCTCCTTATCCACAGGAGGCGACACCGGGTCAGGCAGCTGGGGGAGGGACTCCAACTTACCGCCAGTCCTGTGTGCCTGATCCACTATTTCACTCCACAAAACACCACGCCCTCCGTCCGATGTTTGTTCCTCACCTGCCACCTTTGAAGCAGGGGCTGCGACGTCCACCACAGGTCCAGGCACACGTCTCCGCTTGTCACAAGTCGCCGCTATGTGATCATGCTCACCACATAGGTGGCATAGGTGGCACATACGTCGATGCCCTGGATACATAACCATAACCTGCGTCCTGAATTCTTTTAGATAAACCTAGGACGGTATTGGGTGTCTCAAAGTTATTTTGATGTTGAAAGTACCAGACCAGCATAGGCGCATCCCCCCCGTCCAGTGAGCTTTTAAAAACCCGTTCCTACGTCTCAAAAAATTTCCTTATACCGCCCGTCTCCTCAAGGGGAACGTTTGCGAAACTTGATCCAGTAAAATCCCGGAAAACTCAGTCTTCCCAACACAACCGGGTGTGATTTTAAGACTCACGCCCTAAAAACCGGGTGACCAACGATTCATAGACCGTTGCCGTTAGCGTTTACGAAAATTTTACCCTCCTTTAAAATGTACTCCATAAAGTCACCATCTTGTAGCCATACGTTCCGGATGATCTTGGCAATAAGACTTCTGCAGAACTAGGTTATCTTCCTCAAAAGCAGCTGTATGCCGACGTATTTATCCCGGGTTCTCGATAACCCCCATTTTTACAAGCGTACCCATTTTGTCGACCACTTCACTCCACGCAGCCCGGGAATGAAAGGGGCCCCTCTAAAAACAGCAGAGGGGGGGCAGACCAATTTTCATCTCCGTGGCCAGGCAGTGAATGTTGAAAATTTTTACCCCCGTGCCTTTTGTCTTGTTTTTTTTAGACCTTTTTCCAAAAATTTTTTTTTTTTTTATTTTTTTTTTTTTTTTTTATTTAAATTTTTTATTTATTATATTTTTATGTTCCTTGATAATGGGTTTGTAAAGCGTTGGTTTCATATTTTCGTGTTTGTTTTGCTTTTTGTATGTTTACTGGTTTTTTTATTTTTTTTTTTTTTTTATTTATTTAAATTTTAATATTTTTATAATAATATATATTTTTTTTTTTTATATATATATTATAAAAAATATATTATATATAATATATATATATATTTTATATTATATATATTATAAAATATAAAATATATAATATATTATTTTATATTAAATAAATATATATATATATATAATATTATAATATATTTATTATATATATATTATATTATAAATATAAAATATATTTTTAATAAATTTTTTATATAAATATATATATAATATATAAATAATAATTTTTTATATAATATATATATATATAATATATAATTTTTATATTATATTTAAATATATAAATAATAATTAAAAATTAATTATATATATATATAATATAATTATATATTTATAATAATTAAAAATATATATATATATTTATAATAATATATATATATATTATATAATTAAATATATTTATAATTTTATATATATAAAATATATTATATATATAATAAATATATATATATATAAATTTAATTTATATTATTAAAATATTAAAAATAAAAAAAAATTTTATAAAATTAATATTTTTTAAAAAATTTTTAATAATATATAAAAATTAAAATTTTTTAAAATTATAAATTATATATAGCCCCGCCTCTTCAACCGGTTGCTACTTTAGCCCCTCTACTGCGCCCCGCTCCATGAGCTTTATCAAACCTCGTCTTAAAACTGTTATGGTTCCCTGCCTCCACTACTCATTTTCTGGCTATTCCACTCCTTACACTCTATGACAGAAAAATACTTCCTACTATCTCTCTGACTCATTTGTGTCTTCAACTTCCAATTGTGGGCCTCTTGTTTCTGTGTCCCCTCCCTGGAACATCCTGACCTTTGTCCACCTTGTCTAATACCACGCAGTATTTTATATGTCGTTAATCATGTCACCCCTGAACCCACCTTCCCTCCAGTGTCGTCAGGCCGAGTTTTCCCTTAATCTTTCTTCATAGGACATTCCCCTTAGGCTCTTGGAACTAACCTTGTCGCAAACCGTTGTACTTTTTCTCTAGTTTCTTGACGTGCTTTATTAGTGCGGGTTCCAAACAGGTGCTCAACTCCAGTATGGGCCTGACATACACGGTGTAACAGTGCCTTGAATGATTCCTTACTAAGGAATCGGTATGCTGTTCTCAGGTTTGCCAGGCGCCCCCATATGCCTGCAGTAGTTATCTGATTGATGTGTGCTTTTCCAGAGACATGCTTGGAGTTATACTCACCCCAAGATCTTTCTCCGGAGTGAGGTTTGCAGTCCTTGAAGCCACCTAGCCTATACTCTGTCTGGGTCTTCTGTTGCCCTTCCCCTATCTTTCATGACTTTGCATTCGGCAGGATTAAATGTCGAGAAGCCATTTGCTGGACCAGGTGGTCCCAGTCTGTCCAGTCTCTTTGAAGTCCTGCCTGGTTCCTCATCAGATTTAATTTCTCCTCATTAACTTCCACATCATCTGCAAACAGGGGACACTTCTGAGGTCTAACACCCTTCCGTCATGTCGTTTCACATATACCAAAAATAGCACTGGTCCTAGGACCGACCCTGTGGGGACCCACCGCTCGTCACAGGTGCCCACTGTGATACATCATTACGTACCATGATTCGTTTGCCTCCCTGTCAGGTGATCTCCTGTATTCATTGCAGTGCCCCTCCTGTTATATGCGCCTGATACTCCTAGCTTCTGCACTAATTCTCTTGTGAGGAACTGTGTCAAAGGCCTTCTTGGCAGTCCAAGAAGATGCAATCAACCCACACCTCTCTCTCTTGTCTTACTTCTGTTGTATTTTATCATAAAACTTCCAGAAAGGGTTGTGACACAGGATTTGCCTTCTCCGTGAATCCGTTGCTGGTTGGCATTTATACTCCTGTTCCGTTCCAGGTGCTCCACTACTCTCCTCCTGAAAATCTTCTCCATAATTTTGCATACAAACACGGCAATGAAACAGTCCTAAGAGTTTAGTTGCCTCTTTTCTGTCTCATTTTTAAAATGGGAAACTACATTTTGCCGTCCTCCATACCTCATGTAGTTGCCCAGATTCCAGGGGATGTGTTGAGATTTGTAAGTGGCACGGCACACATATCTGCTCCCTCTCTAAGGACCCATGGGAGATGTTGTCCTGTCCCATTGCCTTTGAGTATCGATTTCCCTTAGAGCAGTTTCTTCTCCTCCTCTCATCTGTATGTTGTCGTTCCGGTCCAACACTTGTTTGTGTATTCCTTGCTGGTTGTCCCCATCTGGTCTGTCCCCCCAGAGTCCTTCCTTGTCTCTACTGTAAATACTTCCTTAAATCTCATGTTGAGCTCCTCACATAACCTCTTTATCGTTCTTGTGAGTTCTCCACCTTCTTTTTCTCAGCCTTATCACCTGGTCCTTGACTGTTGACTTCCTCCTAATGTGCTTATACAGCAGTTACGTGTCAATTTGACTTTCGATGCTATGTCGTTTTTTCATACTGTCGCTGGTCCTCCCCTCCTTATCTGGGCATACTCGTTTCAGTCTCTTCTACTAACCTCCTTGTTTTTCCTGGTCCTATGCCTCCTGTACTTTGCCATTCCTCTGTTGCATCCTTGTGTTTTTGCCTCCCTACTCCTTCGGTAAACCAAGGACTCGCTTTGGTCTTCCTATTATTTCTGTTTCCCTTGGGAACAAAACTTTACCCCTCTGGCCTCCTTGCACTTTGTTGCCACATATTCCAACAACTCGTTTACTGATTTTTCCTACCATTTCTCTGTCCCACACTGAACCACCTGCAGGAAGTTTCTCATACCTGTGTAGTCCCCCCTTTTATAGTTTGGCCTGTCCCCTTCAGCTCCTTTTCCTTTCTCCACTTGTAACGCTACTATAAAGTCAAAACTCATAACCACAGATCGCCTAGCCCAAGGGGCCTCGTCGTAAGTGATATCATCAATGTCCTGAACGCTCAGTCTAGCCTGGCTCATCCTCCCTCTCTCTTCTGGTTGTGTCCCTAACATGTTGATGCATAGGTTGTCAAGTACCCACATCCGCATCATCTTGGCTCTCCCATTTCTCGGGACCCCCAATGTGGCTCCTGGTTTTCCCAGTCCGATCTCCCCCTGTGTTTAAATCGCCCATTACCAGTAAACTTTGCTCTGCACGAGTGAGCTCCCTTCTTGCCACCTCAGCAGTGTGTCCACCATCACCCTGTGTTTTCTACGTACAACCACTCTTGGGCCTACTCTGCAGTTCTGTGGTGGGTTATACATCAACTCCAATAATGTCTACTTTATGTTCTCCGGACGAATTGTACCTACAATGTATATCTTTCGTCCAATCCTGACCATGCCTTCCAATTCCTCAAATCCCCCGTCGGTGTTTTATTAGCGCAGTGCAACCCCCCTCCCCCTCTATCCTTCTATCTTGCCTCAGGATCCTGTATCCTGTTGGGAAGATTGTGTCTGTTATTGTCCTCAGCGAGTTTTAGTTTCTGTGACTGCTATGATGTCATGGGATTTTCACTGATTTTTCATTTTACCACTCTCATGTTTTATTCGTATATTTCCATCCGCGTTTGTGTACCAAACCTTTAGTTTCTTTTCTATCATTGAGGTCATGCAAGAATAATTGGGGTTGGGGAGCGAGGAAGCCTTGGTGGGGGGGCCTTAAATGGGGCTTGGTGTAGGTGGGGTTCTGTGTTGATGGGGGTGGGGTCAGAATGCCCATAAGGACAGCTGTGGGGTGAAGGATTGGTGATATGGGGTTGGTGGCAAGGAACAGTGAGTGGGTTGTAGACTAGTTGCTCAGTAGCGTTGGGAAAGGTCGAGGGTGGAGTCTATGGTGGGAGAATTCTGTGGGGTGTGTTTGCCCTTCCTCCCTGTGTCTGGGTTCCCTGCTCAATTTCATAGCTTCTCGTTCCTCCTAGCGTCTCTGTACCCTCACTTTTTCAGTGTAGTCCTTTCTTCTTGTGTTCTGTCGCGGTCGAGGATATTGCTATCTGTACCCTCTTAGTCCCTCAGCTGGCTTTCCTCTGCAAATCCTGATCGAAACTGATTCTCCCTTGAAAGTTACTCTGACAGCCGTATCCTTTACCACTCGCAAACCACCCTATCTCTTGAAAATATGTCACCTGGGTCATATTGGCCCTCCCCTATTGTTTTCATGATGCCTTCAATCATTTTATTCGCCTCCTGTTTTATTTCTTCAGAAGATGGCCCCCTTGGCTTTCTTGAGGCCGTACACAAAAACTGAACCTCGCCCCTTTCCTCCTCCCACTTGATCTCCATCTGCAATCCTCTGAGCATTTATTTCATTCCATTGATATTTCTTGCCTTCAGTCCCTGTCATATCTGAAACTTTCTATTCTCAGAACTTCTTTCCTGACCAGCTGTCCCCTTGCTACGCAGTTTGCTGGTAGAATCTCTGCATATAGCCTACCTTCATTGTCTTCGACCTGTCCCGTTTGATCATAGTGTGCTGATCGTCTTTTTCCCTGGCCCACTGGGGTCTGATTAGGCCTTCGTGTATGGCATGTCTCCGTTGTTGCTTACCATTTCCCCTATGTCTGCGCCTGACCTTTGAATTTCCTGATGTCACATCTGAATTGTCATTTTCCTCATCTACTCTGTTTCAGGCTTTGCAGTTTCTCTTCTAAGCACTGTATCCAGCTTCTTCTGCTGCTAAGAACCTGTACTTCCCACTTCCTGCCACTCTTCAGCTATCTGTCCTCCATTTTTACCAAGCTGCTAGCTACTATCTTCCTTCCCCCACCTTCCTCCCTTTTTTGGAGCTCTATCTCCCATCTTTCCTCCCTGTTCGACTTCCCAGATCTCTGTTTTTCCGTCCTCTAAGGCCACCCCATTTTTTTTTTTTTTTTTTTTTTATTACCACAGACAGAAAGGCAGAGGAGGGAGAGGGTGTGGGGGGAGAGGAAGGGTAGAAAGAGGGAGAGAGAGAGAGAGAACGGGTAGAAATAGGGAGAGAGAGGAGGGAGTATGGGGTGAGGGATACGAACCAAGGGGGAGAGAGAGGAAATGTGAAGGGGGGAGAGAACGGTTTAAGAGAGGGAGAAAGAGAGGGAGAGGGAGAGGGAGAGAAAGAGAGAGAGAGGGAGAAAGGAGGCGAGGGAAACAGGCTATGAAGAGAGAAATGGAGAGAGGAGAGAGAAGCTATAGAGAGGAGAGGAGGGTGAGATATTGGGGGTTATTGGAGTGAGGGAGAGAGAGAGAATGGAGAAGAGAGGTAGAGAGGAGAGAGAGGAGAGAGAGAGAGAGAGGGAGAGCGAGAAGGGAGAGAGAGGGAGAGAGGGGGGAGAGAGAGGGAGAGAGAGAGGGAGAGAGAGAGGAGAGAGAGAGGGAGAGAGGGAGATAGGGAGAGAGAGAGGGAGAGAAGAGAGGGAAGAGAGAGAGGGAGAAGAGAGAGAGAGAGAGGAGAGAGGGAGAGAGAGGGAGAAGAGAGGGAGAGAGAGAGGGGGAGAGAGGAGAAGAGAGGGAGAGAGAGAGGGAGAGAGAGAGGGAGAGGAAGAGGAGAGAGAGAGTTAGAGAGAGCGGGAGAGAGTCGAGGGAGAGAGAAGAGAGTGAGAGAGAGTGCGATGCGAGGAGCTGGGAGCGCCGGGCTCGACGGTCGCTGTCTGCGCGCGCGGTGTCGCGTCTGCTCTTTCGCTCGGGCGCTCGCTCGGGCGACTCTGCGCGTCTATGCTCGCGCGCTTGCGCGCTCGTGCTCTCCGTCGGTAGCGTCGCGGGCGCTCTCGCTCGCTCCTGCGTGCGCTCGCTCGTGCGTCGCTGCTCGGTCGCTCGCGCCGGCGCTGCGTCTTGCCCTCTCTCTTGCTCGTATTGCTCTCGTGGTCGCTCTCGGTTCTCTCTGTCTCGCGGCTCTTGTCTCCACACTGGTCGCTCTCACGTTCGCTCTCTGTTCTCTGCTCTCTGTTCGCTCGCTCTCGCTCTCTCTGGTTCCTTCGCTCTATTCTCTACTCTCGCTGTTCTGCTCCTCTGTCGGGTCTCTGCGTCTCTTTCTCTCTTGCTCGCTCGCTTTCTCATCTCTCGTCTCTTTCGCTCTCGTCTCTTGCTCGCTCTCTGTGCGTCGCTCTCTCTCGTTCGCTTACTGTGCCTCTCTTTCTCTGTCGCTCTCGTTCTCTCTCTCTCTCTCTCTCCTACTCTCTCCGCTCTCTCGCTCGCGTCTCTCGCTCTCTCGGCGCTCTTACTTCCTCTCTCTTTCGCTTCGTCTGCGCTGCGCTCGTACTCTCGCTCGCCTCTCTCCTCTCGCTTCTCTCCTGCTCTCTCTCTCGTTGCTGCTCTTTCTCTTTGCTTGCTCTCTCTCTCTCTCTCTCTCGCTCTCTCTCTCTGCTCGCGCTGCTCTCTCTCTCTCTATCTCTCTCGCTCCTCTCTCTCGCTCTTATCGATCTACTCTTTGTCCTCGCCCCTCTCTTTCCCACCGACTCCCCCACTCTCTTGCCCCGGAACTTACGGTCTAGTCCTGCCTGTGTTGGTCTTCGTACCCCAACCCCGGCACAGCAGAGAGTCCACACCCACACGATAAGAGGAGATGTGCGCGCATGTGTGTGATGAGCACGGACATATGATAATCTCACCCAGAAAACCACAACCCATCTGAGACTCCGATCAACCTCACGAGAAACCATAAACCACAGAGAGAAGATACTAACATAAATCAAACTAACTAGCGAGAGTTAACCAGTCAAACTTTCCCCCAGTTAAAGATATAACTAAAACTACCATGAGTAACCCAATACTAGCATCATCTCAGATTGTACTGTCTTTAGTGTCCCATAGAACCATTATCTCTCAACTGATTGATCAGGGCTGAAGTCCCAATAGCCACGACCTTAATCTCCTGCTTAAATCCCTTAACTCCAACGAAATTTTATCTTCCTACTACTGCTAGTGTTGTGTGTATGATAATCGCACTGGAGCAGGGTTTTAAGATAGCCGGTTACCAGTGACCGCTGGGCCTGCTCTATCACTCAAGACTTCCCCCCAACCACAAAACTGTTGATTTGTAAGTATCCTGTTCAGAGGGACGTCCATCCAGCTGCCTGATGTCGATGCGTATCGCTGTACGAAGCTTGCTGTACGATGACTCGCGGCACCTCGCCCTTCCGGCACTGACATTCTCGGCTATTCTTTTCCCTTCGTTGCCTTTTGAGTCCTCATTTACCACACTTATCACATGTTATACTGCTACTTTTATGATTTACACTTCACTTCTGGTAAGTACACTACTTATTTGTGATGACACCCAAACCTGTTTATGGCGGCGCAACACCCTCCGGCCTACTGCGGCTGCCACCCACCTCTGCTATATATATTTAATGTATATGTCTGTAATATATAAAACCCCTTACCTGGCTAGCTTGTTCCACTGTGTGCTACATCACAATTTTCGTTAGCCACCCTCTCTTAATTCATTTGGTCTTTTCTCCTTTAAAAAAAAAAAAGGGTGAAAAAAAAAAAAAAGTCACTCGCTTTGGGTACTTTGTATATGTGTAACAATGTGGCAACAGTGCAAACTAGGCCTCAACGACCTGGGCCACTTTGAAATTTTGTTGTATAATTTTCAGCAAGGCTTTCTCTAGCCTTTACTTTATTTATTTTTGCTAATACTTTGAGATATCCACTTGTAAGGGGTTGTTCACTGACGTTGTCAACTAACACTGTTTGCTTCTAGCAGCTAAACACGCCAAAAGCACTAAGATTCTCGGAGCCTGGCGCTGTGTGACCCCACAACACTGTCCCACTGTGTGTGTACTACTCACCTAGTTGAGGTTGCGGGGGGGTCGAGATCCGAGCTCCGGCGACGGAGGCGGATATAAGGAAAGTTTTTGAGTCCGTATGGGACGGTGCATTATGTCTTAACATGGTACGTGGGCGGCCAGGTTGCCTATTGCAGGTTTCCCAGAGGGTTCTTTCCACCTCAAAATGACTTTTGAGACACCCAATATACCGACCATTTGAATCTACAAGATTACAGACGCAGAAAGGTAATGTACCCAGGACAACGAAGTACATGCTGGCCTATGTGGAGATATGAACACATAGCGGCGACCCTGTGACAAAGCGAAGACGTGTGCCTGGACCCTGTGGTGGACGTCGCAACCCCTGCTTCAAAGTGGCAGGTGAGAAACAAACATCGATGGCGGACGGGGTTGTTTTTGTGGAGCCGAGATAGAGGATCGGGCACACAGGACAGGCGCGAGTTGAGTCCTCCCGACCCACTGCCTATCAGGTTATCGTCTCCTGTATACGGAGGAGCAACAATTACAGGAGAAGTTCTTAAGATTGAGGAAGGAATTGGTGGAGGTGTTGAAGACTTTGTCACCGCCTAGGAGGACGGTTACATCGAAGCGTGGTGTCATCGGAGAGTCGTCGCTTCCAGAAAGTCGGAGACATAATAATTTGGGATGTGATGGTGTTTGGAGTCGTCCGTTGAATCATTAAACCAATCTCAGGTGGAGGTGGGAGGGTTCAACGAGAGGCAACATCTGACCTAGACCATGTGGTAAGCATTGACTGTCACGAGAAGCGGGCGGCGCATCAGATTCTGATTGACGTCCTAACGCCTGCACAAGCCTGGAAACAGACGGAGGTGAAGTGTGAAGGTAGTGGTGTAGGTGTGGTAGCCACGATAGGAGGCAACCTGAAGAAGGAGGGAGGTGAAAGAGGCATACTGAAGGTGTCAAGCTTAAATTCAAGCTCTGGATGTTGAAAGAGTGATGGAGAGTAGGCAGGTCTGGAAAACTTTAAATAGGCCAAAGGTTATGTCTATAAATGTTAGATGGGTTATGTAGCGGTATGAAGAGAGATTGGGTATCGTAATTTCCAGAATAAATCAAGATAGGGAATGTTTGTGTTCCTGCAGGAGCACAATTTTTAAATAGGGTAGGGTGTTGGAGGAGGCAGATTTCGAGTATTACCCTGCCATCTCCCCGTCTAAAAGGAGTTGTGGAATTTTAATAGGGAGACGAGCCCGTTTGATTTGCCAAAAGAGAGTGAGAAAGGGGGAAGGGAGGGTGTTGCGTGTGGATGGTGGTGGATGGGTAAGCGTGTGTCTTTTAGTGAGTGGTATGCGCCGGCAGAAAATTATCATCAAGGATAAAGATGATTTTGTGTGTTAAGATCTTGTGTTTTTCCTTAAGATGCTCTGCCAGAGGTGGCGATAGTTGGAGGGGATTGGAATAGTGAATCAGGGAGGCTGATGAGGACCCAAAAGGGTTGATAGATGTCTGTGCTCTTAGGATTTATTAATGGATGTTTAGGTTTACGTGATGCTTCGGGGGGGGCGTGTGGGAGACTGAATATACGTTTTTGTTATGAGTGTGGATATGCTGCGTAGACTAGATGGAGTGTACCTTCTCAGGGCGTGGATGTTGAAAATCTATTCAGTACAGTCAGGCTACAATGTCAGAATCATAGGGCAGTGGTGGTGGAGGTTGGGTTGGGGGACGTCTTCTCTGACATATAAATAAGTTATTGGAAATTAAATATAAGTTGGTGGTTAGGGGATGAGAGGTTTGGAGGGGTTTTCAGTCCTATGGAGGGAGCTTAGTGTGGAAGAACGGGAGTGATTGACATTTGACATGGTGGGATAGTTTTGCGAAGGAAAGGATTAAAAGTTTAATGTGAGAGAAGGAAAACGTATATAATATTTAAAATATGGATCTGGCTAACTATTTTTAGGATAGGTTAAGAGGTTGCAATTGGCGGGGTGGGTGGGAATAATTTTCCTATGGATGAAATAGCTGAAATAAAGGGGAGGTTGAGGGCGTTGCAAAATGAAAGATTTCAAGCTGTAAGGGTGCAGTCAGGGGTGGAAGAAGTGCTTTGGGGCTTGTGAAGGCTTACTCAGCCCTGTAATAACTTCAGACAGTATTACCAAGGCTGGCTCCTCCTCAGGAAATAATGAATAGAAAAGAAATAATAACAGACAAACATGAAACACTTTAATATACAGAAAATATAAAATATAAAACACTTAAATATGAAATATTAATCCTACATTAAAGAAAATGAAAAATGAAAAATATAAATGATAACTGAATTCAACGCTAATATAAAACTTTGGTGTCTGGTGTTGGTGACACTGCTTGTTGAAAATCGTAGCGCGTTGCCGATTGATGGGGGGTTCGCTAGGTGTTGGTTACAACCCACTGGCTAGTTCTTCACAGTATAGCCTTGAGTATTCTTATCCCAGACATAAGCAGGTACTTTACCGCTGGTAATGATGAGGGGTTACAATCCTGCAATTTTCATACAGGTGCACAGGTAATTTAAATCAAAAAAGGGGAAAGTCCTCAGGACGTTAGTCCATCTCCATCAGTTTCTACTCTTTGTTTGGCAGGTGACACCTCTCTGTCATCCAAGAGTAAGTGCTGGGAGCTGGAGTCTAGTGATTAACTGTTTGGAACCAGAGCCCCACACGTCACCTTTCGGGGGGGGGGGGAGAAGGAGGGGGAACGCATAAGCGGTAGAGCTAGACTGACCCAACCCTTAACAAGGCAGCCGCAGTCCAAACTATCACTTTCGGGTGGGGGAAAAAGGCGGGAAATAGCGGAGCTTGACATACCCTACCCTAACAAAGTAGCCGGCAATGAAACATATCACTTTTGGGAGGAAAAAATGGCGGGAATAGCGAGCTTGACTTACCCTACCTTTACAAGTAGCCAGGCAATGAAAACTAATGTTACCTATATACTCCCTCGCATACGCCTATCTATTGAACTTATCCCTCACAGGGCACAATCCGTCAGCGTGTGGTTTTGCAGCAACATAAGCAAAGGCAGGCGTGACAGCTATCCCCCATGTCAGAGTAACGGAGATGGTTGGGAATTATAGAGCAGTGCAGGGGATACGAACCACTAATGGGATTGTGCGTATGCGGAGGCTGTACTAGAAGTACCCAATGGAACAGTGGGGAGTGGGGGGGGGTGGACGTGGCGTTGGACAAGTTGTGAACGTATGTAGCGTGTAATTTAGAAATAGTATAGAAAGGCTTTAGGGTGGGCCAATTACGGCAGAGGAAATAAGAGAATGCATTAAGGGGAATGAGGAAGGGGAAAGCACCGAGATATTTGACGGTCTCCCAGTAGAATATTATTTTATTTTTTATTAATTACAACATTGGACGTTAATAGGGATTAAAATTTAATGTTTATTTAATCGTATTAAGGTAAAGGGTAGGTTGGTAAAGGCTGTAACAGCATATGTATTGCAGGTCCTGAAGGTCAATGTCAGCCCACCCAACGGGAGTACTGAGCCAATAACACTGATGTCTGCAGACTACAAGGTGTATTTGCAAAAATTTTAGGTAATAGGTTCAAATGTGTATGTGGAAGGTCCATGTCAAAATCTCAGTTTTTGGGGTTGCCGGGAAGTCAATGATTGAAGGACAAGGGATACTGAGAAGTTTTTTGTGGAAGGCTAAGGTGGGGGGTGTAGGAGCAACCTTTGTTGGCTCAGATTGGCAGGAGCATATGGTAGAGTGGAAAGGGGAGCATTTGGCAGGTATACTTAGAGACATGGTTTTGGAGGAAATATTCGAGTGGGTAAATACGTAGTACAAGGGGGCGAAAATGAGGATACAGATTAATGGGTGTAATGGGGAGAGGGAAATAGTCAATGGGTATAGGCCTTATACAGGGATGCCCTTGTCCCAAATAATTGTTTGCGTGTTATTCAGGACCCCTTTTATAGAATGGTTGACCGCAGCTTATGTACGCCATTGAGAGGGGAAGTGTGGGTGGTGGGAGGGCCTGGCCGGGTTAATTGGATAAGTTGTACGGCACCACTGTTCTTATTCGTGATGGGAAGTAATGGGAGAGTTGACAAGTTTGTGGCAAAAATTTGGAATATCCACGGGTATGCAGTTAAATAGTGCGAAGTCACGGTGCATGGGTTGGTTCTTGGTGGTGGGTGAGGGGGAGGAGTATGTAAAGTTTGTAAAGAATGGGGGTGTCCCATAAAATATGTGGATTTATTTAAGGGATGACATTGTTTGGCTGTGCAGGAGAAAATACACGGATAGGTTTTTGGAAAGGATCGTGGGGCTCTAGGTTTGAGAGACACCAGCACCTAACTCTAATACAGCGAGTGATAGTCGTAAACCTTAAAATTGTATAGTAAGATATGGCATGTTGCAGCTGTGTGCCCAATTACAGGGCAGCTATTGCGGGGATTCTAAGATGGCTGTAACACATTTTAGAGGGGTTCACGTTGAACATCAAAATGGTATACAATACCGACAGGTTTTAGGTAAGACACATATGCACAGTTAGACAACTTTATTTCCAAACCGTTTCGCCTACACAAAGTAGGCTTCTTCAGTCGAATACAGAAAGTAGGCAGGAACAGTAGAGTGTGAAGAAACTATGTAATCAGTCCATCACCCTAAAGTCGTAGACTTTGAGGTTGTCAGTCCACAGGCCAGAAAGATTCAGTTCCATAGTCAGTAACAATCAGAAGATCAAGCGACAGTGCGGAGACTTAAAATACCGTCGGAAGGAGAGGTGCAAGGTAGTAAGTAGGAGTAGTAGTAGTAAGTGAGAGGCACGAGAGTCATACCCTCTCAGATCCAACCCTTCTCACTTGAAAGCATGTCCAAGGTTCCTTCTGTACCAAGATCCACGTGTAGCAGTGTCCTGACAAGATTAACATCAAAAGGAATACAATACCGACAGGTTTGTTGGGTAAGACACAATGCAACAGTAAACAACTTTATTTCCCAAAACGTTTTGCCTACACATAGGCATCTTCAGTCGAATACAGAAAAGTAAGCATGAACAGTATAGATGTGAAGACGAAGTAAATCAGTCCATCCACCCTTAAAGTCGTAGAATTTGAGGTTGTCAGTCCCCGGCCTGGAGAAGTTCAGGTTCCATAGTCAGGAACTATCTGAAGATCAAGCGACAGTGCGTGAGACTTACATACCGTACGGGAAGGAGAGGTGCAGGTATAGTATATAGTAGTAGTAGTGAGAGGCAACTGAGATGTCATGTCCCTCTCAGATCCAACCCTCTCACGTGAAAAGCTTGTCCAAGGTGTATCTGTACCAAGATCCACGTGGGTTGCAGGTCTGACAAGATGAACATCAAAATGGAATACAATACCGACAGATGTTAAGGTAAGACACATAAGCAACAGTTAGACAACTTTATTCCAAAACGTTTCGCCTACACAGTAGGCTTCTTCATCCGAATACAGAAAGTAGGCAGGAACAGTAGAGAAATGTGAAATACGATGAAATCAGTCCAATCACCCTTAAAGTCGTAGAATTTGAGGTTGTTCAGTCCCTCGGCCTGGAGAAGTTCATTCCATATTCCAGGAACTATCTTGAAAACAAGCGACAGTGCGGAGACTTAATACCGACAGAAGGAGAGTGCAGGGTAGTAGTAGTAGTAGTAGTAGTAGTGAGAGGCAACTGAGAGGTCATGTCCCATCTCAATCCAACCCATCTCACCATGAAAACTTGTCCCAAGGTGTTTTCTGTACCAGATCCACGTGTTGCAGTGTGCAGACAAGAACATTGAAACAATCAAAATGGAAAACAATACCGACAGGAGTTTGTTAGGTAAGACACATATGCAAAACCGTTAGACAACTTTATTCAAAACGTATTCGCCTACACAGTAGGCTTCTCAGTCGAATACAGAAAGTAGCAGGAACAGTAGAGAAGTTAAGACGATGTAATCTGTCCATCACCCTTAAAGGTCGTAGAATATGAGCTGTCAGGCCCTCCGCCTGGAGAAGTTCAGATCCATAGACAGGAAGCTACTGAAGAATCAAGCGACAGTGCGGACTTAATAACCGTTCGGAAGGAGAGGTGCAGGGTAGTATAGAAGTAGTAGTAGTATGAGAGGCAACTGAGAGGGACTTACAACCTCAAAATTCCTACGACTTAAAGGGTGCTGGACTGATTACATCGTCTACACATCTCTACTGTTCCTGCCTACTTCTGTATTCGACTGAAGAGCCTACTGTGTAGGCGAAACGTTTTTGGAATAAAGTTGTATAACTGTTTCTTATGTGTCTTATACCTAACAACTGTCGGTATTGTAATACCCTTTTTGATGTTCATCTTGTCAACACTGCAACACGTTCAATCTTGGTACAGAAAAACACCTTGGCACACAAGCTATTCATGAGAAGGGTTGGATCTGAGGGATGGGACATGACTCTCTCAGTTGCCTCTCACTACTACTACTACTACACTCTAACTACCCGGCACCTCTCCTTCCGACGGTATTTAAGGTCTCCGCACTGTCGCATGATCTTATCAGATAGTTCCTGAACTATGGAACTGAACATTTCTCCAGGGCCGAGGGACGACAATTACCTCAAATTCTACGACTTTAAGGGTGATGGACTGAATACATCGTCATTCACTATCTCTATCGTTCCAGCCTACTTTCTGTATTCGAGCTGATGGAAGCCTACTGTTAGGCGAAACGTTTTGGAATTATATTGTCTAACAGTTTTCATATGTGTCTTACCTACCAACCTGTCGGGGTAAAAAATTTTGTTATTAACCATTTTTGAAGTCATCTTGTCAGACACTGCAACACGAGGCATCTTGGCACAGAAAACACCTGACAGCTTTTCAAGTGAGAAGGGTTGGATCTGAGAGGGACTTGACCTCTCAGTTGCCTCTCACTATTCCCTACTTACTACAACTACAACCCCTGCAACCTCTCCTTCCACGGTATTTAAGACTCGCGGCACATTTCCGCTTGAACATCAGATAGTTCCTGACTAGGAACTGCTAACTACTCCAGGCGCGAGGGACTGACAACCCAAAATCCTAACGACTTAAAGGGTGATGGACTGATTACATCGTCTTCACATCTCTACTGTTCCTGCCTACTTTCTGAATTCGACTGAAGAAGCCTACGTGTGGCGATAACGTTTTTGGAATAAAGTTGTCTAACTGTTGCATCTGGTGTCATACCTAACAACCTGACGGTATTGTATAAACCATTTTGATGTTCATCCTTGTCAGACAACCTTGCAACACGTGCATCTTGGTACAAGAAAACACTTGGACAAGCATTTCCAAGTGAGAAGAGGTTGGATCTGAGAGGGACATGACCTCACATTGCCTCTCACTAACTACTACTACTCCTACTACTACCCTGCACCTCCCCTTCCGACGGTATTAAGTCTCCGCAACTGTTAGCTTGATCTCAGATTTTCCTGACTATGGAACTGAACTTCTCCAGGCCGAGGGACTGACAAACCTCAAATTCCAACGACTTTAAGGGAGATGGACAGATTACATCGTCTTCACATCCTACTGTACCTAGCCTACTTTCTGTATGTCGACTGTGAAGAAGTCCTACTGTGTAGGCGAACCGTTTTGGAAATAAAGTGTCCTAACTTGTTGCATATGTGTCTTAAAAACAAAAACAAAAAAATATTAAAAAAAACAAAAACTTAAAATAATCTTAAATAACAAAAAAAAATTAAATTAAACATAAAAAAAAAAAAAATTATTATAAATTAAATACCCTAACGGGGTTTCACGTTGGTGATTGTTATGAAGGGAAGTTGTAGGATGTTACCTGAAAGTCAGGGAGGGTTGGGGGTTGAAGGCTTTGAGATGGAGGGGGCTAAATGTGAGTTTGTTAAATGGGAAGTGTAGCAGAGGTGTGAACGCGGGCTGTTGGAAGGATACCCGACAGGCTGGATTGGTATCGAGAAATGAAGTTGAGGAATGCGAAATCATTAAGAGGGCTGTGTGATGGTTAGGTGAACTGAGAGACAGGATCGTAAAAGTGGTTTTGTGTAGGTTACTTGTAGGTAGGATCGTTAACCCATTGAAGGGTATTGTCCCCCATCAAATGCGTGGAGATAATTAGATTAGATTAGTAAAGAATGAAGTTAAACCCTCAGGGGGATCGGTGAAGGTGATGTATTCGTTTTCTGCAAGGATCCTTCCGTCATGTGATATACGACGAAACCTAGACAAGGTTTGTAGAGGGTGGGGGTGTGGTTCTGTGAGGGGATGAGACTGCATGCCATGTAGTTTACTTATTGAGAAGGGCTAGAGGAGTTAGTGCTGTTTTTATTTGTTTATAAGTATGTTTGTACAGAGGGTAGGGGGCCATGAGGTGTCGGTTCAGCCGTGCTTTAAGTCAAGATAACGGGTGGGTTAGAACGGAGGGTGTCATAAGAGCTTTAGATATAACAAGGTAGATTAAATAAATATATTTCGTGGGTGAGAGGGGGAGAAGGGGATAGTGAGGAGAGAAGGAAGATCCTTTGCGGTAACGATCTGTCGAACGATGTGTCGTAACAGAGATTAGTATGGGAGGAGGGGAATCAGGCTTTCCTCCAGAGAGGTATAGAATGCCTAACGTTTAGGGATTCTCGTAAATCTTGATTGATAATGAGTGAGTGAAGGGGTTTTCATAGGTTGGGTGGAGACAGGGGGTCCACAGCGGGCTCGCCTCCTGGGGGGGGGGGGTCGTGAGGAGTGTTGTGAATGTGGGTTATGGAATGGATTCGAGGTTTTCATTGAGACTATTATGGCATCCAAGTGTGAAGATAGAGCTCAAGACTCGTTATTTAGATAAACACTTATCAGAATGTAGGTTTAATACAGTAGATTTTTTTAATGTATAATATTGATGAGTATCAGTCTTGGTATGACATGATACTTGAGTAATAAGTTATTTGCGACAACATGAAGTGTGATTTAGTTTTGTATGTATGTTACGTGCTGAGTTTTTGCATGATTGAGTTATACTTATATACTGTTTTGCTTTGGCATACGTGCATCTAGTAATGTGATTTTGTGAAACTTTGGTGTTGTGTGGTGTGTGTGTGTGTGTGTGTGTGTGTGAGTGTGAGTGTGTGTGTGTGAGTGGGTGGTGTGTGTGTGTGTGTGTGTGTGTGTGGGTGTGTGTGTGTTTTGTGTGGTGTGTGGGTGTGTGTGTGTGTGCTGTGTGTGTGTTGTAGTTTACTCTCCTATTGTACTCACCTATTTGTGGTTGTAGGGGTCGATCCTAGCTCCTGGCCCCGCCTCTTCAACCGGTTGCTACTTTAGCCCCTCTACTGCGCCCCGCTCCATGAGCTTTATCAAACCTCGTCTTAAAACTGTTATGGTTCCCTGCCTCCACTACTCATTTTCTGGCTATTCCACTCCTTACACTCTATGACAGAAAAATACTTCCTACTATCTCTCTGACTCATTTGTGTCTTCAACTTCCAATTGTGGGCCTCTTGTTTCTGTGTCCCCTCCCTGGAACATCCTGACCTTTGTCCACCTTGTCTAATACCACGCAGTATTTTATATGTCGTTAATCATGTCACCCCTGAACCCACCTTCCCTCCAGTGTCGTCAGGCCGAGTTTTCCCTTAATCTTTCTTCATAGGACATTCCCCTTAGGCTCTTGGAACTAACCTTGTCGCAAACCGTTGTACTTTTTCTCTAGTTTCTTGACGTGCTTTATTAGTGCGGGTTCCAAACAGGTGCTCAACTCCAGTATGGGCCTGACATACACGGTGTAACAGTGCCTTGAATGATTCCTTACTAAGGAATCGGTATGCTGTTCTCAGGTTTGCCAGGCGCCCCCATATGCCTGCAGTAGTTATCTGATTGATGTGTGCTTTTCCAGAGACATGCTTGGAGTTATACTCACCCCAAGATCTTTCTCCGGAGTGAGGTTTGCAGTCCTTGAAGCCACCTAGCCTATACTCTGTCTGGGTCTTCTGTTGCCCTTCCCCTATCTTTCATGACTTTGCATTCGGCAGGATTAAATGTCGAGAAGCCATTTGCTGGACCAGGTGGTCCCAGTCTGTCCAGTCTCTTTGAAGTCCTGCCTGGTTCCTCATCAGATTTAATTTCTCCTCATTAACTTCCACATCATCTGCAAACAGGGGACACTTCTGAGGTCTAACACCCTTCCGTCATGTCGTTTCACATATACCAAAAATAGCACTGGTCCTAGGACCGACCCTGTGGGGACCCACCGCTCGTCACAGGTGCCCACTGTGATACATCATTACGTACCATGATTCGTTTGCCTCCCTGTCAGGTGATCTCCTGTATTCATTGCAGTGCCCCTCCTGTTATATGCGCCTGATACTCCTAGCTTCTGCACTAATTCTCTTGTGAGGAACTGTGTCAAAGGCCTTCTTGGCAGTCCAAGAAGATGCAATCAACCCACACCTCTCTCTCTTGTCTTACTTCTGTTGTATTTTATCATAAAACTTCCAGAAAGGGTTGTGACACAGGATTTGCCTTCTCCGTGAATCCGTTGCTGGTTGGCATTTATACTCCTGTTCCGTTCCAGGTGCTCCACTACTCTCCTCCTGAAAATCTTCTCCATAATTTTGCATACAAACACGGCAATGAAACAGTCCTAAGAGTTTAGTTGCCTCTTTTCTGTCTCATTTTTAAAATGGGAAACTACATTTTGCCGTCCTCCATACCTCATGTAGTTGCCCAGATTCCAGGGGATGTGTTGAGATTTGTAAGTGGCACGGCACACATATCTGCTCCCTCTCTAAGGACCCATGGGAGATGTTGTCCTGTCCCATTGCCTTTGAGTATCGATTTCCCTTAGAGCAGTTTCTTCTCCTCCTCTCATCTGTATGTTGTCGTTCCGGTCCAACACTTGTTTGTGTATTCCTTGCTGGTTGTCCCCATCTGGTCTGTCCCCCCAGAGTCCTTCCTTGTCTCTACTGTAAATACTTCCTTAAATCTCATGTTGAGCTCCTCACATAACCTCTTTATCGTTCTTGTGAGTTCTCCACCTTCTTTTTCTCAGCCTTATCACCTGGTCCTTGACTGTTGACTTCCTCCTAATGTGCTTATACAGCAGTTACGTGTCAATTTGACTTTCGATGCTATGTCGTTTTTTCATACTGTCGCTGGTCCTCCCCTCCTTATCTGGGCATACTCGTTTCAGTCTCTTCTACTAACCTCCTTGTTTTTCCTGGTCCTATGCCTCCTGTACTTTGCCATTCCTCTGTTGCATCCTTGTGTTTTTGCCTCCCTACTCCTTCGGTAAACCAAGGACTCGCTTTGGTCTTCCTATTATTTCTGTTTCCCTTGGGAACAAAACTTTACCCCTCTGGCCTCCTTGCACTTTGTTGCCACATATTCCAACAACTCGTTTACTGATTTTTCCTACCATTTCTCTGTCCCACACTGAACCACCTGCAGGAAGTTTCTCATACCTGTGTAGTCCCCCCTTTTATAGTTTGGCCTGTCCCCTTCAGCTCCTTTTCCTTTCTCCACTTGTAACGCTACTATAAAGTCAAAACTCATAACCACAGATCGCCTAGCCCAAGGGGCCTCGTCGTAAGTGATATCATCAATGTCCTGAACGCTCAGTCTAGCCTGGCTCATCCTCCCTCTCTCTTCTGGTTGTGTCCCTAACATGTTGATGCATAGGTTGTCAAGTACCCACATCCGCATCATCTTGGCTCTCCCATTTCTCGGGACCCCCAATGTGGCTCCTGGTTTTCCCAGTCCGATCTCCCCCTGTGTTTAAATCGCCCATTACCAGTAAACTTTGCTCTGCACGAGTGAGCTCCCTTCTTGCCACCTCAGCAGTGTGTCCACCATCACCCTGTGTTTTCTACGTACAACCACTCTTGGGCCTACTCTGCAGTTCTGTGGTGGGTTATACATCAACTCCAATAATGTCTACTTTATGTTCTCCGGACGAATTGTACCTACAATGTATATCTTTCGTCCAATCCTGACCATGCCTTCCAATTCCTCAAATCCCCCGTCGGTGTTTTATTAGCGCAGTGCAACCCCCCTCCCCCTCTATCCTTCTATCTTGCCTCAGGATCCTGTATCCTGTTGGGAAGATTGTGTCTGTTATTGTCCTCAGCGAGTTTTAGTTTCTGTGACTGCTATGATGTCATGGGATTTTCACTGATTTTTCATTTTACCACTCTCATGTTTTATTCGTATATTTCCATCCGCGTTTGTGTACCAAACCTTTAGTTTCTTTTCTATCATTGAGGTCATGCAAGAATAATTGGGGTTGGGGAGCGAGGAAGCCTTGGTGGGGGGGCCTTAAATGGGGCTTGGTGTAGGTGGGGTTCTGTGTTGATGGGGGTGGGGTCAGAATGCCCATAAGGACAGCTGTGGGGTGAAGGATTGGTGATATGGGGTTGGTGGCAAGGAACAGTGAGTGGGTTGTAGACTAGTTGCTCAGTAGCGTTGGGAAAGGTCGAGGGTGGAGTCTATGGTGGGAGAATTCTGTGGGGTGTGTTTGCCCTTCCTCCCTGTGTCTGGGTTCCCTGCTCAATTTCATAGCTTCTCGTTCCTCCTAGCGTCTCTGTACCCTCACTTTTTCAGTGTAGTCCTTTCTTCTTGTGTTCTGTCGCGGTCGAGGATATTGCTATCTGTACCCTCTTAGTCCCTCAGCTGGCTTTCCTCTGCAAATCCTGATCGAAACTGATTCTCCCTTGAAAGTTACTCTGACAGCCGTATCCTTTACCACTCGCAAACCACCCTATCTCTTGAAAATATGTCACCTGGGTCATATTGGCCCTCCCCTATTGTTTTCATGATGCCTTCAATCATTTTATTCGCCTCCTGTTTTATTTCTTCAGAAGATGGCCCCCTTGGCTTTCTTGAGGCCGTACACAAAAACTGAACCTCGCCCCTTTCCTCCTCCCACTTGATCTCCATCTGCAATCCTCTGAGCATTTATTTCATTCCATTGATATTTCTTGCCTTCAGTCCCTGTCATATCTGAAACTTTCTATTCTCAGAACTTCTTTCCTGACCAGCTGTCCCCTTGCTACGCAGTTTGCTGGTAGAATCTCTGCATATAGCCTACCTTCATTGTCTTCGACCTGTCCCGTTTGATCATAGTGTGCTGATCGTCTTTTTCCCTGGCCCACTGGGGTCTGATTAGGCCTTCGTGTATGGCATGTCTCCGTTGTTGCTTACCATTTCCCCTATGTCTGCGCCTGACCTTTGAATTTCCTGATGTCACATCTGAATTGTCATTTTCCTCATCTACTCTGTTTCAGGCTTTGCAGTTTCTCTTCTAAGCACTGTATCCAGCTTCTTCTGCTGCTAAGAACCTGTACTTCCCACTTCCTGCCACTCTTCAGCTATCTGTCCTCCATTTTTACCAAGCTGCTAGCTACTATCTTCCTTCCCCCACCTTCCTCCCTTTTTTGGAGCTCTATCTCCCATCTTTCCTCCCTGTTCGACTTCCCAGATCTCTGTTTTTCCGTCCTCTAAGGCCACCCCATTTTTTTTTTTTTTTTTTTTTTATTACCACAGACAGAAAGGCAGAGGAGGGAGAGGGTGTGGGGGGAGAGGAAGGGTAGAAAGAGGGAGAGAGAGAGAGAGAACGGGTAGAAATAGGGAGAGAGAGGAGGGAGTATGGGGTGAGGGATACGAACCAAGGGGGAGAGAGAGGAAATGTGAAGGGGGGAGAGAACGGTTTAAGAGAGGGAGAAAGAGAGGGAGAGGGAGAGGGAGAGAAAGAGAGAGAGAGGGAGAAAGGAGGCGAGGGAAACAGGCTATGAAGAGAGAAATGGAGAGAGGAGAGAGAAGCTATAGAGAGGAGAGGAGGGTGAGATATTGGGGGTTATTGGAGTGAGGGAGAGAGAGAGAATGGAGAAGAGAGGTAGAGAGGAGAGAGAGGAGAGAGAGAGAGAGAGGGAGAGCGAGAAGGGAGAGAGAGGGAGAGAGGGGGGAGAGAGAGGGAGAGAGAGAGGGAGAGAGAGAGGAGAGAGAGAGGGAGAGAGGGAGATAGGGAGAGAGAGAGGGAGAGAAGAGAGGGAAGAGAGAGAGGGAGAAGAGAGAGAGAGAGAGGAGAGAGGGAGAGAGAGGGAGAAGAGAGGGAGAGAGAGAGGGGGAGAGAGGAGAAGAGAGGGAGAGAGAGAGGGAGAGAGAGAGGGAGAGGAAGAGGAGAGAGAGAGTTAGAGAGAGCGGGAGAGAGTCGAGGGAGAGAGAAGAGAGTGAGAGAGAGTGCGATGCGAGGAGCTGGGAGCGCCGGGCTCGACGGTCGCTGTCTGCGCGCGCGGTGTCGCGTCTGCTCTTTCGCTCGGGCGCTCGCTCGGGCGACTCTGCGCGTCTATGCTCGCGCGCTTGCGCGCTCGTGCTCTCCGTCGGTAGCGTCGCGGGCGCTCTCGCTCGCTCCTGCGTGCGCTCGCTCGTGCGTCGCTGCTCGGTCGCTCGCGCCGGCGCTGCGTCTTGCCCTCTCTCTTGCTCGTATTGCTCTCGTGGTCGCTCTCGGTTCTCTCTGTCTCGCGGCTCTTGTCTCCACACTGGTCGCTCTCACGTTCGCTCTCTGTTCTCTGCTCTCTGTTCGCTCGCTCTCGCTCTCTCTGGTTCCTTCGCTCTATTCTCTACTCTCGCTGTTCTGCTCCTCTGTCGGGTCTCTGCGTCTCTTTCTCTCTTGCTCGCTCGCTTTCTCATCTCTCGTCTCTTTCGCTCTCGTCTCTTGCTCGCTCTCTGTGCGTCGCTCTCTCTCGTTCGCTTACTGTGCCTCTCTTTCTCTGTCGCTCTCGTTCTCTCTCTCTCTCTCTCTCCTACTCTCTCCGCTCTCTCGCTCGCGTCTCTCGCTCTCTCGGCGCTCTTACTTCCTCTCTCTTTCGCTTCGTCTGCGCTGCGCTCGTACTCTCGCTCGCCTCTCTCCTCTCGCTTCTCTCCTGCTCTCTCTCTCGTTGCTGCTCTTTCTCTTTGCTTGCTCTCTCTCTCTCTCTCTCTCGCTCTCTCTCTCTGCTCGCGCTGCTCTCTCTCTCTCTATCTCTCTCGCTCCTCTCTCTCGCTCTTATCGATCTACTCTTTGTCCTCGCCCCTCTCTTTCCCACCGACTCCCCCACTCTCTTGCCCCGGAACTTACGGTCTAGTCCTGCCTGTGTTGGTCTTCGTACCCCAACCCCGGCACAGCAGAGAGTCCACACCCACACGATAAGAGGAGATGTGCGCGCATGTGTGTGATGAGCACGGACATATGATAATCTCACCCAGAAAACCACAACCCATCTGAGACTCCGATCAACCTCACGAGAAACCATAAACCACAGAGAGAAGATACTAACATAAATCAAACTAACTAGCGAGAGTTAACCAGTCAAACTTTCCCCCAGTTAAAGATATAACTAAAACTACCATGAGTAACCCAATACTAGCATCATCTCAGATTGTACTGTCTTTAGTGTCCCATAGAACCATTATCTCTCAACTGATTGATCAGGGCTGAAGTCCCAATAGCCACGACCTTAATCTCCTGCTTAAATCCCTTAACTCCAACGAAATTTTATCTTCCTACTACTGCTAGTGTTGTGTGTATGATAATCGCACTGGAGCAGGGTTTTAAGATAGCCGGTTACCAGTGACCGCTGGGCCTGCTCTATCACTCAAGACTTCCCCCCAACCACAAAACTGTTGATTTGTAAGTATCCTGTTCAGAGGGACGTCCATCCAGCTGCCTGATGTCGATGCGTATCGCTGTACGAAGCTTGCTGTACGATGACTCGCGGCACCTCGCCCTTCCGGCACTGACATTCTCGGCTATTCTTTTCCCTTCGTTGCCTTTTGAGTCCTCATTTACCACACTTATCACATGTTATACTGCTACTTTTATGATTTACACTTCACTTCTGGTAAGTACACTACTTATTTGTGATGACACCCAACCTGTTATGGCGGCGCTACTCCCTCAGGCCTACTGCTGCCACCACCTCTGCTTATATATATTTATGTATATGTATGTATATATATATATATCCCCTTTCTGGCTAGCTTGTTCACACTGTGTGCTACATCACATTTTTCGTTAGCCACCCTCTCTTAATTCTATTTGGTCTTTTCTCTTTAGTCACTCGCTTTGTACTTTGTATATGTGTAACAATGTGGCAACAGGTGCCAACTAGGCCTCAACGAACTGGCACTTTGAAATTTTGTTGTATAATTTCAGGCTTTCTCTCGCCTTTACTTTATTTATTTTTGCTAATACTTTGGTTATCACTTGTAGGGTTGTTCACTGACGTTGTCACTAACACTGGTTGCTTCTAGCTGCTAAAACACGCCCTAAAAGCACTAAGATTCTCGGAGCCTGGCGCTTGTGACCCACTACACTGTCCCACTGTGTGTGTACTCACCTAGTTGAGGTTGCGGGGGTCGAGTCCGAGCTCCGTGGCCCTCGCCAGTGTGTGTGTGTGTGTGTGTGTGTGTGTGTGTGTGTGTGTGTGTGTGTGTGTGTGTGTGTGGGTGGGTGTGGGTGTGGGTGTGTGTGTGTGTGTGTGTGTGTGTGTGTGTGTGTGTGTGTGTGCGTGTGTGTGGGTTGTGGGTGTGGTGTGGTGTGGTGTGTGTGTGTGTGTGTGTGTGTGTGTGTGTGTGTGTGTGTGTGGTGTTGTGTGTGTGTGTGTGTGTGTGTGTGTGGGTGGTGTGTGTGTATATATATCCCTTTCTATTGTATTGAGCCTTTGTCATGGGTCAGACGTTATGTAATACTTTATATATGTATGATTTGATTCTTTTTAAAGTTTATGATTATGGTCTGTACCCTGATACCGGTTTGATATCAATGCTAAGCTCTTGATGTTAAGGTGTAGTCTGTATGGTATACAGACTTATCTAGACAGTTTAGTGACGTAGGCCATTTGTGTCAGAGATTTTCTGTATGGGTTTATTGTAAGAGTATTGCGCTTCCGTTTTTGTGTTCTAAGCTGTATTCTTTTTCTTTTTATTCGTATGTTGGTATATGTAAAGCTGTATTGTTAGGGATACGTATGTAGATGTTCTAGTAAGATTATGATGTTAGGTTTTGGTTTTTTGATTAATGTGAAGGATGGAATTTAACTGATATAACTTCTTTGTATATTTTATGTTCAAGTGTATTGACCCTTTGTCAGATGTCTTGTTATATGTACAATTTATATATATGCAACGTTTTGCATCAATGAATGTGTATATATGTCAATTCATGACCCTGTGACAGTATTTTTTTTAGCTATGTTCTTGCCATAAGTTCTTGTTGTATGTTTGGCAGTAATATCTTGCGAGCATATAGGTGCAATCCGTTTGTCAGTTAATTTGATTGAGATCCATACTGTTTCTTTATTTTTATGTTAAACTGTATTGGTTTTAAATAAAATATTAAAAAAATAACGTGCTACCAAGGAATCTTTATTCCAAATAGAGAAATAAGAACCAATAGAAATGATCCAAATGGATGAACAATAGGCTAAAATATTTTAGGGCAGAAGAAAAGAATTTATAGGCGAATCAAAAGAGGTGAGGGTCATCTTGTGAAGCAATGTATTAACATTGAGAGAGAGGTTAAAAAAAGGAAAAGAAAAGCTTAGCGGGAATATGAAATTAAAGTTGCTAAGAATTCGAAAACAAACCTTAAAGGTTTTAACAAGTTTACAGAACTGGGTTTAGAAAAAAACTTAGGTCTTCATAAAACCAACTCTGGACAGCTTATTTACAAAAAGTGTGAAATGTTCTCAATTGTTAATAATAATTATTTCTTCAAGATTTTTTACACAGGAAAACACTAAGTCCCAGTAATTAATTTTTATAGTGAGCCTGAAGAAGAGAAATTAAATAATATCAGTCACTCGTGATATGGTATTCAAACAGGTTGACTGATTAAAGCGAGACAGATCTCCAGGGCTTGTACTTTTTTTTCAAGGATTTTTAAAGAATGCGATACAGAACTTTGTGAACCATTACTAACCTTATTAATATATCTTTTCAAATAGGTGTAGTGTATGAGAAGTGGAAAATGGCTAATGCAATTTCTATTTTTGAAGCAGTGGATGTCATTACAGTCAAATTACCACCAAATAGGCCTGACCTCAATTTTAGGCATATTTCTAGAATCCATAATAGCTGATATTATAAAATGCCATTTTGATAAGAATAATTTGATCTATGATACTCAGCATGGATTCACGAAGGGCTGTTCCTGCCTTACTAATTTACTGACTTGCTTCACTAAAGTATTTGAGGCAACTGATCACGATAAAGAATGCGGTATTATTATTGTTTGTAAAGCTTTGAAAGAGTACCACACACAAGACTGTTAAAAAAATGGCAACTCATGGTATTGAGGGAAAATTCCTGCCATGGATCGAGGCGTAACTGACCAACAGGAAGTAAAAAGGGGTGAAATCTGGGTGGAGATCTATAAAAGTGGTGTTCTACAAGGATCAACTTTAGACTCACTGCTGTTCATAATAATGTCCTTGAAGGGAAAATAAAAAGTGATATGAGCAAATTCGCTACGATACAAAAGTAGGTAGAATAACTGATACGGAGGAAAATACCACTGCACTTCAGGAGCATTTAGACAAAACTCCTGATGCATTTAGACAAGGTACAGATGCAATTCAGTTTAGATAAATGCAAAGTCCTGAAGCTCGGGAATGTTCATAACCCCAGTACTTATAAACTAAATAATAAAGAACATGGCCGTTCAGAATGCCAGAAGGTCAAGGGAGTTTTGGTAAGGATCAACCTGAAGCCAAGTCAATAGTGCCTAAACTTTCATAATAAAGCAGATTACTGGGATCTATATAAAAAAGGATAAGCAACTGAGATTATATTACACCCATACATATCATTAGTAAGGCTTCTTATAGATTATGAAGATTATTTCTGGTGTCCATATTACAGAATGTATATAAATTCGTTAGAAAAAAATCAGAGAAGAATGACAAAATTAATCCATTGCATAAGAAATCTTCCAATACGAAGAAAGATCAAATCCTCTAACCTACATTCTCATGTGAGACGTGGAATGAAGGGAGACATGATTGAAGTGTATAAGTGGAAGATATAAACACGGTTCTGAGGATGTCCTTCCATGAATGAACTCGAAATATTGGATTCAAATTGGACAAGTTTGGATTTAGAAAAGATATAGCAAAGGACTGGTTTGAAAAAAAGAGTAGTCGATGAGTGAACTGTTTGACTAGTAGGGTTATTAAAGCTAAAACCTTGGGAAGCTTCAAATTTAGGTTAATTAAATACATGAGTGAGAGAGGTTGTATTTATATGGGACTTGCATATGAGTTAATAATTACCAAAATTTATTCCTTCGACAGCAAAGAAAATGGGTTCGGCGAATATTTTTGATAGTGGGTTTGGATTTGAGAAGGACCTGCCTAATATGATGCAGTGTTCTAACTTTCTTTTGTTCTAGTCATGTTCGTTTTAACAACATAAATACTTAAGCTCATTGACACTTCGAATTTCACTAGATATGTTCACAATAGTTAAGTTCGCTTTGAGTTCAATATATGATTTACTCTATGAGCTCAACTCATCTTGTTCACAGTGAACTCATTATTCATGTTCATCATGAGCTTTATCTTTCATATTTACTGACCCTCATTAGTTATGTTCTAGTTAAGCACTACGAGTCACGTTGATTGAGTGCCTTACTAGGTAGGTTCATTGTAAGCCTCACTTATCATGCTCGCTCTGACCCCTCACTAGTTATAGTCTCTGTGAGTCTCAGTACTTATGTTCACTGTGTGCCTCATTAGTGACGTTCACTGTGAGCCTCACTAATGTTCAGTGAGTGCCTCACTAGTTAGGTTCATGGTGTCCCTCACTATTTATGTTCTCTATGTGCAACACTAATTATGTTCACTGTGAGCCACACTAGTTATGTTCAATGTTTGCTGTAATAGTTATGTTCATTGTGAGCCTCGCTTGTCATATTCAATGTGTGTATCTCTATTCACTTTCACTGTGAGCCTAATTAATCATGTTCAATGTGTGTATCACTAGTCATGTTGTGGTATGATAAGAGTGTGTTACGTTTTATTCGGCGTATGTGACACCCATATAGGCATGCTTCCCGACCATGTAACTAGGTGCTAAGGGTTTAACTATCAAAGAGCCCTGTCATTATACCAGTACCTCGGTTCAACCATTCAATCACAAGGAAGCCAGCCAAGCTGCGAAGCGATGTGGTGCACTCTTGGAAGCAACTTTGGCAGACTTACCTTCTCTGCTGGTTGCTCACGGTTCAGTGTGTCTTGTGTTTGCATTTGTCTCATTGATCATTGTGTCTCATGCTTACTCTCTGCCTCCTTGCACTTAGGTTATAATATTCTGTAAATACCAGCTTGTTTCGTGAAGGAAATTTAATTCAGTTATTCTCTGCTGTCTTTTACTTGTGCCTAAATGGTAATCGCTTTAAGGCAAGATGTGCAGGCCATATCTACACCTGTGCTCATAATATGGAAGCCTGTCCGGGATTTTGTCTCTGAATTGTCTCTACGATCCCGCCTTCAGTTTTGCGTTGCATCCTGCAAGTCATTCTGTGCTATTGCTTCATGTTGTGTTGAGATTATTATAGTATTTGGTAATAGTGGGTTATGCCACGTATTAGGAGATTGGTGACCGACTGATTTCCCAAGACTATTTATACAGCGCTGCTGCCGAATTGCTCGTACTATTGGCATAGAGTATCGACAAACGTTTACTGCTGCTTGTATTAACAATTAAAGTTTGACTGGAGTAACATGGCATACCAAACTGGGGTTTTTGCTGCTACAGGAGCTAATAATCGCCGATCCCCGCTGCAGTTCCCCCCAAATGCAGGTGAGCAAACTCCTGAGTGACCAGACCAACAGACACTTGGGGAAATTGGCGGTGAGTCTGGATTGTCTAGAAGAGAGTCAGGTGCATTTGTACCCGAGTTAGCTAAACTCAACCTTGAGACGGCCAGTGAACAACGTGCATTTGCTAAGGAGTTTGACAGAGAGGAGAGGAAGCAGTTTCAGTCTACTGTGGTTGACAATTTCAGTGTTCAGAAATCGGTGTCACTAGTTCCTCGGTTTTCTGATTCTGAGCCTGAACAATTTTTTGAGTCTTTCGAAAATCAGGTTCAAGCATTGCAGCAGCACTCGTACTTACAGCATTATACGGCAAATCGCAGGAATTTACATTGTATTTTGATGATAAGGAGTTTTCTAATTATGACGTTGTGAAAGCAGCTGTATTTGGCGCATATCAGTGCATTCTTGCCAAATATAGGCAGGAATGTCTTGATATGGTCAGCCCCACGTGGACTTTGTTCGTGGGTAATCTAAAAATTCCACGAAGTGTTATAAAAACCACTGGTGGCACTAATTTTAGTGGGATAGTGAAAATGGTCCTAATGAACAACCTCCGTGAATCAGATGGACCAGAGGTTCGGATGTTCTTAGACCAGCAGATTCACTGACACAAGAGGAGATATAAAAAAGACCTGGAAAACACTTTCCCAGATTCTGGGGACCCACAAACTAAAAAAAAAACAAGAATATTGTTCTAACTAAACCTCATGAAACACCACTGCATCCCACTGATACAGCTAACAAGATACACGACTTCTTCTCAAACATAGGATCTAATCTCGCCAGTAAAATCCCATGTACCAATGCCTGTGCTGGGGACTACCTAGATGGGAATTTCCCAAATTCCTTCTATCTTGTACCAACTGAGCCCACGGAAGTCACGGCGATCATAAAGTCACTTAAAAATAACTTGGGGAATCTGTCTCATGTCCCACCATTATTGTACAAGCGAGCGGCCCATGTCCTTTCGCATGCTATTACATTAGTTTTTAACAAGTCACTAGAAACTAGCACTTTCCCGACACTACTCAAGACAGCAGGGGTTACACCAATACATAAAGGTGGTGACCCTACAGACGTAAACAACTATAGGCCAATATCAAACTTACCATTGCTATCCAAAATCTTCGAGACACTCGTGCACAGGAGACTATATTCATTTATAGTGTCAGAAAACATACTCAACCCCTGCCAATTTGGATTCAGGAAAAATAAAAGCACTAATGATGCAATTATAAAAATGCTAGACCTGCTATACACAGCATTGGAAAATAAGTAATATCCGCTAGGAATTTTTATTGACCTAAGAAAAGCGTTTGACACAGTAGACCACGGCATCCTACTCCACAAACTTGACCACTATGGTATAAGAGGCCATGCGCTTGCATATTTTAAATCCTACCTTTCTAATAGGTATCAGTATGTCACCATTAAAGACACAGCCTCATCAATATGGCCACTTGATACTGGAGTTCCGCAGGGAAGTGTCCTTGGACCCCTGCTCTTCCTCATTTACATCAATGATCTTCCAAACATATCCCAACACCTGAAACCCATTCTCTTTGCTGACGACACGACTTATGTCATCTCCCACCATAATCTTGCCACCCTCAACACCATTGTTAACGAGAAGCTGCTCAAAATATCGACTTGGATGACAGCAAAACCTACTATATTATGTTTGGTAGCAGAGCAGGTGTTGCGCAACTTAACATTAAGATCGACAACACACTAATTGCCAGACATAATGAGGGCAAATTCCTTGGCCTATACCTCGACAACAACCTAAATTTCAGCACCCATATCCAACACATAACAAAAAAAGTATCCAAAACGGTGGGGATCCTCTCCAAGATACGATACTACGTACCGCAAACTGCCCTTCTCACACAATACCATTCACTTACATATCCATACCTCACCTATGCTATCTGTGCTTGGGGTTCAACTGCAGCAACACACCTAAAGCCAATAATAACCTAACAAAAAGCCGCAGTAAGAATAATCACTAAATCCCATCCCTGGCAACACCCCCCCTCCACTCTTCATAGATCTAAACTTACTCCCTGTTCAGAACATCCACACTTACTATTGTGCAATCTGTATCTACAGGACCTTAAACTCCAATATTAACCTTGACCTAAAACGCTTTCTTAATAGTTGTGACAGGATCCACAGGGATAACACCAGACACAAACATCTCTGACATTCCCCGTGTTCGACTAAACCTTCACAAAAATTCAATGTATTTCAAAGGACCTAAAATCTGGAACACCCTTCCTGAAAACTCCAGAACTGCAGACACATTCATCACTTTTAAAACTACAGTTAAAAAACATCTTACCTCCCTGATCCACCCCGACAACTAACTACATGATAACCACCTGGTGGTTCACAATTACACTCACCCACTGACTATAAACCCAGAAATACTAATCTTAATCTTAAAATAATAAATCCTAACTAGTCATAAGTTTGTATATGATACTCCAATATAGACACCTTGTATTGTGCCAAAACAAAAGCATTCACATTGCTAAACTCACAAATTATGATGTAGTCACTTAGCCTTAATACCATAATCTGTAAGGATTTAATGTTAAGAATTAATCTAAGTCTGCTCGAAATGCCTAGCCATGATAGGTGTCCTAGTGGCCCCCTCTGTAATTAGTATTTTATAAGATGTAAACGACACAATACCCAAAACCTGTAAACCCCACATTGTAACTCTTATAGAGAATAAACTTGAATTGAATTGAAGTGAGTGGCAACTGCATCAGAGGCGGCTAGGCTTGCTGACACATTTGAGTCCAACTGCTGCTTGTCCCAGCAGTCTCGTATAGACCGAGATAGTCTCAGACGAACCTCTGATTAGAGTGCAAAGAGAGAGGCTGGATCTCAACAGCGACGTCTTTCTCAAAGCCAGCTCGGTGAACAACAACGTCTTCCTCAAGGTCAGCATGATGAACAACGACGTCTTCGTCAAGGTCATTATGGAGCCAGAGACAGGAATCCTGGAACCATCATTAGCTGCTACTGTCGTAAAATTGGTCACATAAAGGCTACTTGCCCCAAGTTAGCTAACTCAACAGTTAGTAGTAAGTTCAATGATAACTATTTTGCCTTAGGCAAAATAGTTATCATTGAAAAAAAATCTCCTTAAGGAGAATGAAAATCCCATTAAGGTATCCACCTTCAGGGATACCTGATGAGAGTACATTATACTCACCAATGTTATTAGAAACTTATGGGGGAGCGGTGTTTTCTGTTCCTGGTGAATTCCCCATGAATGATGCTGTTTATTGTTTGGCTATAATAAAGGTGGTGTCTGAGCCTATAGTAACCACCGAAACCTCTTCTCCGATGTTGGTCATAACTCAAGAAATGTACAAAGGAATCATAATAATAATAATAATAATAATAGTAATAATAATAATAATAATAATAATAATAATAATAATAATAATAATAATAATAATAATATCTTTATTTACTACAGGTACATGTACATGGCATACAGGCCTAGCTGACATCAATGACATACTACTATATTGAAAGCTGTTAGTTATACTGATCATTTCGGGCAAATTATGCCAGGTTTGTCCCAGAATGCAACCAACACCAGTCGACTAACACCCAGGTACCCATTTTACACTGATGAGTGAACAGAGATAGCAGATGTCTTATGGAAATACGTCCCTAATGTTTTTCAGCCCTACCGAAAGAGATTCTAACTCCGGACCTTAGTGTGTGAGCTGAGTGCTCTAGCGATCGAGCTACGGGACATCCAAATGTCTAAAAAGATGCTGACCTGTCTTTGGAGGACTGCGATCTAGAGTTAAATATTATAAGGAAAAATGGCCTGGGCCTTGTAATTCTAGTGAAAAGTCCCTGATCAGCCTTCCTATTCCAAGGTCACAGGATGGCCAGACGTTTCTGATTCCATGCCCGCGGGACTGTCTTTGCGTAAAGAGCAACGAAAAGATCCTATTTTGACCTCTGTTTTTAAAGCTGTCATGGGCGAATCCAAGTCACATCACCCAATTAAATATGAAATTAAACAGTCTGCTAGTGCTTTAAACTTCCCCATACCTCCTGGTAAGGAGGTAGTGGGGAAGTTTAAAGCTAGACAACCTGGTAGTTCTTAAGAAGATCAGGAATCACGTCAGATCAGGAATACATCTTAATGTATATATTACTGGTGTGGAGGTTCATTCACCCCCTTACAGTTTCTTCTCCTATCCCCACTCAGGTTTCTTCCTCTCCTCTTACCACTCAGGTTTCTTCCTATCCTGTCCCCTCTCAAGTTTCTTTCCAAGAATCCTCTAACTTCTCATCTTCTCCATTCGTTGGTAACTTCTATTGTTTCTCCAGTCTTTACTCGATCCCTGCATCTGCTACCTCTGACACCATGCTGTCTGCAGCCTCCCTACCATCTCCGCATTTATCACATTTATTGAAGAGACAAAACCAGTGATGGACACCAATCCACCTCTCATTACTCAGCCCTCCACAGAACTTTCTTCGCAGTGTTCTAATCTTTCGCTCCTTATTAATTTCCCGCTATTTCTGAATGTAGACTTCACTAACACTACTAGACCATAGACACCCACTGCTTCACGTTACCAGTATATTTCCATTCTTAAATCATGACTTACTTACAGTGGAATATTCGTGGCCTCAGGAGTAATCAGGGTGAGCTTCAGGTATTGCTCTCCTAGTTTTGACCTGTTTGTGTCTGTTTACAGAAACCGAAATTACGCTCCGCTGTTATCCGTCCAGTCTCGGGCTATATTGCTTTCATCGGATCCCTTTCCCAATGCGACCTTTAATGAAAGTGCACTTCATATTCACACCAGTATACCACATTCTCTGATCATTGTTCACATTTCGGTGCATTACAGTGCAGCTCGCATTCACTTGAAAAAGTGGTATAGTCTGCTCTTTGTATCTTTCTCCTCGGCCTTTGTTTTTTTTTATTCCTGATGTTGCATTTCTGATTTCTTCCCTTCTTCCACCTCTCCTCTTATTAGGTGATTTTAATGCTTATCATTACCTCTGAAAGAAGAGGAAAGGGGAGGGTTTCACTGTGACACTCGTGGCGACTAGTCAGAGGCTCTTCTCACATCTCTGCCTCTTCCATGTTTTTAATAATGGGTACTCCCACTCATTTTGATCCTCGCACTCAAACTCTTGCATTGATCTTTCAATTTGCTCCTCTAGCACTGCACTCGACTTTACATAACCGCGATCAATTTCCAGTTATAAATGGGATGTAAAGATGGTAAGGGCTTTTTACTCGCGTCAATCCATCCTTTTTAGTGAGGAACATTCTACTTTGTTCATTCCTGATATGCTATTACAACTATTTTTGACATCAAACCTCAAGTAGGCACCCTCAGAAATGCATGCCATGGTGGTTTCCTACTTGCACTCGTGCAGTGCGTTTGAAACGCGCTGCATGAGGCCGATATCGTTACAGTAGGACCACAAAGCGGCTCATTGATTTTAAGCGAGTGAGGGCGGTTGCCCAACGTGTAATCCATGATGTAAAACGCACTTGTTGGCGGGATTATGTTTCTACCGTCACTTCCGCTTCCTCTTTGAACGCAGTTTGGAAAAAAGTATGGAAATTTAGTGGTATTCACTCTCCAGACCCTGCTCCCGTTATTAGGGTTGCCGGTGTCTGTATTACAAACCGTTTGAGATACTGACACTGTATCTTTCAGAGGCACAATCTCTGCTCCTCATTTCTTTCCACTAAGTCTGCCAGAGAGTTGTAGCCATTATAGTTTTCTTCTAGCATAGAAGTCTCTTAAAATGTGTCTAGAACTTGAGTCATCACCTCGCTTGCCAATCGTTGGCAGCTGGACCTGACGACATTCATATTCATATATTTCAACATTTACATTCGTTAGCTCTCGTGGTCCTGTTACGTCGTTTTTATCTTGTTTGGTCACAAGGGGCTCTTCCCTGTCCACGGAAAACTGCCGTTCTACCTGACTTTTCATGAATGCTGCCCACTATCGACCCATTGCTATTACTAGTACAATTTGCAAGTTGTTAGGTAAGACACATATGCAACAGTTAGGTATCTTTATTATGAAACGTTTCGCCTACACAGTAGGCTTCTTCAGTCAAGTACAGAAAAGTTGATAGAAGCAGAAGATACTTGAAGACGATGTAATCAGTTCATCACCCTTAAAGTTTTGAGGTGGTCAGTCCCTCAGTCTGGAGAAGAGCATTGTTCCATAGTATGAAACAATATGGAGAGGAAGTGACAGGATGGAGCTTTTTATAGCGCCAAGAGGTGAGACGTAGGCCACTAGGAGAGGTAAGAACTCAGATGCTGAGAGGTCAGGTCCCTCTCAAATCCAGCCGCTCTCACTAGTGGAAGTTGTCGGTACCAAGATACCCTTGTGAGGGACTGAGGGACTGACCACCTCAAAACTTTAAGGGTGATGGACTGATTACATCGTCTTCAAGTATCTTCTGCTTCTATCAACTTTTCTGTACTTGACTGAAGAAGCCTACTGTGTAGGCGAAACGTTTCATAATAAAGATACCTAACTGTTGCATATGTGTCTTACCTAACAACCTGTCGGTATTTTATACCATTCTAATGTTCAATCTGTCAGACACTGCAACACAAGGGTATCTTGGTACAGACCTGCAATCAACTTCGACAACTTCCACTAGTGAGAGCGGCTGGATTTGAGAGGGACCTGACCTCTCAGCATCTGAGTTCTTACCTCTCCTAGTGGCCTACGTCTCACCTCTTGGCGCTATAAAAAGCTCCATCCTGTCACTTCCTCTCAATATTGTTTCATACTATGGAACAATGCTCTTCTCCAGACTGAGGGACTGACCACCTCAAAACTTTAAGGGTGATGGACTGATTACATCGTCTTCAAGTATCTTCTGCTTCTATCAACTTTTCTGTACTTGACTGAAGAAGCCTACTGTGTAGGCGAAACGTTTCATAATAAAGATACCTAACTGTTGCATATGTGTCTTACCTAACAACCTGTCGGTATTTTATACCATTCTAATGTTCAATTTGCAAGTTCTTAGAAAAATCTAATAAATAGACGTTTAGTGCAGTGTTTGCAGTCACACAATAGTCTTTCCACTCACCAATTTGGCTGTCGTAAGGGCAGCCCCACTAGTGACCTTTTAATCTGTTTAGAACATAAGAACATAAGAACGAAGGAACACTCCAGCAGGCCTACTGGCCCATGCGAGGCAGGTCCAAGTCTCCTACGGGCTTAAGCCAATGCACCCAACCTAGTCAGGTCAGGTCACCTTGACTTAAGGGAGGAACACGGCAACCGTCCTGGTAGCACAAGCTAATTAGGTCCAAATCACACCCACCCACACCCACTCATGTATTTATCCAACCTATTTTTAAAGCTACACAACGTTCTGGCCTCTATAACTGTACTCGGGAGTTTGTTCCACTCATCCACGACTCTATTACCAAACCAGTACTTTCCTATATCCTTCCTGAATCTGAATTTTTCTAACTTAAAACCATTGCTGCGAGTCCTGTCTAGGCTAGATATTTTCAGCACACTATTTACATCCCCTTTATTTATTCCTGTCTTCCATCTATACACCTCAATCATATTCCCCCTAATTCTACGTCTTTCTAGAAAGTGAAGATTCAGGGCCCTTAGTCTATCCTCATAGGGAAGGTTTCTGATACATGGGATCAACTTTGTCACCCTCCTTTGTACATTTTCCAGAAGCATTTATATCCATTCTGTAATACGGTGACCAAAACTGTGCAGCATAATCTAAATGAGGCCTAACCAAGATGTATAGAGTTGAAAGAAACAACCTGAGGACTTTCCCATTATTTATGCTTCTTGATATAAAGCCCAAAGGGTTCTATTAGCTTTATTGCGAACACTTATGCACTGTTGCCTTGGTTTCAGATTACTGCTAACCAGAACTCCTAAATCTTTTTCGCAATCCGTAATATTAAGATCTACATTTTTTAGTTTATATGTGGCATGGTTATTGTCCTGTCCAACATTTAGAACTTTTTCATTTGTCTATATTTAAAAATGCATCTGCCACCTCTCCGACCACTGCATCAGTCTACTCAAAACTTCCTTGAGTGCTCTAAGTCCTCGTCAGAATGAATTCGACGGTCTATTTTGTGTCATCGGCAAAACTTGCTGATGTCGCTCTTTATGCCCTCATCCCATGTCGTTTAATGTATATTGTGAACAGCAGGGGCCCAACATGACCCCTGTGGACCCCCGCTCGTGACGCTTCCCCACTCTGATTTCTCCCCATTTTTGCAAACCCCTCTGCTGCCTATTTGTCAACCATGCCTTATCCAGGAAAAAATTTTCTCCTCCTATTCCTTTTGCCTTAATTTTCCTCAATAGTCTCTGATTGTGGGGCCCTGTCAAAAGCCTTAATGAAGTTCCCCGGGACACAATATCATATTCATTACCATGATCTACCTCCTCAAATCCTTAGTGAAAAAAGTTTAACAAATTCTAAGGCAGGAACGCCCCCTTTTTAAAACCATGTGAGATTCGTTGATTAATTTATGCTTTTCAAGGTGGCTGCGAACTGCCTCGGCAATTATTGATTCCATAAATTTTCCACTATGGAGGTTAGGCTTATTGGTCTATAGTTTGAAAACTAAGGACCTGTCACCTGCTTTGAAAATAGGTTTCACATTTGCCTTTTCCACTTATCTGGCACCATGCCAGTTTGTAGTGATATGTTGAAAAAAATTAGCCAAAGGTTTGCTAAGCTCCTCTATACATTCCTTTAGAACCCTTGCATACAGTTCATCAGGGCCTGGGGATTTGTTAGGTTTTAATTTATCTATTTGCCTAAGGACCGTGTCATTTGTGACCCTAATCGTGCACAGTTTATTATCGTCCTGTTCCACATAATTTATCATTTCTGGAATATCGCTGGTATCCTCCTGTGTAAAAACTGAGAGGAAGTATGTGTTAAAACTTCTACACATTTCCTTATCACTGTCAGTGAGCTGACCCGAAGGAACTTTTGAGTGGGCCTATCTTGTCCCTGATCTTACTTCTGTATACCTGAAAGAATCCTTTGGGTTAGTCTTCGAATCTCTTGCAACTTTAACCTCATAATCTCTTTTTGCTTTTCTAATTCCTTTTTTGTATTTCTCTCTTTAACTGAATATATCGATTTCTTAATTGCCCCTCTCCTCTTTTGATTTGCCTATATATGCCTCTCTTTTGACCAATTAGATATTTTAATCTATTGTTCATCCATTTAGGATCATTTTTGTTTGATCTGATTTCCCTATTTGGAACATAATTTGACTGAGCAGCTAGAACTATGCCCTGAAAAGCGTCAAATCGGCATCCATCACCACCTACCTGACCCTTAGTCAGGTCATTCCAGTTCAGCCCACCTAAGTAATTTTTTAGTCCTATGAAATCAGCCAAGCGGAAATCAGGGACAGAGACTTGATTGCCATTATTAAGGGAAATTCCATGATATATTAAAACTGAGTGATTTGTGATCACTTTCCCCAAGCTCATCATTAACCTCAAGATTATTAATTAGTGTTTGCCTACTGGCAAGAACCAAGTCAAGGAGGTTATTTCCCCTAGTTGGCTCTGTCACAAACTGTTTTAAAAAACAATCCTGGATCGTATCAAGAAAGTCACCTGACTCTAAATTTCCTGTCAAATTGCTCCAGTCAATCTGTCTATAGTTGAAATCTCCCATTAGCACATTTTCGTTTGTAGATGCCTTACGAATTTCTTCCCATAGAAGTTTACTGCACTCCCTATCAAGATTTGGGGCCCTGTAAATCACACCCAAAATTAGTTTTTTCTCGGCCCTCGAGAAGCTGTAACCAACAGATTCAGTGGCTGACGCTTCTAATTTTATATCTTGTCTAACACAACAATTTAAATTGTCTCTGACATACATCGCTACTCCACCACCCTTCCTGTTGACCCTGTCAGTGTGGAATAATTTATAGCCTTGTATGTGACATTCAGAGGGCATCTCTCTATCTTTCAGATTGAGTCAGGTCTCTGTTATAGCAATAATATCTATGTTTCCTGCACTTGCAATTAATCTTAGCTCATCTATCTTATTTCTTACACTCCTGCTATTAGTATAGTAAACCTTAAGGGAGCTAGTCCCTTTCTGCCCTGTGCTGTCCCCCTTTGTTTGCTGACCTGATCACTGTTTTTATTTATAACTTCATGCTGAATGGCTTTTATACATTTACTGTATCGAACCCTAGTGTTGCAACCTGCTTGTTTCCCACACACACCCATACCTCTATCTTCTATCAGTTTAAAATCATAGGCATTTCACCAATGGCCTTCTCAATCGAGTCTGCAAGTGCTACCACCCCAGCCCCAGAGAGTTGTACCCCATCCCTTGCATACATATCATGTTTGCCATAAAAGTTGTTCCAGTTGTCAATGAATGGGATTGCAAGTTCCTTGCAGTATCTGTCTAGCCAGCAATTTACACCAATTGCCCTAGACAACCATTCATTTCCTACTCCCCTTCTAGGCAAGATGCTACATATGATTGGGATTCCTCCCTTAGACTTAATGAAATCTATAGCTGACCTGTACTTATCTAGCAGCTCTTCTCTCCTACCCTTCCCAATATCATTTCCACCAGCACTGAGACAGATAATGGGCTTGTTCCAATTACCTGACATGATATTATCCAGCCTGTTGACTGTGTCCCCAACACCAGCTCCAGGGAAGCACACTCTATCTCTCATCTTCTTATTCCTATTACAAAAAGCACGGTCAATGTATCTTACCTGAGAGTCACCAACCACAAGAATGCGCTTACCTCCATTAGCAGGGACAGTAGTACCCTTACCTTCACTGGCCACTGAAGTACATTCATCCTGAAGAACAGAGAAGCGATTTCCTACCTTCAGATCTTCACTCTTAACTTTCCTTACTCTGATGCGCCTCCCATTGCTGTGAACCACTCGCCACTTCTAGCAGGTGCTGGACTGCACCTCACTGCTGGTAGCCGTTGCTACCTCCCCACCTACAGCCTCCTCACAGCGAGAGACAGACTGCACCTCACTGCTAGAAGCCTCATTTCCCACAACTCCAGCCACCTCTGACATTTTTTCTTAAAAAGATCTTGTCTGAGAGACATTTCCTAATGATATCAAGGCTGAAGGTGTCCCCTCATGGGTGTGTCTTTACATTTTCATAATAATTTGCTGTAATCTCTAGCCACCTTTACAACCGTTAGCAACAACGTTGGCTTGAGCTCATTAATAACAAATTCTATTCTATCAAGCTATGTTTAGGTTTCTGTTCTGTTTTCATCGATGTCATAGTTGGGAGACTACGCTCTCCCGTCTTCGCATCAGACACAAACGTTTCGCTCATTGATATCTCTTCACTGTATGACCATTATGGATTTCGCGTTTATATAATAATAATAAAAATAATAATAATAATAATAATAATAATAATAATAATAATGTTGCATCATATAGCTTAACTTGGTACTGCTAGCCGAAGAGTACACCAGTCAATCCTACATCACTGTTCACGATGTTCCAGGTGTTGCACACCCTCGTATGATTCGTTCAGTTAATCAAGACAGGTTGAAATACTTTTTGTCCTTTTATATTTCACATATTTAAGAATATGTTAGAGAATACAAGGTTATCATTGATGATAGAGGTAATGTCAGTGGTCCTAATCCTTTTCAAGTGTATCCCATTACTAGTGAATTTTGTTGAAAGAGTATCACTTGATTTATTATCTAACGTCCAATGTGTGTAATAGATTATTTTACAAATTAGTTTCAGTCGCAGGTAAAACTACTGAAACCATTCGGAGCGTTTAAAGAACGCATAGTTTGCAGACATACCACCATTAAGTCTTCAATAACCAGTGAATTTTGTAATGAGACGAGGTCTAACTCATTCGACCTTGGATCTACACGTCACATTCATCCCTGGATCTACACGTCACATTTATACCTGGGTCTACACGTCACATTCATCCCTGGGTCTACAAGTCACATTCAACCTGGGTCTACACGTCACATTCATCCCTGTGTGTACACGTTACGTTCATCCCCCAGTCTACACGTCATATTAATCCCCAGTCTACTCGTCGCATTCATTCCAGAGTCTACATGTCACATTCATCCTGGGTCTACACGTCACATTCTTCCCAGGGCCTACTTGTCACATTCATCCCTTGGTTTGCAATTCATATTCATCCTTGGGTCTATACGTCACATTCATCACTGGGTCGACACGTCACATTCATCCCTGGGTCTACACGTCACATTAGTTTCCCAGTATGCACATCTTTCATGCCTGGGTCTACATGTTACATTCTTCCCTGGGTCTAGACATCACATATGTCAACTAAATCACTCACCTCCTAGAGTGTCGAATACATAACCAGTCGTGTTAGCCAGAAAGTCCTCCATAAGGATCAATGAAACAAACTTATTAAAGTCGCAGTCTATCACAGCAACCCAACACCATCATAAGAAAGCAACTTTCCTAGCCATGGCAAAATCATGGTAAGTCACCAGTCCTCCAGTGTAGGTCACGGAATTTCTGCTGACATTTTAGGAGGTTCCAGTGCATAGGCTTTTAGCCCTAAAAACTTAGTGATAATCAGTGAACACCTGAGAGGACATTGCTGATGCTCTCTTCTGACCTTTTCCTATCAACAGCGATTTAAGAAATGCAGCCATCTTCTGCCTCGGTTAGCTCAACTCGGCTACCTGGTTTTCAAAGAAATATTCCTCTTTGTATCTTTGGCACGAGTGCAGCAACTTCACAGAAGTTAAATTCCAGTCATTGTCCTTTCAAAACATTCATATCCGTATGCTTGTTCATTTGACCATGATCCCCAGTAGCAGTCACATGTCTTTCATAGTGCAAGTCCTCCCTCTGCAATTGCTCAATAGCAAATATTCATTGCTATGAGACGAGCGCCCGCTGCACTTTTTACCAATAAAAGTGCCTGTGCACAATCCCTAGGAAAGTTAAAGGGATTGAACTTCCGCTGTGGATCCCGCTGATCAACAAAACGGTTAGCACCGGGATGTTCTTCAGTGTGGTCACCTGCAGCTATAGAAATATCTTGCATTCCTGGGGTTGGGTTTTCACAAAACCCAAAATCGTGACTAGTAGCTTGTTTTCCCTCAAGTGAGCTGAGTGAAACCCATTTCACCTCAGTCTCATTGTTGTTAGGTAAGACACATATGCAACAGTTAGGTATCTTTATTTCGAAACGTTTCGCCTACACAGTAGGCTTCTTCAGTCGAGTACAGAAAAGTTGATAGAAGCAGAAGATACTTGAAGACGATGTAATCAGTCCATCACCCTTAAAGTTTTGAGGTGGTCAGTCCCTCAGTCTGGAGAAGAGCATTGTTCCGTTGTCTGAAACAATATGAAGTTGAAGTGACAGGATGGAGCCTTATATAGTGCCAGGAGGTGAGACGTAGTTTGCTTTGGGAGGGCAGGTCCCTCTCAAACCCAGCCGTTCTCACTAGTAGTGGTTGTCGAAGTTGATGGTCTGTACCAAGATACCCTTGTGTTGCAGTGTCTGACAGAATGAACATTAAAATGGTATATAATACCGACAGATTGTTAGGTAAGACACATATGCAACAGTTAGGGATCTTTATTTCGAAACGTTTCGCCTACACAGTAGGCTTCTTCAGTCGAGTACAGAAAAGGTGATAGAAGCAGAAGATACTTGAAGACGATGTAATCAGTCCATCACCCTTAAAGTTTTGAGGTGGTCAGTCCCTCAGTCTGGAGAAGAGCATTGTTCCGTTGTCTGAAACAATATGAAGTTGAAGTGACAGGATGGAGCCTTATATAGTGCCAGGAGGTGAGACGTAGGTTGCTTTGGGAGGGCAGGTCCCTCTCAAACCCAGCCGTTCTCACTAGTAGTGGTTGTCGAAGTTGATGGTCTGTACCAAGATACCCTTGTGTTGCAGTGTCTGACAGAATGAACATTGGGACCTGCCCTCCCAAAGCAACCTACGTCTTACCTCCTGGCACTATATAAGGCTCCATCCTGTCACTTCAACTTCATATTGTTTCAGACAACGGAACAATGCTCTTCTCCAGACTGAGGGACTGACCACCTCAAAACTTTAAGGGTGATGGACTGATTACATCGTCTTCAAGTATCTTCTGCTTCTATCAACTTTTCTGTACTCGACTGAAGAAGCCTACTGTGTAGGCGAAACATTTCGAAATAAAGATACCTAACTGTTGCATATGTGTCTTACCTAACAATCTGTCGGTATTTTATACCATTTTAATGTTCAGTCTCATTGTTAATCTCTTCAAAATATAAGATAATCACTCTGACACTGATTAATACCTCCGCTTGGAATTTAATTACCCTATGCCTGTATGCAATACCTGAAGCATGTACTCAGGGCTTTTTGACCTTGGTGAGTTTAGCGCTTACTTCTGATTATAACAATAAAGCACATGCTAGGCGTCAAAGCTCAGAGAATAAATATGTAGTAAAATCTATATATTTCTTTTGCCTAGCGCCTTACAATTAATTAGTACTTCTGTTAAGTGTAGGTTGGACAAAGCTTCCGTGTTATTAAGAGTGACTCTCGTAAAGAAGCCTGAGGTTGGCCTAGGAAAGGTTGGAGGGAGGGGGTAAAGGAGGTTTTGTGTGCAAGGGGCTTGGACTTCCAGCAGGCATGCGTAAGCGTGTTTGATAGGAGTGAATGGAGACAAATGGTTTTTAATACTTGACGTGCTGTTGGAGTGTGAGCAAAGTAACATTTATGAAGGGGTTCAGGGAAACCGGCAGGCCGGATTTGAGTCCTGGAGATGGGAAGTACAGTGTCTGCACTCTGAAGGAGGGGTGTTAATGTTGCAGTTTAAAAACTGTAGTGTAAAGCACCCTTCTGGCAAGACAGTGATGGAGTGAATGATGGTGAAAGTTTTTCTTTTTCGGGCCACCCTGCCTTGGTGGGAATCGGCCAGTGTGATAATAAAATAAATAATATATATATATATATATATATATATATATATATATATATATATATATATATATATATATAATTACATTTAACAAATTATAATTAAAGTTTAAAAGAAATTATCAGACTATTAAAATCATTAATTTATTGTATTTTTTTTTTCATTTATAAGCAACAGTAAGTTAATATAATTATACCTAACCTAGTAACGGCAAACTCCTGACTTGTAATTATTAATACTTTCCTAATTTAATATCCTAACTTAAATTATACAGGAACTTAGCAATTATATTTGTTTAAATATTCTACCTGACAATTAATAGGGCAGAGTAACCATATCCAACAGCAGAAGGAAATGACTGTATACCGATGACAAATTTCGAGGAGATCCAGTCATGGTGGTAGCCAGGGGCAGACTAATTCCCTCATCCCACGGTTCAACACATCACTGGCTGATGCAATATTGGATAACGTCAACGAAACGGGCCATGCAATGTTATCCTTAATTCACTATGAAAATATAATAACAAGAATTCTTTACACAAACACAAAATACATCTTTGAAACTGACTTAAAAGAAGCATGATGTTTTATAATATAAATTATAATTCGCATTCATAAAACAACTGAATAATAAAAAAGGCCTACTTCTTCTGGGTACATTCGTCTCTCGACCTGCGGGGAGAGAGAACGCTTCTACAGTTTCTCTTGCACGCCACCTGGTGAGGAAAACATAGCATTAGCACCAAGATGGCGGACCGAATGAACCGGCGCATAAATACTGTCTGCATTGTGCTGGTTAGAGGATCTTTAAGCAGCGCCACGGTGAACGTTCTCCTGCCAAGCATTATCAGGGACGTTCATGGCATCCCCAATGAAGAGTTGTATGGGGTGGCACTGAATGGTATGTCAAGGGTCTTCGTGAAGTTCATGAGGGCTGACTTCTACTCTACCATAGTCGACGAATTTCAAGAAAGGAGGATGAGTATCAATTCAGCAGTGGAAGTATGCTTGCATGATGTGTCTAAATATTTTACTTGGGTGAAGGTACGGAATGTACCTTTTGAAGCAACAGCATACAGCCTACAATGATGTGTTCAGTGGTTATGGGACTGTGCACTCGGCGAGCATGGGAATGTGGAGGGACGGCCCCTACGAGGGGCTGCCAGAAGGATCCTTCACACTGAAAATGACCCTGAGGAGGCCGATACCATCATATGTCACATTGCATAGCCATAGAACTCAGGTTTTTGTACACTATGCGGGGCAGAGGAAGACGTGCCGTTTATGTGACTCTTATGAGCACATGGCGGCACAATGCCCCAGGAGACAGGGCCCTAGGGGTCAAGAGAAAGCTTCCGAAGACACAGTTAGAAGCCTTGGGCGTTGTGACGGGTGGAGTGGAAAGCCGGGGTAAGGGCCTATGGAGTGAGGAGGTCGAAAGAGCAGAAGTGGTTTTGCAGACGTGTGTTACACTACCAGTGGAAACTGGGGGAGACGGAATATCGCTGTCAGACAGACCGTTAGGTACTACAGATTCAGCTCAAGAAGGTGAGGTTAGGTGATATCATGGTGATGGACGAACAGAAACGGGGTAAGGAAGACTTGAGTGAGGTTCGAATGGAGAGCAATGTGGTGGTGGAGGTCCATCAAGAAGATGTGGTTGAAGAAGACATGTGTGTAGAGGGTAGCTCCCGCAAGAGATCAGCGAGGGCATCAGACATGGACGAGGTCCTCACACCAGCGCAGAGGCCTGGGAAGAAGATTTGGGCAGCTGTGGTGGAAACGGCGAGAACGGGAGGGGGCGGCGCAATGGGAAGATAGGCGGGAAGGGACAGGGAGGAGTTGGAGGGCAGGAACGAGGAATTGATAGAGATGGACCGAGACCTATGAAAGTAGGACCAAGTAAGCCTCAGTGGCATAGGGGTAAGCTGCCTTTCTAGTAAAATTCAGGTGTGTAACTTTCAATGTAAACGGTCTTAAAACCGAGGTCAAGAGGGTATGGTTAGAGTGGGTTTAAAGGAGATTTAGTATTGATGTCTGTTTTTTGCAGGAACATAACCATAGGTTAGGATGTGAGTTGTTGTTGAAAGGTTATAGGTTGTTTACCAGTGATGCTTTGAGGTTGAAAGGAGGTGTGGCTGTGGCGGTAAAGGAGACCAGTCCTTTGCGTATCCTGGGTTGGGAGGAGGGGGGGTGGGAGGGTGGTCAGGGTGGATGGGTTTTGGGAGGCCAGGAGGGTTTGTTTTGTAGGTGTGTACATGCCAGCAACTAGTAACGCTAGAGTGAAAGTGGATTTTGTACGCGATGTTTTGGCATATCGCTTGAGAGGTTTACCTGCTATTACGGTGATTGGTGGGGATTGGAATTGCGTAATCAGGAACGGTGATGTGGTTCCGAGGGGGGCGGGTTGTGTTTTGGGGGTTCTGAGAGATGATTTGCAAGATGTAGGAGTGGTAGATGTGGTAGGGAGTAGAGGATATGGAGTGGAGCACACTTTTATTCGTAGGGGATATGAGGCACGGTTAGATAGGATTTATGTTAGGCAGGGAATAGGTGTGGAGAGGGTGAGGACTATAGATGTGGGTTTTTCTGATCATCGTGCTGTTATAGCAGATTTAAGGGTAGATGGTATAATGAAAGTTTATGCGGGATACTGGAAATTGAATGTGAGGCTACTTAGGGACGAGGGTGACGCTACAGGATTTGAAGATTGGTGGAAATCCTTTTGGGAGACTAGGAATATGGAGATGGATCTTTTGGATTGGTGGGAAATGAGGGCTAAAGTTGGAATCGCAGATTTTTTTAAAGTACGGGGTAAGGAGATGGCGAGGTGGAGTTATGGTCAGTTAAATGACTGTTATGCAGAGGAACGGGTGGGGCGGAGTGAGGACATGGAACGTTTGCGAAATAACTGACTCAAGAAATCGTAATGACACGATTGCAAATAAACCATACCCCCGGCCGGGATTGAACCCGCGGTCATAGAGTCTCAAAACTCCAGCCCGTCGCGTTAGCCACTAGACCAGCTGGTCTAGTGGCTAACGCGACGGGCTGGAGTTTTGAGACTCTATGACCGCGGGTTCAATCCCGGCCGGGGGTATGGTTTGTTTGCGAAATAGGTTGGCGGAAATTCACAGTGAAAAGTTTGAGGCAATTAGAGTTATGGCGGGGTTGGAGGATGTTTTAAGGGAGGATAGGCCATCGGGTTTTGTACTAAGGAGGTTTAAGGAACGGCAAGCGAAAACCACCTCGGCGTATATTGAGGCAGGTACAGGGGGGGGTGGCTTTGAGGAGGGCCAAGGCCTATTCACCACGGAAAATATTAGTTTGTATCCCGATTTTTGGTTTAGGGAGAAATGGAGGAGGGTTGGCGGGGGAGTGGGTGAGGGACGTTTTGGGGATGAAGGGTTTAATAGGGTATTAAGTGAGCAGGACAGTGACAGACTCGAGAGTAGTATTAATGTAGAGGAGGTGGAGGAGGCAGTTTTTGGGATGTGCCAGGGTAAAACCCCAGGCATAGACGGCATACCAAATGATTTTTATAGGTGTCATTGGAGGAGTGTACGGCATTGTCTGGTGGGGGTTTTGAATTGTATGTTAAGTAGTGGGAGGATGGGAAAATCGCAAAGAACGGGTGTCACGGTTTTAGTGCCCAAAAAAAAGGAATGCCGAGTTTTGAATGATTACAGTGCGATTACGTTAATGTGCTCGGATTACAAAATTTTTGCTAAGATTTTGGGCAACAGAATGAGCGAAGTGTTGGGTTTAGTGTTACATAGGGGGCAGTTGGGGATTCCGGGGAGAAGGATGAGGGATGGACATGGTTTTTTTTTTTATACTTTATTTAAAATACAATATACATTATACATGGAAGCAAACATGTCACTAAACCAACCAACATGTAACAACAAAATTAAAGTACAACATACGTATACACAATCCAAAAAGAAAAAGAAACTTCACACAGGTGTACCAACAACATATCCAGATAATCTACTTCAGCACACTTATACATCTTATGCCAAGTTTTATATACAAAATTCTTAAAGGTAAAAACCTCACCACATACCATTAAAACCAATACATCCACCCCTCACCAAAGGTACATTTATAAAGTCGTACATATGTGCTCTGGAAGTAACAAGGTCCCCCCCCCCTCATCAAATACCACAAAAACAATGACATACTATAGGAGCGCAGGATACTACTTGCTCTAAGTAACAATTAATGAAAACTTTGCCTAGCATACAAGGATAATATACTCTATATCTCAACACGGGTGCAATCCACCCAAGACTTCTTCATACACTATATACACTATAGCAGTATTAATACATAATATACACCGCTACTTGAACTCATATTCATACCTGCTCCAACAAAGTCATCTAAAATTATGTATTTACACAAAATCAATATACATTTTTATTACCTTACATGTACTCTTACATGTGACTTGAAACATTAAAATAGCAAAGGGAAACCAACAGCGTGTACTTAAAATATATAACACTACCCTGCACATACAGTGTCACACGACATGTACTAATAATCTTAACCAGGCCACTGAAACATTATATGTTAGGCCTTATTGCCAAAATACAATCTCGCATAATATTAAACTGTACCACGTTACTCATTACAGCTATTTACACTTCCGAACCTTCAGATATACAGAAATTGTGTCTTACAGAATGCTCCCGACAAGAAGGGAAACCCCGGACTTTGTATCACAGCATATTCTAAACAGTCATATGGCATACCTTAGTAACACCAGGTAGTATGTGCTTTCTATAACATCTTTGAAGACACTCTCAACAATAACGAACAGATATTCTCACACACACTACCCTTTCATGCACCTTATATACACACAATGATGTAGTGCTCCTATACACTATGAACATGTACTATCCAAAATCTTCACAACATAAAGGGAACACATGTGTAATACCACCACACACACCACACTCGCTACACAGGAAAAGCATAAATGTAACAGTACAAATCCAATCACACATTTTAAAAGCCATCCACACTTCCCACTCAAGAAACTAGCCCGTCGTTACCCCTTACTTTACACTTAAATCCCGTAAATCCTTCAACTTAAAACTCCGGTATCCCTCAGTAAACACTGTCTCCCACCTTCCACCATAAAGATCCCTATTGCGGCACTTAGTTCTATAAATGGTGGCCGCTAACACCTTTATTCTTTCATCCACACCCACCTCCCTCATAGCCCAAAACGTATAAATAAAATCAGTGACCACATACGCAACCGCATTCACCACCATCTGACTCATCCCACCTATATCTAAACTTAACACCCTTAACACCTGTAACCCTTCCCCACCCACGAACCTAACTACCCTACCTAACCATACCCTCACAGTTTCTAAACAATTACAAAAATACACCGCATGAAAAATAGTCTCCGAACATCCACACGCCTTGCACTCCCCACCCTCCCTTAGTCTCCTATTAAATAACACAACACCAGACGGCAAGATTCCATGTAGAAACCTAAACATTACCTCCCTTACACCTGGTTTAACACGCAATTGCCGTAAACATTTCCAGATATTCCCCCACGCATACATGGGGTATGCCCCACATGGTTTTATTAGGGGTTTTCTAGAGAGTTGTACGGGAGGGGGAATACTAGGTTTAGATTGGGAGAACGCATATGATTGCGTGGACAGAGATTTCTTAGGGGTTTGCTTAGAGAGGTTGGGGTTTCGGGAGGGGGTAGTGAGATGGGTGAACACCCTGTATGCTGAGGCGGAGGTGAGGGTACAGGTTAATGGGAGGTTGGGTGAAAGTGTACCGATGGAGAGAGGTTTAAGGCAGGGCTGCCCGCTGTCGCAGCTGCTCTTTGCGTGTGTGCAGAATCCTTTTGATGAGTCTGTTGAGCGGGTGATGGACAAACAGGAGATGGAGGGGGGGGTGCAAAGGGGGCATCGTTGGATATGTGGATGATACTACTGTTTTGCTACAGGGTAAGGAAGAGTTAAGGAGGGTGGGTAGAGTGATTCAGATGTTTGGTATGAATACGGTGAAATCAAGGTTACTAGTGGTGGGTAATTGGATAGAGGGGGGGGCTTGGGGATGGGGTTAGGATGGACAGTGGTTGACAGAATCAGGGTATGTGGGATATGGTATATGGCGGAGGTGCAGGCATGCAGAAGGGTAAATTTGGAGTCTGTCACGGGTAAGGTTTTAGGTAGACTAGGAGGTTTAAGTGCGAGAGACCTAGCTTTACATCAGAGGGTAGCGGTGGTAAATTCACTTATCTATAGCAAGGTATGGGGGTGGCAAAGGTTTTTCCCTTAGAGGTACAGGACATTGTGGAAATGCAGAGGAGGGTGCTAAAGTTTGTGTGGGGATTTGGGAGGGCATGATTAAGTAAGGAGGTAGTTATGATGGATGTTCAAAGAGGGGATTTAGGTTTGTTGCCTTTAGGACTGAGAGTAATGGCTATATATATCAAGCGGAGGTATATGAGGGAAGGGGGTGTGAGGGGAGCTAAAGTAGGAAGAGTTATGGAGGAGGCACGTAAATAGTGGAGTGGGAAGGAATTGAGGTTTTGTGAAGATATGTTGAGATTTTTATTGATAGTGCAACAGGTGGATAACATCAAAGTGAAAAGGTTGGTGAGGGTAGTGAGAGGTCAGAGAATTATGCAAGGGGTAGCCGTATATCCAACGTATGATTGGGGGATTATTTGGAGAGATTTTAGTAAGCTTAGGATACCGGCTAGAGTAAGAGAATTAGTGTATCGTTTCATCATGGGGATTCTGGCCTCCAAGGAGGTGTTACGTTGTATGGGGTTTGTGGAAGGAGCTTTTTGTCAGTTTTGTGGTGATGCTGAAACGGCGTTTCATGTGGTCTTCTTTTGTACCTCCTTGGAGGGGGTGAGATCATGGATGGGTGGGGTTATCAGATTGTTGGGAGGGGGTCGTTTGCCGCTTTTAAGGGCTTTACTACTAGATGTAAAGGGAGTGCCTAGGGATGTGGGAAGGGCTATAATGTATATCATAGTAGATTATCTGGATATCTCATGGGGAATGAGGGGATTAAGGGGTGATTCTATAGGACGAAGTGTAGGAATATGCTGGTTTATGGGGCGTCCTGGGAAAAAAGTTTCCCGGAAGGTAATAGGAACCTCACTGTGGGTGCCCTTTGTCGGGGACCCTGAGGAAGGACAAAGGGGTGGTCTCCTTTATAGGGGGATGTAAAGGGGGGGTGGGAGGGTTTGTTTTCCTTTGGAGTTTGTGGTGTGTAAGAGGAAGGTAGTTACAGTTTGGTATGGATGGTACGCTATGTATCACGAGAATATTTTTCATAGTGAGATATAAGTGTAGCTCACAAGGTTAAATTTTTAAACCTGGTGGTTATGTTCACTGTGTTAAAAAATTTCCTTGATAGCCAGGATACCAAGCCCTTAGGATCTCGTTTTTAAGTAATCAGATTGGCAAGTTGGTTTCAACAAAAAAATTTCTGAGGTACATGTCTGTTCTTTGGGACCGGCAAAATACAGCGGCCCTTATACTTACTACTTGTCTTGTATTATGTTTAACTTCTATTGTCTGCTGGAGGTTCTGTGTGGTAATTTTAAGTGTATGTATAGGTCTTGGGTCTATACCATGTTTATTACGGGGTTATACCAAAACAGTCTTGTGGACAAGATTTTCGGTTTACATACATAAGTGGAAGGTTTAATTTGTGTGTAGGGTTTGGTTTTAAACCCTTTTGATGTGCCGAGGTTTTTGTTATAAAACCTTGTTTTGGATTATTTTATTATTGTATGTTACATGTATGTTGTTTTGTTTTCTGTACCTGAATTATTGTACTTGAGCGTTTAACATATTAATAATATTAAAATACTGTTTCTCTATGGTTATTGTGCATAAGGAATCATACGTTCCTTCCGAATTCCTATTGGTTAGGATATAATGTAACATACCTTAACCAGTACTCTGTACCCTATCATAGCGGGTATGTTCGGGTTTTGTCTTGTTTTGTAGTTGTTATGGTAGCTTTGGTTAGGGTCTTTTTACTTTACTGACATGATATGTGTAGCACATATATTGTGTGTGTTAAAGGTGGTTATGATTTTAGTCATGTGTGACAATTTCAACTTTAGTAATCTTGTGATGTTGTACATTTGTATGATGTTTTTGTTGTAATAGGACATGTCAGGTTCTCATTTTATATTGATAAACCATGTAATGTTTCATTTTGGTGTGTTTTCTTTGGTTACAATGGCGTGGCGGCAACTATTAATGACTGTTATACTTTACTGAGGTTTGTCTTAGCGTGTATTGTTTGCTATAACAGGATATTGTTATAATACATGTTACTTCCAGGAATAACCTGCTACTAGTACTATTATTATGTATCCTTTGTACTTTTGTAAGGTTTTTAATAAAAATATAAAAAACAAACTTCTGCTGGGCTTCAGCCAGTAATAATCGTAAATGAAAGGTATAAAATGCAAATAACCACGAGAGGAGTTGAATGATAGCTCTAGGCCTTTCTTGTTGCAATAAACACACCTGGAGCTTGCATTGTTGCAGAAATGAATAGGAAGTCCAGACAGAATCCTTAATGGAAACGACTCTCTCTCCAGAAAAACAGAAATGGGGGTAGGGCCGAGTGCTTAGTTGCAGAAAATGCAGGAAGCATATTAAAGCAGTAGAAACAGACTATAAGCACTGAATATGTAGTAATGACCTAGCAACCACAACATTATGTAGTAATGACCTAGCAACCACAACATTATGTAGTAATGACCTAGCAACCACAACATTATGTAGTAATGACCTAGCAACCACAACATTATGTAGTAATGACCTAGCAACCACAACATTATGTAGTAATGACCTAGCAACCACAACATTATGTAGTAATGACCTAGCAACCACAACATTATGTAGTAATGACCTACAACCACAACATTATCTAGTAATGACCTAGCAACCACAACATTATGTAGTAATGACCTAGCAACCACAACATTATGTAGTAGATAGACCTAGGCCCCAAACCCCAACATTATGTAGTAATGACCTAGCAACCACAACATTATGTAGTAATGACCTAGCAACCACAACATTATGTAGTAATGACCTAGCAACCACAACATTATGTAGTAATGACCTAGCAACCACAACATTATGTATAATGACCTAGCAACCACAACATTATGTAGTAATGACCTAGCACCACAACATTATGTAGTAATGACCTAGCAACCACAACATTAAAGTAGTAATGACCACTATCTAGCAAACCACAACATTATGTAGTAATGACCTAGCAACCACAACATTATGTAGTAATGACCTAGCAACCACAACATTATGTAGTAATGACCTAGCAACCAACAACATTATGTAGTAATGACCTAGCAACCACAACATTATGTATAATGACCTAGCAACCACAACATTATGTAGTAAATGACCTAGCAACCACAACATTATGTAGTAATGACCTAGCAACCACAACATTATGTAGTAATGACCTAGCAACCACAAAAATTATGTAGTAATGACCTAGCAACCACAACATTATGTAGTAATGACCTAGCAACCACAACATTATGTAGTAATGACCTAGCAACCACAACATTATGTAGTAATGACCTAGCAACCACAACATTATGTAGTAATGACCTAGCAACCACAACATTATGTAGTAATGACCTAGCAACCACAACATTATGTAGTAAAGACCTAGCAACCACAACATTATGTAGTAATGACCTAGCAACCACAACATTATGTAGTAATGACCTAGCAACCACAACATTATGTAGTAATGACCTAGCAACCACAACAATTATGTAGTAATGACCTAGCAACCACAACATTATGTAGTAATGACCTAGCAACCACAACATTATGTAGTAATGACCTAGCAACCACAACATTATGTAGTAATGACCTAGCAACCACAACATTATGTAGTAATGACCTAGCAACCACAACATTTGTAGTAATGACCTAGCAACCACAACATTATGTAGTAATGACCTAGCAACCACAACATTATGTATAATGACCTAGCAACCACAACATTATGTAGTAATGACCTAGCAACCACAACATTATGTAGTAAGACCTAGCAACCACAACATTATGTAGTAATGACCTAGCAACCACAACATTATGTAGTAATGACTAGCAACCACAACATTATGTAGTAATGACCTAGCAACCACAACATTATGTAGTAATGACCTAGCAACCACAACATTATGTAGTAATGACCCAGCAACCACAACATTATGTAGTAATGACCTAGCAACCACAACATTATGTAGTAATGACCTAGCAACCACAACATTATGTAGTAATGACCTAGCAACCACAACATTATGTAGTAATGACCTAGCAACCACAACATTATGTAGTAATGACCTAGCAACCACAACATTAGTAGTAATGACCTAGCAACCACAACATTATGTAGTAATGACCTAGCAACCACAACATTATGTAGTAATGACCTAGCAACCACAACATTATGTAGTAATGACCTAGCAACCACAACATTATGTAGTAATGACCTAGCAACCACAACATTAATGTAGTAATGACCTAGCAACCACAACATTATGTAGTAATGACCTAGCAACCACAACATTATGTAGTAATGACCTAGCAACCACAACATTATGTAGTAATGACCCTAGCAACCACAACATTATGTAGTAATGACCTAGCAACCACAACATATATGTAGTAATGACCTAGCAACCACAACATTTTGTAGTAACTGACCTAGCAACCACAACATTATGTAGTAATGACCTAGCAACCACAACATTATGTAGTAATGACCTAGCAACCACAACATTAATGTAGTAATGACCTAGCAACCACAACATTATGTAGTAAATGACCTAGCAACCACAACATTATGTAGTAATGACCTAGCAACCACAACATTATGTATAATGACCTAGCAACCACAACATTATGTAGTAATGACCTAGCAACCACAACATTATGTAGTAATGACCTAGCAACCACAACATTATGTAGTAATGACCTAGCAACCACAACATTATGTAGTAATGACCTAGGGAACCACAACATTATGTAGTAATGACCTAGCAACCACAACATTATGTAGTAAAAGACCTAGCAACCACAACATTATAGTAATGACCTAGCAACCACAACATTATGTAGTAATGACCTAGCAACCACAAAAATTATGTAGTAATGACCTAGCAACCACAACATTATGTAGTAATGACCTAGCAACCACAACATTATGTAGTAATGACCTAGCAACCACAACATTATGTAGTAATGACCTAGCAACCACAACATTATGTAGTAATGACCTAGCAACCACAACATTATGTAGTAATGACCTAGCAACCACAACATTATGTAGTAATGACCTAGCAACCACAACAATATGTAGTAATGACCTAGCAACCACAACATTATGTAGTAATGACCTAGCAAACCACAACATTATGTAGTAATGACCTAGCAACCACAACATTATGTAGTAATGACCTAGCAACCACAACATTATGTAGTAATGACCTAGCAACCACAACATTATGTAGTAATGACCTAGCAACCACAACATTATGTAGTAATGACCTAGCAACCACAACATTATGTAGTAATGACCTAGCAACCACAACATTATGTAGTAATGACCTAGCAACCACAACATTATGTAGTAATGACCTAGCAACCACAACATTATGTAGTAATGACCTAGCAACCACAACATTATGTAGTAATGACCTAGCAACCACAACATTATGTAGTAATGACCTAGCAACCACAACATTATGTAGTAATGACCTAGCAACCACAACATTATGTAGTAATGACCTAGCAACCACAACATTATGTAGTAATGACCTAGCAACCACAACATTATGTAGTAATGACCTAGCAACCACAACATTATGTAGTAATGACCTAGCAACCACAACATTATGTAGTAATGACCTAGCAACCACAACATTATGTAGTAATGACCTAGCAACCACAACATTATGTAGTAATGACCTAGCAACCACAACATTATGTAGTAATGACCTAGCAACCACAACATTATGTAGTAAGACCTAGCAACCACAACATTATGTAGTAATGACCTAGCAACCACAACATTATGTAGTAATGACCTAGCAACCACAACATTATGTAGTAATGACCTAGCAACCACAACATTATGTAGTAATGACCTAGCAACCACAACATTATGTAGTAATGACCTAGCAACCACAACATTATGTAGTAATGACCTAGCAACCACAACATTATGTAGTAATGACCTAGCAACCACAACATTATGTAGTAATGACCTAGCAACCACAACATTATGTAGTAATGACCTAGCAACCACAACATTATGTAGTAATGACCTAGCAACCACAACATTATGTAGTAATGACCTAGCAACCACAACATTATGTAGTAATGACCTGCAACCACAACATTATGTAGTAATGACCTAGCAACCACAACATTATGTAGTAATGACCTAGCAACCACAACATTATGTAGTAAAAGACCTAGCAACCACAAAAATTATGTAGTAATGACCTAGCAACCACAACATTATGTAGTAATGACCTAGCAACCACAACATTATGTAGTAATGACCTAGCAACCACAACATTATGTAGTAATGACCTAGCAACCACAACAATTATGTAGTAATGACCTAGCAACCACAACATTATGTAGTAATGACCTAGCAACCACAACATTATGTAGTAATGACCTAGCAACCACAACATTATGTAGTAATGACCTAGCAACCACAACATTATGTAGTAAAGACCTAGCAACCACAACATTATGTAGTAATGACCTAGCAACCACAACATTAATGTAGTAATGACCTAGCAACCACAACATTATGTAGTAAAGACCTAGCAACCACAACATTATGTAGTAATGACCTAGCAACCACAAAATTTTTGTAGTAATGACCTAGCAACCACAACATTATGTAGTAATGACCTAGCAACCACAACATTATGTAGTAATGACCTAGCAACCACAACATTATGTAGTAATGACCTAGCAACCACAACATTATGTAGTAATGACCTAGCAACCACAACATTATGTAGTAATGACCTAGCAACCACAACATTATGTAGTAATGACCTAGCAACCACAACATTATGGGAGTAATGACCTAGCAACCACAACATATGTAGTAATGACCTAGCAACCACAACATTATGTAGTAATGACCTAGCAACCACAACATTATGTAGTAATGACCTAGCAACCACAACATTATGTAGTAATGACCTAGCAACCACAACATATGTAGTAATGACCTAGCAACCACAACATTAGTAGTAATGACCTAGCAACCACAACATTATGTAGTAATGACCTAGCAACCACAAACATTATGTATAATGACCTAGCAACCACAACATTAGTAGTAATGACCTAGCAACCACAACATTATGTAGTAATGACCTAGCAACCACAACATTATGTAGTAATGACCTAGCAACCACAACATTATGTAGTAATGACCTAGCAACCACAACATTATGTAGTAATGACCTAGCAACCACAACATTATGTAGTAATACCTAGCAACCACAACATTATGTAGTAATGACCTAGCAACCACAACATTATGTAGTAATGACCTAGCAACCACAACATTATGTAGTAATGACCTAGCAACCACAACATTATGTAGTAATGACCTAGCAACCACAACATTATGTAGTAATGACCTAGCAACCACAACATTATGTAGTAATGACCTAGCAACCACAACATTATGTAGTAATGAAACCTAGCAACCACAACATTATGTAAATAATGACCTAGCAACCACAACAATTATGATAGCCATGACCTTGGCAACCCAAACATTTGTTAGTAATACACTAGCAACCACAACAATTACGTGGAATTGTTTTAGGAAACCACAATTTGAGTAAAAAGGTTTCCAAACCACTTTGTTAAATGAAAACTACGTAATTATTCAACAAATTTTGTACCAACAGTTCTTTAGCAACTATCAAATATTCAAAGAAAGAAAAGGACCGTGAGCCCAACAATCCATTATGAAAAAAGACTAAAATACGTAGCATCAAAGGACAAACAAAACCACCATTGAATTAAAAATATTTCCTCCCTTACCATGAAAACGGTGATACCTTTCATCTCAAGACTTTATATATAAAGTTTGATTAAAAATCTTGATACAAAAGAAAACTTGGAAAAAATCCCCCAAATTGACTTTGTCTATAAGAATTCCTTTAAATTTGAAACAGGTTATTAGCCCTCAACTTAAAATTTTGAACTAAGATTAAAACAACATAAATATAGTTTTAGAACTGGACAAGATTCTATTGCTCTATTTATTCATATGAGAGATTTTAACCATCCAATTGATTTTCAAAAAGTTGAGAAAGTTGTATCAAGCAAGTCCATGGTCGACATTAATATAATTAAATCATGTTTTATTAAAAGAAATTTTGAAAATAATATGAATATTTCTTTTGTTTTATATAAATTGGAATCAATTATGATTAATAAAATTTGGATAGAATTTAATGATACATTAGACAAGCAAAAAATCTTAATGCATGGTTAAAGTATTAGTTGTGTTTCACAGAGTCGGGTGTTGTGACGTGACTGTGAGGTGCAGTCTTGCCTTTATATGCCTTCCTGTTGATATTTTATTTTTATAGTTCCTTGATAATGTGAGAAGTCACGGAAGCGCTTGGAATATCACTATTTTTTTCACAGTGGTTGTTCTGCATATTGTATATCACATATTTTCTGTTATCTTATTGTATATATGTATTTCTATTACCACATCGGCCGATTCCCACCAAGGCAGAGTGGCCCGAAAAAGAAAAAAAGCATCATCATTCACTCCATCACTGTCTTGCCAGAAGGGTGCTTTACACTACAGTTATAAAACTACAACATCAATAATGTATATATATATATATAATATATATATATATATATATATATATATATATAATATATATATATATAATATATATATATATATATACATGTGGTGCCTGTACACCTGCGTGTAACTGCTGATGCAGTTACACGCAGGCGTACAGGCCCCAAGGCTAAACTTGTGTATGTAGTATGGGGTGCCAGTCATAAAACCATTGTCCACTGCATTGTCTCGACGAGGCTGAGTGCGTTGTTACGTTGCAAACCTGCATGCCACTGTGACGTATTGTATAAAGTGTATTGCAAAGGTTAGCATTTTGTTATAGTCACCGACGCCTGTTATGCTGTACAGTGCTGAGCGTATCCGCAACAACATGGCGTCCAACTCCAGACTTCAGATGTTGACAGAGGAAAGCACCTCTTCCTATTTCGAATGTTTAATCATAATAGGGGACAAACTCCGGAGCAACATGACAACTATCAACCTATGGATGCAGGTGGTGAATTATCACTTAGCTAGACTCAATCCTGAACACACCATAGAGCAGCGTGCCTTTGCTAAGAAGGAATTTGAAAGAAAGAGAGGAGACGGTTTCGGCATATTAGTGATGATAGTTTCAATGACCAGAAATCGCTAGTACCTCTGGTCTCTGATTCTGAGCTTGACCAGTTTGTCGAGTCTTTCGAAAATCAAGCTCCAGCTTTGAGATGGCCATTAGAGCATTAAGCACCACTGGTTCATACAGAATTATATTGTAAAACGCAGAAATTCACAGTTGGTTTGAGTGATGAAGATATGTCTGATTACGGCATTGTAAAAGCTGCTGTGCTCGGTGCATATCACTGTATTCCCGCCAAATATTGGCGGGAATTGAAACTAAGCAAGTGTCAGTCGGGTCAGTCCCATGTGAACTTTGTGCATGCATCTAAAATATCCACCAAGTGGTAAAATGTCCCTGGTGTTTCGAATTTCAGTAAGTTGGTTCAGATAATAATGGTGTATAATCTTCTTGAGTCAGTTTGGCCAGAGGTGTATGGATCTTTCTAGATCATACTGTAGCAACTGCTACAAGGCAGTTAGGCTTACAGACACATTCGAGGCTAACTGCTCCCTGTCCAAGAGTTCTTGTAACTTTTCTTTCCATGAGCTTGGCATTGACAGAGATCGTCGTGGAGGGACCTCTGAAGTTGAGATACGACGGCCGCCTCAAGACCCGATAGGTGTACGAGACAAGATCCCCGAGCCCATAACCTGTTACTACAGCCATAAGCCTGGCC
>NC_069399.1:7267312-7305935 GCF_026875155.1 Cherax quadricarinatus
TGGGTTTTGCTGTGCTACGGGGTGTTGTTTGCGCTGCTGCTTGTGTTGCGCTGCTACAGGGTTGCTGCTGCTGGTGTTGCTGCTGCTACGATTTGCTGCTGCACTGGGTTGCAGCTGCTTTGGTGTTCTGTTTGCTCGATGTTGCGCTGCTACTGATGTTGCTGCTGCTACTGATGTTACTGCTGCTACTATTTGTTGCTGCTGCTACTGGTGTTGGTACTGCTACTGGTGTTGCTGCTGCTACTGGTGTTGCTGTTGTTACTGGTGTTGCTGCTGCTACTGGTGTTGTTGCTTATTCTGGTGTTGCTGCTGTTGCTGCTGCTGGTGTTACTGCTACTGGTGTTGCTGCTGTTGCAGCTGCTGGTGTTGCTGCTGTTGCTGCTGCTGTTGCTGCTGCTGTTGCTACTTAAGAACATAAGAAATAAGGAACACTGCAGCAGGCCTATTGGCCCATGCGAGGCAGGTCCATATCACCTTTCGGCTTTTACCAATGACCCACCCAGTTACGTCACATCCACTTAAGGAAGAAGCACGGCATCAGACCCAGTAGCACAAGCTAGTCAGGACCAACTCACACCCTTCCACACCAACTTAAGTATCTATCTAACCTGTTTTAAAACTACACAAGGTTTTAGCTTCTATGACGGTACTCGGGAGTTTGTTCCTCTCATCCACAACTCTATTGCGAAAAAAATGCTTTCCTATAACCTTCTTAAATCTGAATTTGTCCAACATGAATCCATTACTGCGAGTCCTGTCTATGATAGATATTTTCGGCACACCATTTACATCCACTTTATTTATTCCTGTTTCCCATTTACACATCTCGATCATATCCCTCCTAATTCTACGCCTTTCTAGAGAGTGCAGACTCAGGGCCCTCAGTCTATCCTTATAGGGAATATTTCTCATTCATGGGATCAACTTTGTCATCCTCCTCTGTACGTTTTCCAGAGCATTTATATCCATTCTGTAATACGATGACCAGAACTGAGCAGCATAGTCTAAATGAGGCCTAACCAAGAAAATATAGAGTTGAAGAACTACCTGAGGACTTTCATTATATGCTTCTTGATATGAAGCCAAGGATTCTGTTAGCTTTATTGCAAACGCTTATGCACTGTTGTCTTGGTTTCAGATTACTGCTAACCAGAACTCCTGAATCCTTTTCGCAATCAGTAATATTAAGATCTAAATTATTTAGTTTATATGTGGCATGGTTATTTTCCTGTCCAACATTTAGAACTTTGCATTTGTCTATAGTAAACTGCATCTGCCACTTCTAGGACAATTGCATCAGTCTATTCAAATTATTCTGGAGTGCTCTAATGAATTGGACGGCTTATTTTGGTGTCATCAACAAATTTGCTTATGTCGCAATTTATTCCCTCATCTATGTCGTTTACGTAAATTGTGAACAACAAGTGACGTAACACTGATCCCTGTGGAGCACCGCTTGTGACGTGCCCCCATTCTGATTTCTCCTCATTTATGGAAACACTCTGCTGCCTATTTGTCAGCCATGCCTCTACCCAGGAAAAAATTTCTCCTCCTATTCCGTGTGCCTTAAGTTTTCTCAACAGCCTCTGATGTGGAACTCTATCGAAAGCCTTACTGAAGTCCATATACACAATATCATATTCATTACAATGATCTACCTCCTCAAACACCTTAGTGAAAAAAGTTAGTAAATTCGTAAGACAGGAACGCACCTTTGTAAAACCGTGCTGAGATTCATTACTCAGTCTATTGTGCCTTTCAAGATGGCTACGAATTGCCTCGGCAACTATTGATTCCATAAATTTTCCCACTATGGAGGTAAGGCTTATTGGTCTATAGTTCGAAGCTAAGGACCTGTCACCTGCCTTGTAAGTAGGTAATATATTTGCCATTTTCTACTTATCTGGCACTATGCCAGTTTGTAGTGATATGTTAAAAAGATTAGCCAAAGGTACGCTAAGTTCCTCTTTACGTTCCCTTAAAACCCTTGCAAAAAAATCATCAGAGCCTGGGGATTTGTTAGGTTTTAATTTCTCTTGTCTCAGGACCATGTCACTATTACCCCAATCGTGCATATTTATTATCGTTTTGTTCTACATAATTCATTTATTTCTGGAATTTTCGCTAGTATCTTCCTGAGTAAAAATTGAGAGGAAGTAAGTACTGAAAATTTCACACATTTCCTTATCACTCTCAGTGATCTTAACAGAGTTACTCTTAAGTGGGCCTATCAAGTCCCCTAATCTTTATTCTGTATACCTGAAAGAGCCGTTTTGAGTTCGTGATCGAATCCCTCACGACTGTAACCCCATCATCCCATTTTTGCTTTCCTTCTTCCTTTTTTTTTTTTTTTTTTTTTTATCTCTTTAATTGAATATGCTGATTTCATAATTGCCCATCCACTCCTTTCATACGCCTATATATGCCTCTCTTTTAACCAGTGAGATGTTATAATCTACTGCTCATCAATTTGGGATCTTTTTTGTTAGATCTAATTCCCTACTCGGGACAAGTTGTCTGGACAGCTAGCACTATGCTCTGAAACTAGTCATATTGGCAACCAGCACCACCTACCTTACCCATAGTCAGGTCATCCCAATTTAACCCACCCAGGTAATTTCTCAGTCCCATGAAATCGGCCACGGAGAAGTCTGGGACAGAAATTTGCCTGCAGTTATCTGGGTAATTCCATGATATATTGAAACTAATGATTGTGATCACTTTCCCCAAGCTCATCATTAACCTCAAGATTATTAATTAGTGATTCTTTGTTGGAAAAACCAAGTTAAGCAGATTGTTTCTTCTAGTTGGTTCTGTCACAAACTGTTTAAAAAGCAATCCTGAAGATTCCTGTCACATTGTTCCAGTCAATATGTCTAAAGTTAAAATCTCTAATTTACACAACATTTTCATATCTAAAACCTCATGAATTTCGTCTCATAGCAGCCTGCCGCACTCCCTGTCATGTTTGAGGGCTTATAAATCACACCCATAATTAACTTTTCACGGCCCTAGAGAAACTGCAGCCAAACACTTTCTTGTGATGCTGATGTTGTTACTGTGTTTGTTATTGTTGTTGTTGTTGCTACTGATTTTGTCCAACTTAAATCCATTATTTCTGGTTCTTACCTGGTTCGAACACCCTCAGTGCCGTTTATTAATATCACCCTTTGTTGTTTATACCATAATCCATCTTATACACTTCAAGGACGTTTCCCTCATAGACTACGTACTTCCAGAGAGTGAAAGATTCAAGGCTCTAAGTCAAGTCTGCGTCATACGGGATGATTCATTACACAGTAAATCTTTAGTCATTCTTCTTGGGATGTTCTCGATATATATGTGTTCTATATCATTACTGGTGTAAGGTGACCAACAACTAAGCGGCATTATCGCTCTCAGCCCTAATAGTGAATGTATAGAGGCTGTTAAAAATAACTTTTGGACTTCTGTTATTATGTTCTTGAAATTATATCCTAGTGATCTGTTAGCCTATTCTGCCACTGAATAAGGCACTGCTGTCTTGGCTTTAAGGTTTCTGCTTCCCTTGACTCCCAAGTATTTTTCAGATATTCTGTATGATCATGTTCTCTTCTCCTAGTTTATACGCTTTCGACGGTTTAGTTTTCATTCCTTTCATTATCCACATTGAACTTCATCTCTGCCGTTTTTCAGGACCTAAGATATTAATGTTGTCCAAAATCCTTCTGAAGTCATCTGATTTCCTCCTCGCAGAAGGAATCATTCGGCCTATCTTTGTATCAACAGCAAATTTGTCATGTCACTTGTAATTCCTTCTCAAGGTCATTAATGAAATATTATGAACACAGAGGGTCCAAAACTGATCCTTGTGGTATGACCTAGTAGTTAACTAATCCCCATCAGTATTAGACCCATTAATGGAAACTCTCTGCTTTCTGTGCTGGTAAGCAATGCCCTCTATCATGCTAGAAGAATTTTACCTCGTATACCTGAGTTTACTCTGTCGATAGGCTTTACTAAAATCCAATAAACTATATCATATTCTTTATCACTGGTCTACTGTGCTTAAATTGTTTATTGAAGAACGTCAGTTATTTGTCATGCAGAACGACTCTCGTGAACCCATGCTGGATTTCATGTAAAAATTATTGCTCCTTAAGCGTGAATTCTAATAATGTGAGTTGTAAACTGTTGATTCAATATTTTGCCACTATAGATTCAGGCTTATTGGACGGTAATTTTGAGGAACGGGACTTAATCCTCCCTGAATTGTTGAGATATAGCGGAACCACATTAGCCATTTTCCACCATCTATGGCGAAACACTCTTTGAAAGATGGACGTCATTATACACACCTACGGTTAATGGGCTGATCTAAGTTTCACATCTTGCGTTTCTTTAAGTACCCTGGAAAACCCCCCCACAACTCTATGGGTCCTGGGATTATTTCTGCTTTAGTTATGTCTATCTGTTCGTGTTAACCATGCCCCTCGTGACAGTAATATAGTTAATTTGAATTCTTATTGTCTGATTAAAGAATTTCACATTTTCTATAGCACAGTGTTTGTATGGCATTGAGTGAACTTGAATGCTTTGCTTGTACTAATTGTTCAAGGTAGATGATACAATGAGTAAAGACTATTCAAGATAGTGAAGATCGTTGTGTTGTCTATTGCTCAACTAAGTCATAGCTGTTTACTACATCTATCGCGTAGTTGCTAACAAGTTTATGCAATGGTATTTGTGGGATTCAACTCAAGCTTCTCGTTTTTAAGCGAATTTATTATGTCGAGAACTTTGTGGGTGTTTCCTTTAAGTTTATTCTGTTCTAAGAACTTTTTACGTATACTCTTTCCATCGTTTGTAACATAGTGAACAAATATAGACTGAGGATTATCTTTGATGGTTCTGTAGATTCATCAATGCTAAGCTCAGTAATAGCAGCTTGTACAGATCACTGCTGCAGTGAACTTATTTAGAACTTATTTCAGAAATGTGTCTTTCTAGTAGATCAGCAGAGATAAAAAAAGTTTTGCATATGGTCTGGTTTATATTTTCGAATTCTCTTGAGCGATAATTGCAAATCACTTCCACTAATGATTCTTTTTTAAATTCTCCAGACTAGAAGATAGTTTACTACGAGATGATCCAGGCTATAAACAAAACTAGCTTCAGGTAACCCACATTCTCTTTGTTACAGTGGGAAAAAATAGCTATTTTGTTGGTAGATTAATTAGCATTCAAAAATTTCATTCTGTGTTTGTTCTATTCTCTCTACATGCCCGAACCCCTCAACAACCCCCTCCTCGGCCCTTGGACGAATAGTTTTGGTATCCCACACCTTCTCTTATTTTCCGAACTACGAATTCTCTGCATTATATTCACACCCACAATTGCCCTCAGATTGATCTCACTGCTCCGGCCTTTTCCCGGTTGCAACATTCACTCACCTGACTTCCACTCTCCATTCAAGAATGTTGGTTAAAACTATACTTCATACGATTCACCTCTTTGCTTCAAAGACAAAGTTACTTTGTCTTCCACGGACTCCTAAGTGCACCGCCTCACCCTTTTCACCTTCTCATTCCATTCTATATTCGGCCTATCTTTCATAGAACCATCGCTGGCACGTCCATCCTAAATACTGAATACATTTAAGTCCTCCCCATACTCTCTCCTTCCAATCTGATATCCAATCTGTCGTCACTAATCTTTTTGTATCCTAATATGAACCTTGTTGTTTTCCTATATTCCTACTTTGAATTCCGTCTTTGTACATCACTACCTAAATTCATTCCACAAAACTCTGCAACTTCTCTTCAGAATCTTCCAAAAGTACAGTGTCATCAGCAAAGAGCAACTGGTGACAACTCCTACTTTGTGTCTGTATTCTTTACTCTTTCTCAACTCCACACATCTTGCCAAGACTAGCATTCATTTCTTTCAACCCCATCTATAAATATGATGAACAACCATGGTGACATCACACATCCTTGTCTAAGGCTTTATGTTTACTGGAAATAATCTCCCTGTCTCTAACTGTGCCATCCTATCCGCATAAAAACTCGATTCACGCTGTTCAGTAACTTACCTCCTCTACCTCACCTGCAAACATCTCTGCCACATTGCCCCCCTTGCCCCCCTGGTACATCTGCCTTTTCCAAATCCATAAACTGCTACGCAAAACCACTTGGTCCACAACCCCTACGATTTCTTAAAGCCTCCTTGTTTATCTGCTATGCTCCACTCTCCATCCTATACTTTTAATCGATTTGAATTTATAACGCTACCATTCACTCCCCCCCCCCCCCCCCCCCCCCTCTTTTCCAGGTATATTCAAACAGATTTATTCCCTATAATTTTTGCACTCTCTGTTATCCCTCTTCGCGCCATTTATGACAAAGAACGATGCTTGCTCTTGCTTGTCCCTTGGCCTCCTTACACCAATTTCCATAATTTATTATATTATAACTCAACCTCTCCCGGCTACTTATCCCCACCTGCTTTTTAACATTTCTTTCTTTATTCCCATCTTTCCTGTAAGCTGCCTTACCCCCTTTCTTTCTACCCACGTCCTCAAACTTTTCCACCATAGACATGCTCGGTTCTTCCTCATCTCCTACAAGATTTGTTAGTCCTCCTTGCCCTTATACTTTGATTTCACAGCTTCCCTTTCGTCCATTTTAACATGTTATCTAATTCCCTCAATATGCAGTTCCCCTCCTTCTGTACAGATCCTCTTATCTCTCTTGTATTAACTCTTCTCGCTCCTTTTGTGTTAGACTGTAAATCCATTTGTTCTTTGGCTTCCTCAACTTTTTACTAATCTCACTCCAAAACTTTTTCTTATTTTTCAGCTAATTTGTTGATTACGAGCTCACCCACTCTCTCAATGTGCTCTCTTTTTACATTGCTTCACGCTCACCTCTCTTAATTCTCTTTTTCATCCATATTACTCTTTCCTCTTGCATCACTTCTTTACTTTTAATCTTATTATTAAGCTAACTTTTTCTCCCACTACTAATCTATTTACATCATGATTCCACCAATAACTCTTTTTGTTTCTTCTCTACGCTGAATATTTCATTTATTTTGGTTCATGAATGATCCGAGTAAATGTGATCTCCTTACTTGTATCAACCTCAGCACACTTCATCAATGTTACACGCGTAAGGTATAGAGAAAAGTCAATCGACTTATGTTTCTGGATACCATTTACACAGAATGTGACCCCAGGACATTAATAAAAAAAAGGCCTTCCTCTATAAAATTGACAAATTAAGATTATTCACTGCCCTAGTACGCCAAATTCAGACCTATTCACTATGAAACCCAGGGTAGAGACAAGCTGAGAAGAGGTATGTTCTTGTTGTAATTTTACAGAGTCACTAATCTTAAAATACAAGCTGTTCCATGAAGTTATTTAAGAAGCCGCACAGAATTTCCATCATATAGTAATCAAATGTAATTGGGAGAATACCATTAGGATGACTCCCTTAGAGAAATTCATTATATAGAAACCTATGTTTTCTGTTTCCGCATGTTGTGATCAACACATGAAAAAATAGAAGCTAAACTTTCGTTAAGTAATAATTATATATTTAATGTTTGTAATAAAGTGTTAGTATTCATGTATAAGTAATTAATGTTTAATTTTAAAACTTTGTTGTGCATTATATTCATTTTTAGGAATTTGAGATCAGATAGTGTTATGATGCAAATAAAAAGTTCATCATGTTGATTTTAACCTGTAAAGTTAGACATTTAACCTAGGTTAACCTGATAAGGTTTTAGAATTTAACCTAGGGTAGCTGATAAAGTTAGACATTTAACATAGGTTAGCTGATAAAGTTAGACATTTAACCTAGGTTAGCCTGATAAAGTTAGACATTTTAACCTAGGTTAGCTTGATAAAGTGAGGAGCATGTTAACCTAGGTTTAGCCTGATAAAGTTGGACTTTAACCTAGGTTATCTGACTAATGTTAGACATTTGAAGCCTAGGTTAACCTGATAATGTTAGACATCTTAACCTTAGGTTAGCCTGATAAAGTTAGGACATTTAACCGAGGTTAGCCTGATAAGAGTTAGACAGTTTAACCTAGGTTAACATGATATGTTAGACATTTAAACTAGGTTAACCTGATAAAATAAAGTTAGACTATTTTAGGGACATTTAATCCTAGGTTAGCCTGATAAAGGTTAGACATTTAACCTAGGTTTAACCTGATAAAGTTAGACATTTAACCTAGTTAGCCTGATAAGTTAGACATTTAACCTAGGTTAACTGATAAAGGTTGACATTTAACCTAGGTTTGCGCTGATAAGTTAGACATTTAACCTAGGTTAGCTCGCCTGATAAAGTTTTATACATTTAACTAGGTTAACCTGATTAATGTTAGACATTTAACCTGAGGTTTGCCTGATAAATGTTTAGACATTTAACATAGGTTAGCCCCTGATAAGGTTAGACTTTAACCTAGGTTAACCTGATTAAAGTTAGACATTTTAAACTAGGTTAACATGAAAAGTTAGGACATTCATAACCTAGGTTAGCCTGATAAGTAAGGACATTTAACCTTATGGTTAACCGATAAAGTTAGACATTTTAACTAGGTAACCTGATAAAGTTAGACATTTTTACCATAGGGTTAGCTGATAAAGTTAGACATTTTAACCTAGGTTAGCCTGATAAGAAGTTAGACATTTATCCTAGGTTAACCGTGATAAAGGTAGCATTTTAACCTAGGTTAGCCTGAGTTAAAGTTAGGACATTTAACCTAGGTGCTGATAATGTTAGACATTTAACCTAGGTTAGCCTGATAAAGTTAGACATTTAAACTAGCGTTTGAGCCTGATAGGAAGTAGACATTTAACCTAGGAGTTAGCCTGATTAAAGTAGACATTGCGTAGGTTAGCCTGGATAAAGTTAGACATGTAACCAAGGTTAGCTGGATAAAGTGTAGACATTTAGATACTAGGTTAGCCTGAATTATCAGTTAGGACATTTAAACCTAGGTGTAGCCTGACAAAGTTAGACATTTAAACTTGTTAGCCTGCTGGCCTGATTAAAGTTAGACATTTAACCTAGGTTAGCCTGATAAAGTTAGACATTTAACCTAGGTTAGCTCTGATACAGTTAGGACATTTAACCTAGGTTAGCCTGATTCAAATGAGTTAGACTCTTTAGCTAGGTTAGCTGATAAAGTGTTCAGACATTGTTAACCTAGGTTAGCTGATAAAGTTTAGCACAAATTGTAACCTAGGTTAGCCTGAAGAGAAAGTTAGACATGTAACCTAGGTTAGCCTGATAAAGTTAGACATTTAACCTTAGGGTTAGCTGATAAAGTTAGAGATTTAATAGGTTGAACCTGATAAAGTAAGACATTTAACTGTCAGCCTGATAAAGTTAGACCATTTAACCTAGGTTAACCTGGATAAAGTTAGACATTTAACCTTGGTTAGCCTGATAAAGTTAGACATTTTAACCTAGGTTAACCTGATAAAGTGTAGACTTTTATAACTAGGTTAGCCTGATAAAGTTAGACATTTAACCTAGGTAACTGATAAAGTTAGACATTTAACCTAGGTTATCCTGATTTTTAGTTCAGACAGTTTAACCTAGGGTGAGTTCCTCTGATAAAGTTAGACATAGAGAACCTAGTGTGTAGCGCCTCGGATTAAAGGTATTAGACATGTAGACCTAGGGAGCCACTATTGATAAAAGTGTTAGACTCATTTATTTTAACCTAGGTTGTAGCTCTGATAAAGTAGACAATTTTAACCTAGGTTAGCCTGATCTCAAGTTTTAGACAATTTTTAACCTAGGTTAGCCCTGACAAGTTAAGAGCTTTTAACCATTGGTGATAGCTCGAGTAAAAGTACTAGACATTTAACTAGGTTCATAGCCTGAGTAAGCATTAGACATTAACCTAGGTTAGCCTGATACAGTCTGATATTTAACCTCTAGGTTAGCCTGATAAAGTAGACATGTAACCTAGGTTAGCACTGATAAGTTGAGTCATTTACTAGGTTAGCCTGATAAAGTTAGGACATATAATCCTAGAGGTTAGCCTGATAAAGTTAGAAAATTTAACCTAGGTTAGCCTGATAAAAGTTAGACCATTTAACCTAGGTTAGCCTGATAACGTTTAGACATTTAACCTAGGTTAACTGATAAAGTTAGATATTTAACCTCGGTTAGCCTGATTAAAGTTAGACATTTTTAAACCAGGTGATAACGCTGGATAGGAATGTGTAGACAATTTTTGCACCTAGGTTGGCCTGATATGAAAGTTTAGAACATTGTTAATAGGTTACCTTGATTAATGTTAGAACATTTTAACCTAGGTGTAGTCCTGATAAAGTTAGGACATTTAAAACTAGGTTAAAATGATAAAGGTAGACTCATTTACCTTAGGTTAACCTGATAAAGTTAGACATTTAACCTTGGGTTACGATAAATAGTTAGGACATTTACCCTAGTTTTAACCTGAAAAAGTCTAGACATGTAACTAGGTTGCCTGATAAAGTTAGACATTTAATCTAGGTTAAGCTGAATAGTTTAGACATTATCTAGGTTTGAACACCTGATGAAGTTAGACATTTAAACCTAGGTTACCTGATAAAGTTAGACATTTAACTAGCTGTTTTTAAACTGATAAAGTTAGCACATTAAACCTAGGTTAAAGTGATGTAAAGTTAGACATTTAACCTAGGGTTAAACTTGATAAAGTTAATATTGGCAGACATTTTTAATAAGAAGTGAGATTTTTCTCAAGTTATTTTACTGAAAACTAATTTGTTAATGCATAAGATATCGGCATATTGAAATACTAACAAACCGTATATAATAAGGCGCTGAAGCGATGTCATCTGTGAGGAATCCACAAATATATGAACCAACAAAGAGTGATATAATTTAGTCATATGTGCAACACTAAGTAATCAGTATCTGAGGAAACGTTTTCGTCCACACAGTGGATTTATCCGTCCGGTGTACAAAAAAGAATGGTGAAAATCGGAAGGGGTCGGGCAATCAGTCCCTCAACCTGGGAAGTCGATGTAATCAGTCCCTCAACCTGGAGTACGATGTAATCTGTCCCTTCACCTGGAGTCGATGTAGTTCAGTCCCTCAACCTGGAGTCGATGTAATCAGTCCTCTAACTGGGAGTTCGACGTGAGTCCAGGGACTGATTAAATCGATTTCAAGCTTGAGGACTGATTACTTCCAACCTCTTTCTGACTTCTTTACCAGTAGGCTTTGTATAGGATGAATGAAGCTACTGTGTTGGAGCAACGTTTTTCAGCAAAGATACTCAAGAGTTGCCATGTGTTTTATTATCCCATGGTTCTCTGAACCAAATGTATCGTAAATATCTAGCACTTCTGTAAACAAATATTCTCTATCTACGTAAGTGTGAGATGAATTCAGCTCTTATGATTGATGCCATTGTCGAGATTCGTTTTTAGTTTTATTCAGGGGAGAGAGAGGCGACAGACTGAGTCCAGTGATGTGAAATAATTTAGACACATGGGCAATATCTGGTATCATTAGAGAGAGATGTAGACGTTGTCGCCATCCGCAGTGGCTTTATCAATACAATTCAGGAACATAATTTGAAGACAGTAGAATGAATACAAAAGATGAGGTATCAGTCCCTCTGTCTTGGTAGCGGGAGGAGGAGGGACTTGATTACCTCATCAGATTGTTGTATACAGTTCTACTGTCTTCAAATTATGTCCTTGAATTTGTATTTGATATAAAAACTACTGGAAGCGATAAACGTTTCTACAGTAAAGATAGCCCAGATGTGTGCACAGGTGTCCTAATTTTTTCAAAACTTGTCGGTATTGTATTACCGTTCATGGTACTGTCCAGTAAGTGTCAATAGATGTCAGTAGTATATGAAACCATCAGATTCACTGCACGAAAGGGAGAGGGTGGTATGTAAATTAATGTTCTTGGGCAAGATCCCCCTCATATCATCTGAGGCAAATATTGAGGGTGACAAAAAGTAATACCAACACGCCCATTGCAACGCTCTCTGCTGATTTTAGAACAGATGTCCTCTGCTTGATGTCTACATTACACAGCAGTTTAGGAAGACTGAAGGTGGGATCGTTAGCTTGAGATTCAGCGGACTTGAGTGAGGAATACAAGAGGATATCGTAGTTATCCTCTGTTAGTGGAATCTCAAGCCAGAAATGAAACCTGGACAGTGGCTGGAATAGAATGGGACAAATTTAAGGAATTCAAGAGGACGGTTGGAGTAGAGTAGAAGGTACAGGACAGCAATAGTCATAAATTAGGAAGAAGTGGGGACCCCTGTCAGTATGAGGCGTTTTGCGCAAGAAAAGGGTGTTGGGAGTTAGAGATTGGGTGTCCAGAGCATGACTTGTATTAATTGTTAGAGCTGGACAAACATGTAAGGATAATGCAGTACCATTCACATTGAACAACTGGGACTAACTTCTATGGCCGAATGAGTGTACTGCCAGGGATGGGGTTCACTTATCCTGAGCAGGTGTTGGGATTCTTGCTAGCTAGTTGATGGGAGGTTTGTTTTGGACTTGAATCTAGGAATTGCTAAGAGGTATGGGTTTATAAATGGAAAATAATGAGTATGGATATAACTGAACTTTAGGCTTTGATAGTTATGAATCTTAATAATAAAATCATGGAGGAACACTGGCCATGATAATTGCTGAAATTGTGTAAAAGCAAAGGGTGAGATAGGGAAAAAGGTGCAAAAGAAAAAACATATGATGGTATTTTATGCTAACAGGTCGAAGTGCATGAAATAAGATTAATTAATTACGTTTGGTAGCATGTGCTGGGAACTTATTAAGAATCCCCGCTACCAGTGATATGCCCTCGTTCTGCTACACCTGACGTTTCTATATAAGCGCCAGGATCTTTGCTCTGCGTCCAGAATCGCCAAACGTCTTTTGGTGCTGTTCGCACCTACTCCTAGGTTTGAGGGGACTGATTACCTCATCTTCTGCTACATAGATTCAACTGTCTTCAAGTTTTGTCTAGAATGTTTGTATTGATAAAGCCAACTGGATGGCCGAAACCGAAACGTCTACAAATAAAGATACCCAGAGTGTTGCACTTGTGTCTTACTCTAACATAGTGCAACTGTTAGGTCCTCTTATTTCGATAACGGTTTCTGCCTACACTGTAGGCTTCTTACAGTCGCGAGTACATGAGAGAGGTTGATAGAAGCAGAAGATACTTGAAGACGATGTAATCAGTCCATCCCTATGAAAGTTTTGTACAGGGTGGTCAGTCCTCTCTGGAGAAGGAGAATCTGTTCCATTGTCTGAAAACATATGAAGTTGAAGTGTACTAGATGGGGCTTTATTTATAGTGCAGAGGGTGACACGTAGGTTGCTTTGGGAGGGAGGTCCTCTCATAAACCCAGCCTTCTCACTTGTAGAGGTTTGTCGAATGGTCTGTTCCAAGATACCCTGAGTCTGCTGTGTCTGACAGGAATGAACATTAAAATGGTATGAAATTCCGATCGTTTGTTAGGTGAGACAATATGCGAAAACAGTTAGGTATCTTTATTTCGAAATCGTTTCGCCTTACACAGTAGGCTTCTTCAGTGCGAGTAAGATGGTTTGATACGTAGAAGCAGAAGATTACTGATAGACGATGTAATCAGTCCATCACCCTTAAAGTTTGTTGAGGTGGTCAGCCCTCAAGTTGGAGAGAGCATTGTTTCTCCCATTGATCTAAACAATATTGAAGCTAGAAATAGTGACAGCTCATGGGCCGTTATATAGTGCCAGGCAGGTGACACGTAGGTTGTATGGGAGGGCAGGATCCTTCTCAAACCAGCCGTTCTCACTGCAGTAGAGGGTTGTCGAAGTGGGTCTGTACAAGATACCCTTGTTGTTTGCCGTTGTCTGACGAAGAGATGAACATTAAAATGGTAGTGAAATACCGACAGATTGTTAGAAAGACTACATATGCAACAGTTTGGTATCTTTTATTTCGAAAACGTTTCGCCTACACAGTAGGCTTCTTCAGTCGTGTACAGAAAGGTTGATTGAAGCAGAAGTTACTTGAAGGTCGATGTAATCAGTCATCACCCTTTAAAGTTTTTGAGGTGTCTGTCCCTCTGTCTGGAAGACGAGCGTTGTTCCATTGTCTGAAGCAATATGAAGTTGAAGAAATGACAGAATGGGGCCTTTATATTGTGCCAGGAGGTGACACGTAGGTTGCTGGTGACAAGATAGGTTGCTTTGGGGGAGGGCAGGTCCTTCTCAAACCAGCCGTTATGCACTAGTAGATGGTTGTCGAAGTGGTCTCATATACCAAGTGTACCCTGTGTTGCTGTGTCTGACAGATGAACATGTTAAAATGGTTGGAAAACCGACAGATTGTTAGGTTAAGACAATTATGACAAACCGTTGGAGATTCTTTATTTCGAAACGTTTCGCCTACACAGTGTAGGGCTTTCTTAGAGTCGAGAGTACAGAAAGAGTTGTTAGCAAGCAGAAAGATACTTGAAGACGTGAAATCGCAGTCCTCACCTTAAGTTGTGGGTGGTCAGTCCCTCAGTCTGGTGAAGAGCATTGTTCCTTTGTGCTGTAACTAATATTGAATATAAGGCGAGTAGTTGGGATGGGGAAGAAAGAAAGTGGAGGAGTACAACAAAGTAAAAGCAAGGACGAAAGGGGTATGGGGGAAGTGGGGGGGGGAAGCGGGGGAGGGGGAGTAAGGAGGGGGGGGGGCGGGGGGAAGGTGACTAGATTGGGGCCTTTATATAGTGCCGGAGGGTGACACCGTAGGTTGCTTTGGGAGGGCAGGTCCTTCTCAAACCTCAGCCGGTTCTCCAGTAGTAGAGGATGTCGAAGTGGTCTCGGTACCAAGATACTTTTTGTGTTGCAGTGTTCTGACAGATATGAACATTAAAATGGTATGAAATTTACCGACAGATTGTTAGGTAAGACACATATGCAACAGTTAGGTATCTTTATTTACGAACGTTTCGCTACCAGTAGGTTCTTCAGTAAGTACAGAAAAGGGTTAGAAGCAGAAGATACTTGAAGATCGTTGTAATCAGTCCATCAACCTTAAGTTTTGTGAGGTGGTCAGGTACCTCTGTATGGAGAAGAGCTTTTGTTCCTTGTCTGGAAACATTATAAGTTGAAGTGACAGAAGGGGCTTTATATAGTGCACGGACTGGTGAGCACGTAGGATATGCTTTGGGGAGGGCAGGTCCTTTCTAACCCAGCCGTTTCACTAGTAGAGGTTGTCGAAGGTGGTCTGTACCAAGTACCCTTGTGTGGCAGTGTCTGACAGATTGAAACATTAAATGGTATGAAATACGCAGATGGTTAGGTATGACACTTAATGCAACAGTTAGGGTGTAGTTCTTTATTTCGAAAACGTTTCGCCTACATGGAGGCTTCATCAGTCGAGTACAGAAAGGTTGATAGAAGCAGGAGATTACTTGAGACGATGTAATCAGTCCATCACCCTTGAAGTTTTGATGGTGGTCAGTCCTCAGTCTGGAGAAGAGCATTGTTCCATTGTCTGAAAACAATATGAGTTGAGAAGTGACAGAATGGGGCCTTTATATAGTTGCCAGGAGGTGGACACGTAAGGATGCTTTGGGAGGGCAGGTCATTTCAATACCCAGCGTTCTCATGAGTAGTGGTTGTCGATGTGGTCTGTACCAAGTACCATTGTGTTGCTGTTCGTCTTACAGAGTATGAACATAAAATGGGTATGAAAATACCCGACAGATTGTTAGGTAAGACACTATGCACAAATGGTATATTTAATAACCGACAAGATGAGTGTAAGGACACAAGTGCCATCATCTGGGTATCTTTATTGTTAGACGTTTCGCATCCGTGGTTTATCTCATACAAATTCTAGGACATTAAACTGATGACAGTTTGAATATGTACAGAAGATGAGGTAATCAGTTTTTTTTTCCCCTCAACCCAGGAGTGAGTAGGTGACGGACAGCACCATAGTGTGAGATTCTGAAGCAGAAGGGAAGAATCACTGGAGCTTTATGTAACGTCAGGTGTGCAGACGAGGGCATTTTCACATGGGTAGCGGGATTCCCAAGTGGAGTATGTCCTTCCCAAAAAGAGATGGTGGGTTTAGTAGTAGGAAGTAGTTGTCGTAGTCGCGGGAAGGTAATGTACATGTCCTCAGATTGAGAATCCCGTTCCTTACCAGTGAGATATGCCCTCGTCCTGCTACACCTGTCGTTACTATATAAGCGGCCAGGGATTCTTTCTTCGGCCTTCTAGATCTCCGACGACTTAGGTGCTGTTCGCACCTACTCTAGTTTGAGGGACTGATTACCTCATCTTCTGTACATGTTCAACTGTCTTCAGTTAATGTCTAGAATTTGTAGTGATTAAAGCCACTGGATGGCGGAACGTGCTACAATGATAAAGATACAGATGTTGCACTTGTGTCTTACTCTCACATATGCAACAGTTAGGTATCTTTTTTTCGAAACGTTTCGCCATACACAGTAGGCTTCTTCAGTCGAGTACAGAAGTGTGTTAGAAGCAGAAGATACTTGAGACGGATGTAATCTGTCCATCACCCTTAAAGTTTTTTGAGGTGGTCAGTCCTCGAGTCTGAGGAAGAGCATTGTTTCCCTGTCTGAAACAATAGAAGTTGAAGTGACGGAATGGGGCTTTATATAGTGCCAGGCAGGGTGACCGACGTAGGTTGCTTTGGCGAGGCAGGTCCTTCTCAAACACCAGCCGTTACTCACTAGTAGCGGTTTGTCGAAGTGGTCTGTTACCAAGATAGACCTTGTGTTGCTGTGTTCTGACTGATTGAACATTAAAATGTGTATGAAATACGACAGATTGGTCGGTAAGACACTTATGCAACAGTTAGGTATCTTGTTTTCGAAAACGAGTTTCGCCTTCACAGTAGGCTCTTCAGTCGAGTACAGAAGGTTGATAGAAGCGAAGATAGTATACTTGAAGACAGATGTAATCCAGTCCTTCACCCTTAAAAAGTTTTGAGGTGGTCAGTCCCCTCAGTCTGGAGAAGAGCATTGTTCATTGTCTGAAACAATATGAAGTTGAAGTGACAGAATGGGCTTTATATAGTGCCAGGGAGGTGACACGGTAGGTTGCTTTGGGAGGGCAGGTCCTTCTCAAAACCCAAGCCGGTTCTATGTAGTAGAGGGTTGGTTCGAAAGTGGTCTGTACCAGATACCCTTGTGTATTGCGTGGTCTGACAGAATGAGACATTTAAAATGGTATGAAATACCGGACAGATTGTTAGGTAAGACACAATATGCAACAGTACGGTATTCTTTATTTCGGAATGTTTCGCTCTACACAGAAGGCTCTTCAGTCGAGTGACGCAGGGGAAAGTTGATAGAGCAGAAGATACTTGAGTTCGATGCTGTAATCAGTCCATCACCATGTTAAAGTTGTTGATGAGTGGTCTGTCCCTCAGTCTGGAGAAGAGCTTTGTTCCATTGTCTGAAACCAATATGAAGTTGAACGTGACTGAATGGCCTTTATATAGTGCCAGGACGGTGACAGAGGTTGCTTTGGAGAGGGCCAGTCCTTCTAAACCCAAGGCCGTTCTCAACTAGTAGAGGTTGTCGAAGTGTCTGTACCAAGTTACCCTTGTGTTGCAGGGCTCTGCAGACATGAACATTAATACTGGTATGATAATTGTACCTCGACAGATAGTTAGTTAAGACATAGTGCATCAGTTAGGTTATCTTTTTTTTCGAAAACGTTTCGCCTACGACAGTAGGCTTCTTCAGTCGAGTACAGAAAGGTTGATAGAAGCAGAAAGAAGATACTTTGAAGACGAATGAAATCAGTCCATCACTTAAGTTTTTGTGGGTGGTCTAGTCCTTCAGTCTGGATGAAGTGCATGTTCCATTGGTCTGACAAACCAAGTATGAAGTTGAAGTGACAGAATGGGGACTTTATATAGTGCCAGGAGGTCGACAGTTAGGTTGCTTCTTTGGGGGGCAGGGTCCTTCTCAAAACCCTGCCGTTCTCACTTGTAGAGGTTGTCGAAGTGAGTCTGTACAAGTTACCCTTGTGTTGCAGTGTCGACAGACAATGGACAGTAAATGGTATGAAATTCCGACAGATTTGTTAGGTAAAGACACATATGCAACCAGTTAGGTATCTTTATTTTCGAACGTTTCGCTACTCAGGTAGAGCTTCTTCGTCGAGTACAGAAGAGGTTGATTAGGAAGCAGGAGATACTGAGAGACGAGGTAATCTGCCATCACCCTTATAGTTTTGAGAGTGGTCAGTCCCTCTGTCTGGAGATGAGCTTGTTCCGTTGTTCTGAAAACTTATATGAAGTTGATGTGACTGATGGGGACCTTTATATAGTACCTTTCTGTGAACTCGACTGATGAAAGCCTACTGTGTAGCGAAAACGTTTCTCGAAATAAAGATTACTAACTGGTTGCATATGTGTCTTACCTAACATCTGTCGAGTATTTCATACCATTGTAATGTTCATTCTGTCAGGACCACTTGCAACACAAGGGGTATCTTGGTACAGACCACTTCGACAGTTCCATCTATAGTGAGAACGGCTGGGTTTGAGAAAGGACCTGCCTCCCAAAGCAACCTACGTGTCACCTCCTGGCACTTTATAAAGGCCCCATTCTGTCACTTAGAGACTTATATTGTTGTTCAGAACAAGGCGACAATGCCTCTTCTCCATCGCTAATGGGGACAGACCTCCTCAAACTTTAGGGTGTCTCAGTCTTCAAGTACTTGTCGGTTTTTTCAAAACCCCATTCATACAACTGTCTAGACGACTGCCGCTTCCATGGGATTCTTGTTACTAAGATTCGTTCAAAATGACTTGTTCAACTTTGGGCGACAGACCTAACTTCGACTAGCTGGATGGATACCACTATGACCCCGCCCCTCACTTCATTGCTTTCAGTACCTCACTACAGTATATAAGCCACCGTCTACGGCCCTATGCTGTAACATTCTACAAGATTGATGGAACTGATACTCATCGACTCCAGGTTGATGTGGGATCTTGCTGATTTACCACTCATTACTCCTTCCTCTCCTCATACGACCTTCCTCTTTGTATTGGACTGAGGAAGCACTGTGTGGGCGAAACGTTTCCTGAATAAAGATTTCCAAAATACTGCATAAGTGTTCAATCTTTCATCCTGGCATAGATAAAGGCCTCCATTACTGTACTTCTACTTCTTATTTTTTTCAGACATTGGAACCAATGCGCTCTCGATGAGGACTGACCACCTCAAAACTGTAAGGGTGATGGACTGATTTCATCTGTCTTCAAGTATCTTCTGGCTTCTCATCAACCTTTCTGTACTCGACTGATGGGAAGCCTTACTGTGTAGGCGAAACGTTTCGAATAAAAAGTTACTAACGTGCGTATGTGTCTTACCTAACAAATCTCGTCGGTTATTTCATACCATTTTTAAGGCTTCACTTACCTATGTCCTTTTTATATCTAAATTTATCCAACTTAAATCCATTATTTCTGGTTCTTACCTGGTTCGAACACCCTCAGTGCCGTTTATTAATATCACCCTTTGTTGTTTATACCATAATCCATCTTATACACTTCAAGGACGTTTCCCTCATAGACTACGTACTTCCAGAGAGTGAAAGATTCAAGGCTCTAAGTCAAGTCTGCGTCATACGGGATGATTCATTACACAGTAAATCTTTAGTCATTCTTCTTGGGATGTTCTCGATATATATGTGTTCTATATCATTACTGGTGTAAGGTGACCAACAACTAAGCGGCATTATCGCTCTCAGCCCTAATAGTGAATGTATAGAGGCTGTTAAAAATAACTTTTGGACTTCTGTTATTATGTTCTTGAAATTATATCCTAGTGATCTGTTAGCCTATTCTGCCACTGAATAAGGCACTGCTGTCTTGGCTTTAAGGTTTCTGCTTCCCTTGACTCCCAAGTATTTTTCAGATATTCTGTATGATCATGTTCTCTTCTCCTAGTTTATACGCTTTCGACGGTTTAGTTTTCATTCCTTTCATTATCCACATTGAACTTCATCTCTGCCGTTTTTCAGGACCTAAGATATTAATGTTGTCCAAAATCCTTCTGAAGTCATCTGATTTCCTCCTCGCAGAAGGAATCATTCGGCCTATCTTTGTATCAACAGCAAATTTGTCATGTCACTTGTAATTCCTTCTCAAGGTCATTAATGAAATATTATGAACACAGAGGGTCCAAAACTGATCCTTGTGGTATGACCTAGTAGTTAACTAATCCCCATCAGTATTAGACCCATTAATGGAAACTCTCTGCTTTCTGTGCTGGTAAGCAATGCCCTCTATCATGCTAGAAGAATTTTACCTCGTATACCTGAGTTTACTCTGTCGATAGGCTTTACTAAAATCCAATAAACTATATCATATTCTTTATCACTGGTCTACTGTGCTTAAATTGTTTATTGAAGAACGTCAGTTATTTGTCATGCAGAACGACTCTCGTGAACCCATGCTGGATTTCATGTAAAAATTATTGCTCCTTAAGCGTGAATTCTAATAATGTGAGTTGTAAACTGTTGATTCAATATTTTGCCACTATAGATTCAGGCTTATTGGACGGTAATTTTGAGGAACGGGACTTAATCCTCCCTGAATTGTTGAGATATAGCGGAACCACATTAGCCATTTTCCACCATCTATGGCGAAACACTCTTTGAAAGATGGACGTCATTATACACACCTACGGTTAATGGGCTGATCTAAGTTTCACATCTTGCGTTTCTTTAAGTACCCTGGAAAACCCCCCCACAACTCTATGGGTCCTGGGATTATTTCTGCTTTAGTTATGTCTATCTGTTCGTGTTAACCATGCCCCTCGTGACAGTAATATAGTTAATTTGAATTCTTATTGTCTGATTAAAGAATTTCACATTTTCTATAGCACAGTGTTTGTATGGCATTGAGTGAACTTGAATGCTTTGCTTGTACTAATTGTTCAAGGTAGATGATACAATGAGTAAAGACTATTCAAGATAGTGAAGATCGTTGTGTTGTCTATTGCTCAACTAAGTCATAGCTGTTTACTACATCTATCGCGTAGTTGCTAACAAGTTTATGCAATGGTATTTGTGGGATTCAACTCAAGCTTCTCGTTTTTAAGCGAATTTATTATGTCGAGAACTTTGTGGGTGTTTCCTTTAAGTTTATTCTGTTCTAAGAACTTTTTACGTATACTCTTTCCATCGTTTGTAACATAGTGAACAAATATAGACTGAGGATTATCTTTGATGGTTCTGTAGATTCATCAATGCTAAGCTCAGTAATAGCAGCTTGTACAGATCACTGCTGCAGTGAACTTATTTAGAACTTATTTCAGAAATGTGTCTTTCTAGTAGATCAGCAGAGATAAAAAAAGTTTTGCATATGGTCTGGTTTATATTTTCGAATTCTCTTGAGCGATAATTGCAAATCACTTCCACTAATGATTCTTTTTTAAATTCTCCAGACTAGAAGATAGTTTACTACGAGATGATCCAGGCTATAAACAAAACTAGCTTCAGGTAACCCACATTCTCTTTGTTACAGTGGGAAAAAATAGCTATTTTGTTGGTAGATTAATTAGCATTCAAAAATTTCATTCTGTGTTTGTTCTATTCTCTCTACATGCCCGAACCCCTCAACAACCCCCTCCTCGGCCCTTGGACGAATAGTTTTGGTATCCCACACCTTCTCTTATTTTCCGAACTACGAATTCTCTGCATTATATTCACACCCACAATTGCCCTCAGATTGATCTCACTGCTCCGGCCTTTTCCCGGTTGCAACATTCACTCACCTGACTTCCACTCTCCATTCAAGAATGTTGGTTAAAACTATACTTCATACGATTCACCTCTTTGCTTCAAAGACAAAGTTACTTTGTCTTCCACGGACTCCTAAGTGCACCGCCTCACCCTTTTCACCTTCTCATTCCATTCTATATTCGGCCTATCTTTCATAGAACCATCGCTGGCACGTCCATCCTAAATACTGAATACATTTAAGTCCTCCCCATACTCTCTCCTTCCAATCTGATATCCAATCTGTCGTCACTAATCTTTTTGTATCCTAATATGAACCTTGTTGTTTTCCTATATTCCTACTTTGAATTCCGTCTTTGTACATCACTACCTAAATTCATTCCACAAAACTCTGCAACTTCTCTTCAGAATCTTCCAAAAGTACAGTGTCATCAGCAAAGAGCAACTGGTGACAACTCCTACTTTGTGTCTGTATTCTTTACTCTTTCTCAACTCCACACATCTTGCCAAGACTAGCATTCATTTCTTTCAACCCCATCTATAAATATGATGAACAACCATGGTGACATCACACATCCTTGTCTAAGGCTTTATGTTTACTGGAAATAATCTCCCTGTCTCTAACTGTGCCATCCTATCCGCATAAAAACTCGATTCACGCTGTTCAGTAACTTACCTCCTCTACCTCACCTGCAAACATCTCTGCCACATTGCCCCCCTTGCCCCCCTGGTACATCTGCCTTTTCCAAATCCATAAACTGCTACGCAAAACCACTTGGTCCACAACCCCTACGATTTCTTAAAGCCTCCTTGTTTATCTGCTATGCTCCACTCTCCATCCTATACTTTTAATCGATTTGAATTTATAACGCTACCATTCACTCCCCCCCCCCCCCCCCCCCCCCTCTTTTCCAGGTATATTCAAACAGATTTATTCCCTATAATTTTTGCACTCTCTGTTATCCCTCTTCGCGCCATTTATGACAAAGAACGATGCTTGCTCTTGCTTGTCCCTTGGCCTCCTTACACCAATTTCCATAATTTATTATATTATAACTCAACCTCTCCCGGCTACTTATCCCCACCTGCTTTTTAACATTTCTTTCTTTATTCCCATCTTTCCTGTAAGCTGCCTTACCCCCTTTCTTTCTACCCACGTCCTCAAACTTTTCCACCATAGACATGCTCGGTTCTTCCTCATCTCCTACAAGATTTGTTAGTCCTCCTTGCCCTTATACTTTGATTTCACAGCTTCCCTTTCGTCCATTTTAACATGTTATCTAATTCCCTCAATATGCAGTTCCCCTCCTTCTGTACAGATCCTCTTATCTCTCTTGTATTAACTCTTCTCGCTCCTTTTGTGTTAGACTGTAAATCCATTTGTTCTTTGGCTTCCTCAACTTTTTACTAATCTCACTCCAAAACTTTTTCTTATTTTTCAGCTAATTTGTTGATTACGAGCTCACCCACTCTCTCAATGTGCTCTCTTTTTACATTGCTTCACGCTCACCTCTCTTAATTCTCTTTTTCATCCATATTACTCTTTCCTCTTGCATCACTTCTTTACTTTTAATCTTATTATTAAGCTAACTTTTTCTCCCACTACTAATCTATTTACATCATGATTCCACCAATAACTCTTTTTGTTTCTTCTCTACGCTGAATATTTCATTTATTTTGGTTCATGAATGATCCGAGTAAATGTGATCTCCTTACTTGTATCAACCTCAGCACACTTCATCAATGTTACACGCGTAAGGTATAGAGAAAAGTCAATCGACTTATGTTTCTGGATACCATTTACACAGAATGTGACCCCAGGACATTAATAAAAAAAAGGCCTTCCTCTATAAAATTGACAAATTAAGATTATTCACTGCCCTAGTACGCCAAATTCAGACCTATTCACTATGAAACCCAGGGTAGAGACAAGCTGAGAAGAGGTATGTTCTTGTTGTAATTTTACAGAGTCACTAATCTTAAAATACAAGCTGTTCCATGAAGTTATTTAAGAAGCCGCACAGAATTTCCATCATATAGTAATCAAATGTAATTGGGAGAATACCATTAGGATGACTCCCTTAGAGAAATTCATTATATAGAAACCTATGTTTTCTGTTTCCGCATGTTGTGATCAACACATGAAAAAATAGAAGCTAAACTTTCGTTAAGTAATAATTATATATTTAATGTTTGTAATAAAGTGTTAGTATTCATGTATAAGTAATTAATGTTTAATTTTAAAACTTTGTTGTGCATTATATTCATTTTTAGGAATTTGAGATCAGATAGTGTTATGATGCAAATAAAAAGTTCATCATGTTGATTTTAACCTGTAAAGTTAGACATTTAACCTAGGTTAACCTGATAAGGTTTTAGAATTTAACCTAGGGTAGCTGATAAAGTTAGACATTTAACATAGGTTAGCTGATAAAGTTAGACATTTAACCTAGGTTAGCCTGATAAAGTTAGACATTTTAACCTAGGTTAGCTTGATAAAGTGAGGAGCATGTTAACCTAGGTTTAGCCTGATAAAGTTGGACTTTAACCTAGGTTATCTGACTAATGTTAGACATTTGAAGCCTAGGTTAACCTGATAATGTTAGACATCTTAACCTTAGGTTAGCCTGATAAAGTTAGGACATTTAACCGAGGTTAGCCTGATAAGAGTTAGACAGTTTAACCTAGGTTAACATGATATGTTAGACATTTAAACTAGGTTAACCTGATAAAATAAAGTTAGACTATTTTAGGGACATTTAATCCTAGGTTAGCCTGATAAAGGTTAGACATTTAACCTAGGTTTAACCTGATAAAGTTAGACATTTAACCTAGTTAGCCTGATAAGTTAGACATTTAACCTAGGTTAACTGATAAAGGTTGACATTTAACCTAGGTTTGCGCTGATAAGTTAGACATTTAACCTAGGTTAGCTCGCCTGATAAAGTTTTATACATTTAACTAGGTTAACCTGATTAATGTTAGACATTTAACCTGAGGTTTGCCTGATAAATGTTTAGACATTTAACATAGGTTAGCCCCTGATAAGGTTAGACTTTAACCTAGGTTAACCTGATTAAAGTTAGACATTTTAAACTAGGTTAACATGAAAAGTTAGGACATTCATAACCTAGGTTAGCCTGATAAGTAAGGACATTTAACCTTATGGTTAACCGATAAAGTTAGACATTTTAACTAGGTAACCTGATAAAGTTAGACATTTTTACCATAGGGTTAGCTGATAAAGTTAGACATTTTAACCTAGGTTAGCCTGATAAGAAGTTAGACATTTATCCTAGGTTAACCGTGATAAAGGTAGCATTTTAACCTAGGTTAGCCTGAGTTAAAGTTAGGACATTTAACCTAGGTGCTGATAATGTTAGACATTTAACCTAGGTTAGCCTGATAAAGTTAGACATTTAAACTAGCGTTTGAGCCTGATAGGAAGTAGACATTTAACCTAGGAGTTAGCCTGATTAAAGTAGACATTGCGTAGGTTAGCCTGGATAAAGTTAGACATGTAACCAAGGTTAGCTGGATAAAGTGTAGACATTTAGATACTAGGTTAGCCTGAATTATCAGTTAGGACATTTAAACCTAGGTGTAGCCTGACAAAGTTAGACATTTAAACTTGTTAGCCTGCTGGCCTGATTAAAGTTAGACATTTAACCTAGGTTAGCCTGATAAAGTTAGACATTTAACCTAGGTTAGCTCTGATACAGTTAGGACATTTAACCTAGGTTAGCCTGATTCAAATGAGTTAGACTCTTTAGCTAGGTTAGCTGATAAAGTGTTCAGACATTGTTAACCTAGGTTAGCTGATAAAGTTTAGCACAAATTGTAACCTAGGTTAGCCTGAAGAGAAAGTTAGACATGTAACCTAGGTTAGCCTGATAAAGTTAGACATTTAACCTTAGGGTTAGCTGATAAAGTTAGAGATTTAATAGGTTGAACCTGATAAAGTAAGACATTTAACTGTCAGCCTGATAAAGTTAGACCATTTAACCTAGGTTAACCTGGATAAAGTTAGACATTTAACCTTGGTTAGCCTGATAAAGTTAGACATTTTAACCTAGGTTAACCTGATAAAGTGTAGACTTTTATAACTAGGTTAGCCTGATAAAGTTAGACATTTAACCTAGGTAACTGATAAAGTTAGACATTTAACCTAGGTTATCCTGATTTTTAGTTCAGACAGTTTAACCTAGGGTGAGTTCCTCTGATAAAGTTAGACATAGAGAACCTAGTGTGTAGCGCCTCGGATTAAAGGTATTAGACATGTAGACCTAGGGAGCCACTATTGATAAAAGTGTTAGACTCATTTATTTTAACCTAGGTTGTAGCTCTGATAAAGTAGACAATTTTAACCTAGGTTAGCCTGATCTCAAGTTTTAGACAATTTTTAACCTAGGTTAGCCCTGACAAGTTAAGAGCTTTTAACCATTGGTGATAGCTCGAGTAAAAGTACTAGACATTTAACTAGGTTCATAGCCTGAGTAAGCATTAGACATTAACCTAGGTTAGCCTGATACAGTCTGATATTTAACCTCTAGGTTAGCCTGATAAAGTAGACATGTAACCTAGGTTAGCACTGATAAGTTGAGTCATTTACTAGGTTAGCCTGATAAAGTTAGGACATATAATCCTAGAGGTTAGCCTGATAAAGTTAGAAAATTTAACCTAGGTTAGCCTGATAAAAGTTAGACCATTTAACCTAGGTTAGCCTGATAACGTTTAGACATTTAACCTAGGTTAACTGATAAAGTTAGATATTTAACCTCGGTTAGCCTGATTAAAGTTAGACATTTTTAAACCAGGTGATAACGCTGGATAGGAATGTGTAGACAATTTTTGCACCTAGGTTGGCCTGATATGAAAGTTTAGAACATTGTTAATAGGTTACCTTGATTAATGTTAGAACATTTTAACCTAGGTGTAGTCCTGATAAAGTTAGGACATTTAAAACTAGGTTAAAATGATAAAGGTAGACTCATTTACCTTAGGTTAACCTGATAAAGTTAGACATTTAACCTTGGGTTACGATAAATAGTTAGGACATTTACCCTAGTTTTAACCTGAAAAAGTCTAGACATGTAACTAGGTTGCCTGATAAAGTTAGACATTTAATCTAGGTTAAGCTGAATAGTTTAGACATTATCTAGGTTTGAACACCTGATGAAGTTAGACATTTAAACCTAGGTTACCTGATAAAGTTAGACATTTAACTAGCTGTTTTTAAACTGATAAAGTTAGCACATTAAACCTAGGTTAAAGTGATGTAAAGTTAGACATTTAACCTAGGGTTAAACTTGATAAAGTTAATATTGGCAGACATTTTTAATAAGAAGTGAGATTTTTCTCAAGTTATTTTACTGAAAACTAATTTGTTAATGCATAAGATATCGGCATATTGAAATACTAACAAACCGTATATAATAAGGCGCTGAAGCGATGTCATCTGTGAGGAATCCACAAATATATGAACCAACAAAGAGTGATATAATTTAGTCATATGTGCAACACTAAGTAATCAGTATCTGAGGAAACGTTTTCGTCCACACAGTGGATTTATCCGTCCGGTGTACAAAAAAGAATGGTGAAAATCGGAAGGGGTCGGGCAATCAGTCCCTCAACCTGGGAAGTCGATGTAATCAGTCCCTCAACCTGGAGTACGATGTAATCTGTCCCTTCACCTGGAGTCGATGTAGTTCAGTCCCTCAACCTGGAGTCGATGTAATCAGTCCTCTAACTGGGAGTTCGACGTGAGTCCAGGGACTGATTAAATCGATTTCAAGCTTGAGGACTGATTACTTCCAACCTCTTTCTGACTTCTTTACCAGTAGGCTTTGTATAGGATGAATGAAGCTACTGTGTTGGAGCAACGTTTTTCAGCAAAGATACTCAAGAGTTGCCATGTGTTTTATTATCCCATGGTTCTCTGAACCAAATGTATCGTAAATATCTAGCACTTCTGTAAACAAATATTCTCTATCTACGTAAGTGTGAGATGAATTCAGCTCTTATGATTGATGCCATTGTCGAGATTCGTTTTTAGTTTTATTCAGGGGAGAGAGAGGCGACAGACTGAGTCCAGTGATGTGAAATAATTTAGACACATGGGCAATATCTGGTATCATTAGAGAGAGATGTAGACGTTGTCGCCATCCGCAGTGGCTTTATCAATACAATTCAGGAACATAATTTGAAGACAGTAGAATGAATACAAAAGATGAGGTATCAGTCCCTCTGTCTTGGTAGCGGGAGGAGGAGGGACTTGATTACCTCATCAGATTGTTGTATACAGTTCTACTGTCTTCAAATTATGTCCTTGAATTTGTATTTGATATAAAAACTACTGGAAGCGATAAACGTTTCTACAGTAAAGATAGCCCAGATGTGTGCACAGGTGTCCTAATTTTTTCAAAACTTGTCGGTATTGTATTACCGTTCATGGTACTGTCCAGTAAGTGTCAATAGATGTCAGTAGTATATGAAACCATCAGATTCACTGCACGAAAGGGAGAGGGTGGTATGTAAATTAATGTTCTTGGGCAAGATCCCCCTCATATCATCTGAGGCAAATATTGAGGGTGACAAAAAGTAATACCAACACGCCCATTGCAACGCTCTCTGCTGATTTTAGAACAGATGTCCTCTGCTTGATGTCTACATTACACAGCAGTTTAGGAAGACTGAAGGTGGGATCGTTAGCTTGAGATTCAGCGGACTTGAGTGAGGAATACAAGAGGATATCGTAGTTATCCTCTGTTAGTGGAATCTCAAGCCAGAAATGAAACCTGGACAGTGGCTGGAATAGAATGGGACAAATTTAAGGAATTCAAGAGGACGGTTGGAGTAGAGTAGAAGGTACAGGACAGCAATAGTCATAAATTAGGAAGAAGTGGGGACCCCTGTCAGTATGAGGCGTTTTGCGCAAGAAAAGGGTGTTGGGAGTTAGAGATTGGGTGTCCAGAGCATGACTTGTATTAATTGTTAGAGCTGGACAAACATGTAAGGATAATGCAGTACCATTCACATTGAACAACTGGGACTAACTTCTATGGCCGAATGAGTGTACTGCCAGGGATGGGGTTCACTTATCCTGAGCAGGTGTTGGGATTCTTGCTAGCTAGTTGATGGGAGGTTTGTTTTGGACTTGAATCTAGGAATTGCTAAGAGGTATGGGTTTATAAATGGAAAATAATGAGTATGGATATAACTGAACTTTAGGCTTTGATAGTTATGAATCTTAATAATAAAATCATGGAGGAACACTGGCCATGATAATTGCTGAAATTGTGTAAAAGCAAAGGGTGAGATAGGGAAAAAGGTGCAAAAGAAAAAACATATGATGGTATTTTATGCTAACAGGTCGAAGTGCATGAAATAAGATTAATTAATTACGTTTTGCTGCTGCTACTGATGTTGCTGCGGCTTCTGATGTTGCTGCTGTTACAGGTGTTGCTGCTGCTTCTGGTGCTGCTGCTACTGCTGATGTTGCTGCTGCTACAGGTGTTGCTGCTGCTGCTGCTGGTGTTGCTGCTGCTACAGGTGTTGCTGCTGCTGCTGCTGGTGTTGCTGCTGCTACTGATGTTGCTGCTGCTACTGGTGTTGCTGCTGCTACTGGTGTTGCTGCTGCTACTGGTGTTGCTGCTGCTGCTGCTGGTGTTGCTGCTGCTACTGATGTTGCTGCTGCTACTGGTGTTGCTGCTGCTACTGGTGTTGCTGCTGCTACTGATGTTGCTGCTGCTACTGATGTTGCTGCTGCTACTGATGTTACTGCTGCTACTATTGTTGCTGCTGCTACTGGTGTTGCTACTGCTACTGGTGTTGCTGCTGCTACTGGTGTTGCTGTTGTTACTGGTGTTGCTGCTGCTACTGGTGTTGTTGCTTCTACTGGTGTTGCTGCTGTTGCTGCTGCTGGTGTTGCTGCTACTGGTGTTGCTGCTGTTGCAGCTGCTGGTGTTGCTGCTGTTGCAGCTGCTGGTGTTGCTGCTGTTGCTGCTGCTGTTGCTACTTAAGAACATAAGAAAGAAGGAACACTGCAGCAGACCTATTGGCCCATGCGAGGCAGGTCCATATCACCTTTCGGCTTTTACTAATGACCCACCCAGTCACGTCACATCTACTTAAGGAAGAAGCACGGCATCAGACCCAGTAGCACAAGCTAGTCAGGATCAACTAACACCCTTCCACACCAACTTAAGTATCTATCTAACCTGTTTTAAAACTACACAAGGTTTTAGCTTCTATGACGGTACTCGGGAGTTTGTTCCTCTCATCCACAACTCTATTGCGAAAAAAATGCTTTCCTATATCCTTCTTAAATCTGAATTTGTCCAACATGAATCCATTACTGCGAGTCCTGTCTATGATAGATATTTTCAGCACACCATTTATATCCACTTTATTTATTCCTGTTTCCCATTTACACACCTCGATCATATCCCTCCTAATTCTACGCCTTTCTAGAGAGTGCAGACTCCGGGCCCTCAGTCTATCCTTATAGGGAATATTTCTCATTCATGGGATCAACTTTGTCATCCTCTTCTGTACGTTTTCCAGAGCATTTATATCCATTCTGTAATAAGGTGACCAGAACTGAGCAGCATAATCTAAATGAGGCCTAACCAAGAAAATATAGAGTTGAAGAACTACCTGAGGACTTTCATTATATGCTTCTTGATATGAAGCCAAGGATTCTGTTAGCTTTATTGCAAACGCTTATGCACTGTTGTCTTGGTTTTAGATTACTGCTAACCAGAAATCCTGAATCCTTTTTGCAATCAGTAATATTAAGATCTACATTATTTAGTTTATATGTGGCATGGTTATTTTCCTGTCCAACATTTAGAACTTTGCATTTGTCTATATTAAACTGCATCTGCCACTTCTAGGACAATTGCATCAGTCTATTCAAATTATTCTGGAGTGCTCTAATGAATTGGACGGCTTATTTTGGTGTCATCAACAAATTTGCTTATGTCGCAATTTATTCCCTCATCTATGTCGTTTACGTAAATTGTGAACAACAAGTGACGTAACACTGATCCCTGTGGAGCACAGCTTGTGACGTGCCCCCATTCTGATTTCTCCTCATTTATGCAAACACTGCTGCCTATTTGTCAACCATGCCTCTACCCAGGAAAAAATTTCTCCTCCTATTCCGTGTTCCTTAAGTTTTCTAAATAGCCTCTGATGTGGAACTCTATCGAAAGCCTTACTGAACTCCATATACACAATATCATATTCATTACAATGATCTACCTCCTCAAACACCTTAGTGAAAAAAGTTAGTAAATTCGTAAGACAGGAACGCACCTTTGTAAAACCGTGTTGAGATTCATTACTCAGTCTATTGTGCGTTTCAAGATGGCTACGAATTGCCTCGGCAACTATTGATTCCATAAATTTTCCCACTATGGAGGTAAGGCTTATTGGTCTATAGTTCGAAGCTAAGGACCTGTCACCTGCCTTGTAAGTAGGTAATATATTTGCCATTTTCTACTTATCTGGCACTATGCCAGTTTGTAGTGATATGTTAAAAAGATTAGCCAAAGGTACGCTAAGTTCCTCTTTACGTTCCCTTAAAACCCTTGCAAAAAAATCATCAGAGCCTGGGGATTTGTTAGGTTTTAATTTCTCTGTCTCAGGACCATGTCACTAGTTACCCCAATCGTGCATAGTTTATTATCGTTTTGTTCTACATAATTCATTATTTCTGGAATTTCGCTAGTATCTTCCTGAGTAAAAATTGAGAGGAAGTAAGTACTGAAAATTTCACACATTTCCTTATCACTCTCAGTGATCTTAACAGAGTTACTCTTAAGTGGGCATATCAAGTCCCTAATCTTTATTCTGTATACCTGAAAGAGCCGTTTTGAGTTCGTGATCGAATCCCTCACGACTGTAACCCCATCATCCCATTTTGCTTTCCTTCTTCCTTTTTTTTTGTTTTTTTTTTTATCTCTTTAATTGAATATGCTGATTTCATAATTGCCCATCCACTCCTTTCATACGCCTATATATGCCTCTCTTTTAACCAGTGAGATGTTATAATCTATTGCTCATCAATTTGGGATCTTTTTTGTTAGATCTAATTTCCCTACTCGGGACAAGTTGTCTGGACAGCTAGCACTATGCTCTGAAACGAGTCATATTGGCAACCAGCACCACCTACCTCACACATAGTCAGGTCATCCCAATTCAACCCACCCAGGTAATTTCTCAGTCCCATGAAATCGGCCACGGAGAAGTCTGGGACAGAGATTTGACTGCAGTTATCTGGGTAATTCCATGATATATTGAAACTAAGTGATTTGTGATCACTTTCCCCAAGCTCATCATTAACCTCAAGATTATTAATTAGTGATTCTTTGTTGGAAAGAACCAAGTTAAGCAGATTGTTTCTTCTAGTTGGTTCTGTCACAAACTGTTTTAAAAAGCAATCCTGAAGATTTCCTGTCACATTGTTCCAGTCAATATGTCTTAAGTTAAAATCTCTAATTTACACAACATTTTCATATCTAGAAACCTTATGAATTTCGTCTCATAGCAGCCTGCCGCACTCCCTGTCATGGTTTGAGGGCTTATAAATCACACCCATAATTAACTTTTCACGGCCCTAGAGAAACTGCAGCCAAACACTTTCTTGTGATGCTGATGTTGTTGCTGTGTTTGTTATTGTTGTTGCTACTGATGCTGCTGATGGTGTTGATGTTGTTGTTGCTGCAGTTGCTGCTGCTGTTGCTGCTGCTGTTGCTGTTGCCGTTGCTGCTGTTGTTGCTGCTGTTGTTGCTGCTGCTGGTTCTGCTGCTGCTGCTACTGCTGCTACTAATGTTATTACTGTTGCTTTCACTGTTATTGCTTCTGTTGCTGCTGTTGTTGCTGCTACTGATGCTGCTGTTGCTGCTGCTGCTGCTGTTGCTGCTGCTACTGCTGCTGTTGTTGCTCCTGCTGTTGTTGCTGCTGCTGTTCCTGGTCCTGCTACTGCTGTTGCTGCTGCTGTTGCTGCTACTGCTCCTGCTCCACCTATTGCTGCTACAGCTTCTGCTGCTGTTGGTTTTACTCCTGTTGCTGCTACTGCAGCTGTTGTTGCTGACGTTGAAGATGATGATTATGATTGAAATGATAATGATGACACTGTTGTTGTTTGAGATTAAATTCCCTCACCGAAATCAAAACATCCCACATTAAATGGATCAGTGTGAGTATTAGCTGTAGTAGTAGCAGCAGAAATAGTACAAGTAGTAGAAATGGTACAGTTTTCATTATTGTCTTTGTTGCTGGCGTTCAGTGTTATTTTTTTTTCTATTACTGGTTGGTTGGCAATTTGGTTAACAGTGGTTAAAGCGAATCGCCAACACAACGAGAGTCATAAAGGCTCCAAATAACCCGCTTACCACCAGTCGTGAGTACTTGCATCACTAAGATAAATAAACGCTAAGGGCGTTTGCCAGGGGTGGGCACGTTTTTTTGGTAAGAAGAGCCATATATAATATTTTTTTCAAGTATTTCTGAATATTCAGAAGCCACAGAAAATATTTTAAAATTGTATTTATAAATAATAAAAATGCAGCTATATAGTAGTCCTGTACAAGAATGGTATACAATACCGACAAGACGAAATTAAGACACATGTGCAATATCTGGGTATCTTTATTGTGGACGTTTCGCCATCCAGTGGCTTTATCAATACAAATTCAAGGACATAACTTGAAGACAGTGGAACTATGTATAGAAGATGAGGTAATCAGTCCCTCAACCTAGCAGTAGGTGCGAAGAGCACTGTAGTCGTGGAGATTCTGAAGCAGAAGCAAGGCGCCTGACGCTTATAGAGTAACGTCAGGTGGAAATGGGACGGGTAGCAGACGAGGGCATAGTCATTGGTAGGCGGGATTCCCCAGTGGAAGTAGGTCCTACCCAAACAGATGGGTTAGTTGTAATAGTAGTTGTCGTAGTGGTGATTGTTATGTACATGTCCTCAGAATCAAGATTCCATGATGTTGCAGTGTCTGTCAAGTTACACTGAATCCCCACGACTACAGTGCTCTTCTCACCTACTGCTAGGTTGAGGGACTGATTACCTCATCTTCTGTACATAGTTCTACTTTCTTCAAGTTATGTCCTGGAATTTGTATTGATAAAGCCACTGGATGGCGAAACGTCTGCAATAAAGATACCCAGATGTTGCACGTGTGTCTTAATTTCATATAGTAGTCCTACTCGCCAAAGCAGAATATGTTTAATTAATGATCATTGAAGATTTTCAATGTTCATTTTTGTATTTAATAGTTTAAAATCTGTAGGATGTCAAAGCTGTTCTAAGAAGTTCAATAAGGTGACTGTTAGCGAGGACAGCATCAGCGTTTGACTTGAAAAATTTTCACTACAGAGAAGAGAGATTCACAGTAGTAAGTTGTCTCAAAATAGAGAGTAGTTGTTCCCCTGCTTCTGGGATATGTTTCCATAAGTCAGTAGAGATGAGCTTTTATGTACTAGCTTCAAATGCACATTTTCCTGCAGCTCAATAAGCTCTGTTTCTCATTGAAGCAACAGCCGAGGCAACAGGTGCAACAACAGGACATCCATCGTTGATGACATCAGTCACTAAAGGATTCACCAAAAATTTAAAACATGTCTTTTTAACTTTCTCAAACCTGTTCTCAAAATCGTTATAAGGGATTATAACGTGTTTCTAATTTTCTTTCGTATTGTTTCAATTTACTGTCTTTAATTTCAACATCAGGAAAAGCAGTTATTCTTAGCTTAACGTTGGAAAAGTCGTCATATTTCTTTGAAAAAAATATATTTTATTCTGAAACTAAAAACTGATGGGGCAAGTTCTGCAATAACTCTGTTCCTTCCTTGTAGTGCCAGATTTAAATATTGGAGATGCTGCATTACATATGTAAAGAACATCAGGTCCTGTACCCATTCGTGATTTTCTAGTTGTAGTTAAATCTTTGTTTTCACTCATGAAAACAATGATTGGTTCAAAATGAGTAACAAACTTTTTCAGTGGAAATAAATGATATAAATGATATAAAATATATAAACACATATGCAGTATAATGTGATCCTTTATTGACAACGTTTCGCCCACAGAGTGGGCTTTACAAGTCACAAACAGATCTACCTGGGTGGAAGGTACGCGAGTATTAATAGTCAGGTTGAGAATGCTTCCAAGCTACCCTAGATTTTAGACTCTATAACCCCATTCGGTAGATCATCAGATGCAGCATTTTCAACCTGACTATAAATACTCTCGTACCTTCCACCCAGGTAGATCTGTTTGTGTCTTGAAAAAGCCCACTGTGTGGGCGAAACGTTGTCAGTAAAGGATCACATTATACTGCATATGTGTTCATATTTCCAAACTTTATCAGATGACTGGTAGTTGACAACTATCTTACAATACAGTAGAATGAAAGGTCACCTGGATTTTCTTCAAGCTCCAGCTCCTCGATAAAATTTCTAATTCAGCGTGTGTTTTTGCACTCATAAGAACATAAGAATGGAGAACCACTGCAGAAAGCCTACTGGCCCATACAAGGCAGGTCCTTATCATAACTACCCCTACCTAAAGCTTCCCAAGAATATCCTCCCGTACCCAATGACACCAATCAAACCCAGGCCCTCCCACTCATATATTTGTCCAGTGGAGATTGTTCTACGCATCCACAACTCTGTTAGAAAACCAGTACTTACCTATGTCCTTTCTAAATCTAAATTTATCCAACTTAAATCCATTATTTCTGGTTCTTACCTGGTTCGACACCCTCAGTACTTTATTAATATCACCCTTGTTTATACCCATCATCCACTTATACACTTCAAGGACATCTTCCCTCATTCTACGTCTCTCCAGAGAGTGAAGATTCAAGGCTCTAAGTCAGTCTTCATACGGGAGGTTCCTTACACAGTAAATCATATTAGTCATTCTTCTTTGGATGTTCTCCAATGAGTCTATATCCATCCTGTAGTAAGGAGACCAAAACTAAGCGGCATAATCTAAACGAGGCCTCACTAGTGATGTATAGAGCTGTAAAATAACTTTTGGACTTCTGTTACTTATGCTTCTTGAAATATATCCTAGTGATCTGTTAGCCTTATTCTGCACACTAAGGCACTGCTGTCTTGGCTTTAGGTTTCTGCTTCCCATGACTCCCAAGTATTTTTCATATTCTGTATGATCAAGTTCTACTTCACCTAGTTTATAGCTTCGAGGTTGTTTTCATTCCTTACACTTATCCACATTGAACTTCATCTGCCGTTTTTCAGACCAAGATATTAATTTGTCCAAATCCTTCTGAAGTTCATTGGAATCCTCCTCAGAATGAATCATACGGCCTATCTTTGTATCAACAGCAAATTTGCTCATGTCACTTGTAATTCCTTCTTCAAGGTCATTAATGAAAATTATAAACAACAGAGGGTCCAAAACTGATCCTTGTGGAATGCCACTAGTAACTAATCCCCATTCAGATTTGACCCCATTAATGGAAACTCTCTGCTTTCTGTTGGTAAGCCATGCCTCTATCCATGCTAGAATTTTACCTCGTATACCATGAGCTGCCACTTTTCTTAAAAGTCTCTTGTGAGTTACTCTGTCGAAGGCTTTACTAAAATCCAAATAAACAATATCATATTCTTTATCACTGTCTACTGTCTTAAATGTTCTATTGAAGAACGTCAGTAAATTTGTCAGGCAGGAACGACCTCTCGTGAACCCATGCTGAGATTCATTAATCAAATTATGCTCCTTAAGGTGAATTCTAATAATGTCAGTTGTAACTGATTCTAATAATTTGCCCACTATAGATTTCAGGCTTATTGAACGGTAATTTGAAGGAATGGACTTATCCCCTGATTTGAATATAGGAACCACATTAGCCATTTTCCACATCTATGGCGCAACACTTTGAAGGATGGACGCATTAAACACACTCGTTAATGGCTGACTAAGTTCCATCTTGCGTTCTTTAAGTACCCTGGAAAACAACTCCTTGGGTCCTGGGGACTTATTCTGCTTTAGTTTGTCTATCTGTTTGATAACCATGTCCCTCGTGACAGTAATATTAGTTAATTTGAATTTTTATTCGTCTGAATGAAATTCACATTTTCTATAGCACAGTTTATAGCATTGTTGAACTTGAATGTTTGCTTACTAAATGTTCAAGGTGGATGATACAATGAGTAAAGACACATTCAGGATAGTGAAGATCGTGTGTCTATTGCTCAACTAGTCATAGCTGTTACTCCATCTATCGCAGTGCTAACAAGTTTATGCAATGGTAATTGGGCATTCAACAAAGCTTCGTTAAGCGCATTTTTTATGTCAGAACTTTGTGGTTTCCTTTAAGTTTATCAGTTCTAAGAATTTTTACTTATACATTTCCATCGTTTGTAACATAGTGAACAAATATAGCTGAGGAATATCTTGAAGGTCTGTAGATTCATCCAATGCTAAGCACAGTAATGCAGCTTGTCAGATCACTCTGCAGTGAACATATTGTAGAACTTATTTCAGAAATGTGTCTTTCAGTAGATCAGCAGAAGATAAAAATTTGCTATATTGTCTGTTTAAATTTCGAATTCTCTAGAGCGAGAATTGCAATCACATCACTAATATTCTTTTTTAAATTCTCCAAGACTAGAAGATAGTTTACTACGAGCAATGATCCAGGCTATAACAAAACTAGCTTCAGTAACCACATCACTTTGCTTACAGAGGGAAAATAGGCTATTTTGTTGAGTGATTAAATTAGCTTTCAAAAATTTCATTCTGTTTTGTTCCATTCTCTCTACATGTCCGAACCACCTCAACAACCCCTCCTCAGCCCTCTGGACAATAGTTTTGGTAATCCCACACCTTCTCTTAATTTCCAAACTACGAATTCTCTGCATTATATTCACACCACACATTGCCCTCAGACATGACATCTCCACTGCCTCCAGCCTTTTCCTCGTTGCAACATTCATCACCCATGCTTCACACCCATACGAGAATGTTGGTAAAACTATACTATCATACATTCCCCTCTTTGCTTCCAAAGACAAAGTTCTTTGTCTCCACGGACTCCTAAGTGCACCGCTCACCCTTTTCCCCTCTCATCAATTCAAAGATTCACCTCATCCTTCATAGACCCATCCGCTGGCACGTCCACTCCTAAATATCTGAATACATTCACGTCCTCCATACTCTCTCCTTCCAATCTGATATCCAATCTTTCGTCACCTAATCTTTTTGTTATCCTCATAACCTTGCTGTTTCCTATATTCACTTTTAATTTCCTTCTTTTACATACCCTACCAAATTCATCCACAAACCTCTGCAACTTCTCTTCAGAATCTCCCAAGAGCACAGTGTCATCAGCAAAGAGCAACTGTGACAACTCCCACTTTGTGTGTGATTCTTTATCTTTCAACTCCACACATCTTGCCAAGACTAGCATTCACTTCTCTTTCAACCCCATCTATAAATATATTGAACAACCATGGTGACATCACACATCCTTGTCTAAGGCTTTCTTTACTGGGAAATAATATCCCTGTCTCTAACCTGAGCCTCACTATCCTCATAAAAACTCTTCACCGCTTTCAGTAATTTACCTCCTCTACCATACACTGCAACATCTGCCACATTGCCCCCCTATCCACCCTGTCATATGCCTTTTCCAAATCCATAAATGCCACAAAAACCGCTTGGTCTACACCCCCCCCCTACGTTTCTTAAAGCCTCCTTGTTTATCTGCTATCCTACTTTCCATCTTACTTTTAATTCTTTGAATAATAACGCTACCATACACTTTTCCAGGTATATTCAACAGATTTATTCCC
>NC_069399.1:7306435-7325618 GCF_026875155.1 Cherax quadricarinatus
CTACGAATTCTCTGCATTATATCTACACCACACATTGCCTTCAGACATGACATCTCCACTGCCTCCAGCCTTTTCCTCGTTGCAACATCCACCACCCATGTTTCACACCCATATAAAAGTGTTGGGATAAGTATACTTTCATACATTCCTCTCTTGCTTCCAACGACAAAGTTCTTTGCCTCCACAGACTCCTAAGTGCACCACTCACCCTTTTCCCCTAATCAGTTCTATGATTCACCTCATCCTTGATAGACCCGTCCGCTGACACGTCCACACCCAATTATCTCAATACATTCACCTCCTCCATACTCTCTCCCTCCAACCTGATATCCAATCTTTCGTCATCTAATCTATTTGTTATCCTCATCACCTTACTCTTTCCTATATTCACTTTCAATTTTCTTCTTTTACATACCCTGCCAAACTCATCCACCAACCTCTGCAACTTGTCTTCAGAATCTCCCAAAAGCACATTGTTATCAGCAAAGAGCGACTGTGACAACTCCCACTTCGTGCTAGATTCTATATTTTTTAACCCCACACCTCTTGCCAAGACCCACGCATTCACTTCTCTTACAACCCCATCTATAAACACATCCTTGTCTAAGGTCAACTTTTACTGGGAAGTAATCTCCCTCTCTCTTACATACTTAACCTGAGCCTCACAATCCTCGTAAAAACTGTTCACTGCCTTCAGTAACCTACCTCCTTTTCCATACACTTGCAACATCTGCCACATTGCCTCCTATCCACCCTATCATACGCCTTTCCCAAATCCATAAATGCCACAAAAACCTCTTTACCTTTATCTAAATGCTGTTCACCTATATGTTTCATTGTAAACTCTTGGTCTACACACTCCCTACCTTTCCTAAAGCCTTCTTGTTCATCTCTCCGTCTTACTCTTAATTTTTTCAATAATAATTCTACGATACACTTTACCAGCTATACACAACAGACTTATTCTCCTATATTTTTTTGCATCCTCTTTTGTCCCCTTTGCCTTTATGCGAAGGAACTACGCATCGCTCTCTGCCATCCATTTATTAAATAATAGCTCCAACAACTCCAAAACCTTCTTCCTCACCTGCTTTTAACATTTCGATCTTTATCCCATGAATCCCAGTTGCCTTACCCCATTTCATTCTACCCACTGCCTCACGAACTTCCCTCACACTCACTACTGGCTCTTCCTCACTCCTACAAGATGTTATTCCTCCTTGCCCTATACACGAAATCACAGCTTCCCTATCTTCATCAACATTTAACAGTTCCTCAAAATATTCCATCCATGTTCATGATACCTCTAACTCGCCATTTAATAACTCTCCTCTCCTATACTTAACTGCCAAATCCATTCGTTTCCCAGACTTCCTCATCTTATTAATCTCATCCCATAACTTATTAATCTCATTCCATAATTCTCTCATTTGCTACCTTTTTACATTGCTTCACTACTCTCTTAACCTTTCTTTTTCTCTCCATATACTCTTCTCTCCTTGCATCACTTCTAATATGTAAAAACTTCTCATATGCTTACTTTTTCTCCCTTACTACTCTTTTTACATCATCATTCCACCAATTGCTGTTCTTCCCTCCCGCACCCACATTCCTGTAACCACAAACTTCTGCTGAACACTCTAACACTACATTTTTAAACCTACCCCATACATCTTCTACCCCATTGCCTATACTCTCACTAGCCCATCTATCCTCCAGTAGTTGTTTATATCTTATCCTAACTGCCTCCTTTTCTAGTTCATAACCCTTCACTTCTCTCTTACTTGCTGCTCCATTTTCCTTCTATCCCATCTACCTTTTACTCTCACTGTAGCTACAACTAAAAAGTGATCTGATGTAACTGTGGCCCCTCTATAAACATGTACATTCGCTGAACATCTCCCAAAATCTTCTCTCTCCTCTACACTCCTCTCTTTTGCAGGTGCCTACACGCATCTGACCCTTATTTTAATCCACATATCCCTTGAATTTATAAATTTATATTCCCTCCTCTCCATTCATAACTTATCCTTCAACATTATTGCTAATCCTTCCTTAGCTCTAACTCTCTCAGATACTCCTGACTTAATCCCATTTATTTCTCCCCATTGAAACTCCCCTACCCCCCTTCAGCTCTGTTTAGCTTAGGGCCAGGACATCCAACTTCTTTTTAGTCAGAGCATTAGTAAATCATCTGTTTCCTGTCATCTGCACTACATGCACACACATTCAAGCATCCCAGTTTTATAAAGTTTTTGTCGTCTCTTTTTTAGTAATGTATACAGGAGAAGGGGTTACTAGCCCATTGTTCCCGGCATTTTAGTCGCCTCATACAACATGCATGGTTTACGAGGAAAGTTTTTTTTCCACTTTCCCATGGAGAATATAGGAAATAAAGAAGAACAAGCGCTATTAAGAAAAAGAAGAAAACCTTTATGTGTGTTATTAATATATATATATATATATATATATATATATATATATATATATATATATATATATATATATATATGCATGTGCGTGCCTATGTAGTGTGACCTAAGTGTAAGTAGAATTAGCAAGATATACCTGTTATCTAGCGTGTTTATGAGACAAAAAAAAAAACACCAGCAATCCTACCATCATGTAAAACAGTTACAGGTTTCTGTTTCACAGTCACTTGGCAGGACGGTAGTACCTCCCTGGGTGGTTGCTGTCTACCTACCTACTACCTGTGATGATTCTACTGATTGGCATCAAAATATTATTGAAGATCTGTAGCAGGTGCATATTTTAAATTTTGCAGAAATTGTTAAAGAAAAAAAAATAGAATTGTTGGAGTTATATCAATTACTGGAAAGTGCCTTTACAGAGAGTTTTAAATTTTTTATCAATGTTGCGCCATTTTGCCACATATAATCTGGAAATGTTAGTATTAAATGATTGCATCATTTTTCCTTACTCTGGTGTGTGTCTGTTGATTCAAGGAACTGGATTTATTTTCCTGTTTCTTCGATCGAATTGGGAACCGCTATATGACACTTGTGGTTTTAGCGTTTTCTTCTGATTAAAATATAACGATTGTGACTAGCATCAGTGGCTGATGTATCGTATGAATGGACGGAACGTTCCTCTGCCTCAAGCTGTGTAAGTACAAATTTTGTTGGGTTTTGGGTAATAACTACAAAACGCATCTCGTGAGCTTTAAACTTTTAGTTCTGATGTATACCTGGATACCTGGAGGATGCTACAGGGGTCAACGCCCCCGTGGCCGATCCATGACCAGGAATCACAGTAAATCAGGGCCTGATCAATTAGGCTCTTAATGCTGGTCTCACACAAGCCGATGTGCGAACCACACCCCGGCTGGCCAGGTACTGACTTTAGGTGCCTGTCCAGCTACTTGTTGAAGACAGCCAGAGGTCTATTGGTAATCTCCCTTATGTTTTCTGGGAGGCAGTTGAGCAGTCTTGGGCCCCAGGCACTTATGATGTTGTCTTATAGTATTTTCTTCAACGAAACAATCTCTTGATATGAAGTACAGGTTATAACGTGCCAATTTTATTATTAAAAGTGATTTTCTGTAAAATAATTGGAAAGTTCCTCGTCTGATAAGAAATAAGTCACAACATTTTAATTCATTTGGATATCCTCGGTTAAATTAGTTTAATATTTATTTATGTGCCTATGATGATGTGTCTGACCTTAAACAATTGTTAAAACTTTATATGTTAAGTACAATAAGCTTACATAAAACTTACTTACTACTTACTTAATTACTTATATACACATCTACTTACTATACTTAATTATCTTCAAAGCTATTCAGTCCGACTTAGAAAATAGTTTGGTTGTGTGGGTCTCAATTTTTTTTTTAGGAACTGAAAAAACATAAATACTGCGTTTGAAGGAATAATTTCTGAGTGTCGCATCTGATAACTTGACACAACAACATCTGAGTGTCACATCTGATAACTTGACACAACAACATCTGAGTGTCGCATCTGATAACTTGACACAACAACATCTGAGTGTCGCATCTGATAACTTGACACAACAACATCTGAGTGTCGCATCTGATAACTTGACACAACAACATCTGAGTGCCGCATCTGATAACTTGACACAACAACATCTGAGTGCCGCATCTGATAACTTGACGCAACAACATCTGAGTGTCGCATCTGATAACTTGACACAACAACATCTGAGTGTCACATCTGATAACTTGACACAACAACATCTGAGTGTCACATCTGATAGCTTGACACAACAACATCTGAGTGTCACATCTGATAACTTGACACAACAACATCTGAGTGTCGCATCTGATAACTTGACACAACAACATCTGAGTGCCGCATCTGATAACTTGACACAACAACATCTGAGTGTCGCATCTGATAACTTGACACAACAACATCTGAGTGCCGCATCTGATAACTTGACACAACAACATCTGAGTGCCGCATCTGATAACTTGACACAACAACATCTGAGTGTCGCATCTGATAACTTGACACAACAACATCTGAGTGCCGCATCTGATAACTTGACACAACAACATCTGAGTTCCGCATCTGATAACTTGACACAACAACATCTGAGTGTCGCATCTGATAACTTGACACAACAACATCTGAGTGCCGCATCTGATAACTTGACACAACAACATCTGAGTTCCGCATCTGATAACTTGACACAACAACATCTGAGTGTCACATCTGATAACTTGACACAACAACATCTGAGTGTCACATCTGATAACTTGACACAACAACATCTGAGTGCCGCATCTGATAACTTGACACAACAACATCTGAGTGTCACATCTGATAACTTGACACAACAACATCTGAGTGTCACATCTGATAACTTGACACAACAACATCTGAGTGTCACATCTGATAACTTGACACAACAACATCTGAGTGCCGCATCTGATAACTTGACACAACAACATCTGAGTGCTGCATCTGATAACGTGACACAACAACATCTGAGTGCCGCATCTGATAACTTGACACAACAACATCTGAGTGCCTCATCTGATAATTTGACACAACAACATCTGAGTGCCGCATCTGATAACTTGACACAACAACATCTGAGTGTCGCATCTGATAACTTGACACAACAACATCTGAGTGTCACATCTGATAACTTGACACAACAACATCTGAGTGTCACATCTGATAACTTGACACAACAACATCTGAGTGTCACATCTGATAACTTGACACAACAACATCTGAGTGTCGCATCTGATAACTTGACACAACAACATCTGAGTGCCGCATCTGATAACTTGACACAACAACATCTGAGTGTCGCATCTGATAACTTGACACAACAACATCTGAGTGCCGCATCTGATAACTTGACACAACAACATCTGAGTGCCGCATCTGATAACTTGACACAACAACATCTGAGTGTCGCATCTGATAACTTGACACAACAACATCTGAGTGCCGCATCTGATAACTTGACACAACAACATCTGAGTTCCGCATCTGATAACTTGACACAACAACATCTGAGTGTCACATCTGATAACTTGACAACAACATCTGAGTGTCACATCTGATAACTTGACACAACAACATCTGAGTGTCACATCTGATAACTTGACACAACAACATCTGAGTGCCGCATCTGATAACTTGACACAACAACATCTGAGTGTCACATCTGATAACTTGACAAAACAACATCTGAGTGTCACATCTGATAACTTGACACAACAACATCTGAGTGTCACATCTGATAACTTGACACAACAACATCTGAGTGCCGCATCTGATAACTTGACACAACAACATCTGAGTGCCGCATCTGATAACGTGACACAACAACATCTGAGTGCCGCATCTGATAACTTGACACAACAACATCTGAGTGCCGCATCTGATAACTTGACACAACAACATCTGAGTGTCACATCTGACAACTTGACACAACAACATCTGAGTGCCACATCTGATAACTTGACACAACAACATCTGAGTGTCACATCTGATAACTTGACACAACAACATCTGAGTGTCACATCTGATAACTTGACACAACAACATCTGAGTGTCACATCTGATAACTTGACACAACAACATTTGAGTGTCACATCTGATAACTTGACACAACAACATCTGAGTGTCACATCTGATAACTTGACACAACAACATCTGAGTGCCGCATCTGATAACTTGACACAACAACATCTGAGTGCCGCATCTGATAACTTGACACAACAACATCTGAGTGTCGCATCTGATAACTTGACACAACAACATCTGAGTGTCGCATCTGATAACATGACAGAACAACATCTGAGTGTCGCATCTGATAACTTGAGAGCACAACATCTGAGTGTCTCATCTGATAACTTGAGAGCACATCTGAGTGTCGCATCTGATAACTTGAGAGCACAACATCTGAGTGTCGCATCTGATAACTTAAGAGCAAAACATCTGAGTGTCGCATCTGATAAGTTGAGAGCAAAACATCTGAGTGTCGCATCTGATAACTTGAGAGCAAAACATCTGAGTGTCGCATCTGATAACTTGAGAGCAAAACATCTGAGTGTCGCATCTGATAACTTGAGAGCAAAACATCTGAGTGTCGCATCTGATAACTTGACAGAACAACATCTGAGTGTCGCATCTGATAACTTGACACAACATCTGAGTGTCACATCTGATAACATGACAGAGCAACATCCATGCTTAATATACTTGTGTATTGAGGATGTTGCTCTCTCTAGTCCCTCTGAGAGATCTGAACTAGATGTGATGTTGCCAGTTTCTCATTTACCATTATCAGTGAAGACATTTGGGTATTAGTCTCCATATTATTACTTGGATATGCCTCCTCTGATTCACTTCATATCTCCAAATCAAACATTTAACTGTATTATCAACTTATGTCACATTGCAATATTGCAATACGAGCTCAATGAGGTACAGGGGACTGGGGTAATGAAATTAGGGGATACCTTCCTTGGATCGCAGCCACCGAAATACATCAGATTTTTTTTTTTTTTTTTTTAAATACGATGTATGACAAACGATTTTGAAGCCATTCAAAATGCAAGTGTGAAGTTGCAGATTTTATTCTTTTATGAGTTAAATAGTGACAATTTTTAATTTATATTAATTCATTGTAAAATCAGTTTATCTCCTCAAAACAGGTAAAATATTTGCACCTTACGACCAGGATGGTACTTGTTAAATTATGTCTGTGAGCAAATGTCAGTGTAAGAAAGTAGCTAAAATAAAGTTCAGATCGTTAGAATCAGAGTTACAACTGATGTATGATATATCTGATCGTCTTCAAATATTCAGCACTGATGTGGTTTCCTGAGTGAAATGCTCAAGTTGTTTCTGAACTTTCAATTTGCTAATTTCATTGTTTTAGTAGTGACATTATTTTTCAATATATAAAGAACGACTCATGTGATTGGCTTCAAAATGTAAATGTTTATGTGTTCAATAAGAAAGATGAAACCCTAAGTTCAGTCCGAAGATGTGCAAATCTGAACTTTTGTTGAGATTCTTAAAATTGCTTGACTTTGTTCATGTCAGTTCAGTTACTGTGGAATGCCTTTTCTGATCGGCTTCAACCCTCCACTGTTGCCAGGCTTTATTAAACAACATTTTTCCTTCATTTTCAGCTCAGTAAACTTCGGTTTGCCTGTTATATTTAACAAATTTTTTCCCTTGCAATAACTAGAGAATGTTATTTTTTTTCTGATCGGCTCCAACCCTAAACTCTGATGGGCTTCGATTGGAAGTAATTTTGCATTGATTTTCGGCTGCTGGCATCGAATTATGGTAATTTTATAAGCAATATTATTAAATGGGATTCTCTTAAAAACGTACATATTTTCTCTTATTAGATTATAGTGAACGTGAAACAGAATTTAAAACAGAAATGAAAGATGAAATGATGCGTTTATTTTTTATTTTTTTTTTAAATTTAACGACAATAAGCTTTTATATTATCAAAAACTTCTCAGCAACACATTATTTTTCATTTTCCAAAATTTTCTTTATAACCAGAGAACGCGTAATTCGATCGGATTAAAATGATCAGATGTTCTCTATATTGGACATGATTCAAAGGTATTTGTTTGTGCATGTGTGCCTTAAGGACAGTGTTGCATAGGACATTCCCAGATTGAAATTCCGTGTGATAACTGGATGATCCCTCAACTGATCAGAATCAAAACTTCAACATTCGTATATAATACTTAGAAGGTGGTTGACGAATTTAACGGGATGTGGAGGTGCATTTTTTCCACTATTAATCTCGAAATAGTATGGTACTAAATTAAATTACTGCGTTATATTGTTTTGATCTGGTAAGTTGCTGTTGATCCAAGAAACTGAAATTATCCTCTCCTTCTTTGGATCGACACTAATATTTCCGGTTTTCCCTGATTAAAAGAAACAAATGTGAACGACATCTGTCTTTTATGCACGGTTGATTTATCTCATGAAAAGAATGAAGAATTTCTTGGTTTTAGGCTTTGAAATACATATTTTGTTGGATTCTGTGTTTTACTAAAAAATATTTGTTCTGGTTTGCTGATGTGTTTCCTCAAAGAAAACCACCGTGATTTTTAGGTTGCGTAAGTTTTAATGTGCCAGTTTTAAAAATGAAATTGTTTTCTGTGAAATAACTGGAGAAACTCTTCTGACCAAAAATAAATCACAGTGTTAGACTTCGCTGGGTTATCTTAGGTTAAATCTAGATTATGCACATTTAAATGTATACATCATGTGTGTAAAAATATGTTATTTGGCTTCTTGTGAGCTGCACTCTCTGGCAAGTACCATAGACAGTCTCACAAGTAACTTTTAGGAACATTTTTATAAGAGTAATCTGAAGGACCTATAGAAAAATCATCGACACCATGCCTAACCCTTCTAGGGTAGGGTAGGTGCCTGAGCCCGAGCCTTTAGCTCATAAGACTGTCATTCCCATTTGCCCCCTTGGGGCGGGGATGGCAGACCAGAGAGGCCTAGCTTGTGGCTAGGCCTGGAGACAGTTGGTCCCAAAGATGAGGAGGTACTTGTGCCTCCTCCCATGGGAGACTTCGGTCTCAGACACTCCCTAAAGAGGGAGCCAAGGCCGGGCCACCACTTGGAAAAGGCCCGGGCCGGGAGAATACCGGTGAATCTTTAATAATAATAAATAAATAGAAAAATCTGAACCATAAATCGTGTGGGCGTTTTCCCCCAGTATTTAGTGACCACATAACTAGGGACAAAAAACAGAAATGAGTATCACAAACGGGTCTGGTGCTGAGACTTGTATCCACGATTCATTGGGAAGGTCTCTGAAGGTAATTGTTAGCAGCCAGAAATAATTTGAAAACCGGGTGGTGCTCCGAGGTCAGTTTCTTGAAGGCAGCTGTTGACGCCATAGGTGTTTGAGCAAGAAGAAAGAACTTCTAGCCTATATAGAGTCGTTTTTGAGATGCTAGGTGTCGCACTTTATCTAGTAGCCCTACTCAATGCAACCTAATATTAACCTATTTTAAGGTCTAGAGCTACATTATTAAGTCTAATATTAGTTGCTAACAATTTAAACCTATCTAAAAGCGTAAATCTAACTTGTGCATATGTTTGTGTGGGTGATAAAGGACTGCTACAGCTTATCTACAACTGAACCCGGTCGGTGGAATTTCTTGGGCCCATTTTAAGTAATTTGTACGTATGCTCCCAAAGTTTTAATAAAACTTACTTAATCGCTTACATACTAACTTAAGCTAAATGCCAGTTGGTCTTAGAGAAACGTTTCATTTGGTTGTGGCAGCGTTGGTCCAAATTCTCTTTTACTTATCGAAGAAAATGAGAAAAAATTATTTAATTTTTAACAATAATTTCTGAGTGCCTCATCAAACTGGCTTCAACTTTCAACTTTGATAACCTGACAAAAAAAATTCAAACATTATGTGATGGTGTATTTAGGGATAGTTGTCTCACTGGGATAAAAGGTGACTTAAAAACCTGGTTGTTTTTTAATGAAAAGTTTGAATTAGTTTTGAGCTGTGTATGCCCTAATCTGCTTCTTGTATTGAAGAAACTGAGATATTAATAGCCATACGACAACTTTTAAATACCAAATCTGACTCACTTCAAATCTCCAGCTCTGATATTTAATTGCATTAGAAACCAATGTCCCACTCTGAGCTTGTCTTTTCACATGCATTGACACTCAGGGGCAGTGATTATGTAATTCTGGGATACCTCTCTCTGAACCTGCAGCGATCGTAATGCTTAGCTAATTTTATTGATCAACTCCTGTTTTCGAACCTATGACCAATAAACTATTCTTTTGGCCACTTTCTAACCGGTTTTTCTAACCATTTTCCTTCTATTTACATTGTAAATGAAAGATTAATAGTATAATGGATGATACAATAGGACGGGAAAGTAATGTTTCAATTTTAATATCTGAAAACGATCATGTATTATGAAAAAAAACTGTAAGAGACTCTTAACCATAATATTAACAATTCTTATAGTTTATCCTGCGTCTTTGATTATCAAAAAATACTAAAAATGGGATGAACTAAAAAAAATTATACAGAGAGAACTTAAGTAGACTTTATATTATAACAATAAGGTAAAAGGACCCCAATGGAAATAAGTCACTTTGTCTGACTTTTTTGGGTTATCCCAGGTTCTCTACACATATGCTATGTATAATAATTTATGTAACTGTATTTGTGATAACCTGAATAAACTTCCTTACTTAGTCCCTTGGTTTATGTAATGTTTATTTATGCAAGAGTTGGGATACACTTGTTGTTTGGGTTGTTAGCGTGACATAACAGAGGCAGGAAGTGAGAGAGTTGCCTCACCTAGACAGAACAAGTCAGCAAAGATAAACGATTTCGTATGATAATAACATTCAAGTGTGTCTCATGGGAGGAGAGGTGGGATGGGAGGGGAAAATTGGAGGCAGACTTAACTAACAGTAAAGATATAAAAGTGCTATAATTTTAAACTTTTACCATAAGCCGCTAGCCACGGCAGCCGTGCACAGCTAACGAGGGAATAAATATTCTCGTGTGGTGCTTCTACGGGCTGACACTGGTAGTGTTACAACTGATCTGGTAGTCAGCTACTGATGTGTTGTGATGACGCTAAGGGACTATTGTTGAAGTGTTAGTGCCAGCTGACATGAAACACTGGTAGCATATTAGCTGTAGAATAACAAGACATGTAGCACATTAGCACTATACCGGCCAGGCTGGTGATAAAATATAGAGGAAACACAATAACATCAGACTTTTAACACAATAGCAGATTTGTAACACAATACCCACGATATTCGTAACGTAATGAAACCAGGCTGGTGACAATAACATCAGGTGGAAATAAATGGTATAAAATACCGACACAATGGAAAAAAAACCCACAAAGCGTAAAATTGATCCATTTTTGAAAATTTTTTCGCCCACACTGGTTTTTTCAAGTCGCAAACGATCTCCGGGGGTGGTAGTCTTTTTGGACCTAAAAATAGCCCACTGGGGGAAAAACTTTGTCAATAAAGGATAAATTTATACTGCATATGTGTTTATTTTTCCACAAAAACCCAACGGTAACAAGAAACCAGATTTTAACACAACCCCAGACGGTGACAAAACACAGACGTTAACGTAGCAACACCAGACCAAAACAAAATAACCCCAGACTGATAACACAAACTATAACACAACACAAAATTTGAAAAACAATAACCCGACACTAGCGCAAAACACCTGACTGGTAAAAACAACAAACTCGAAAGCAATGACCCGAAGTTAAAAAATATCAACAGTCGGTAACAATAACTCGAGTCGGTAACACAATACTGGAAAAGCAAAACGAAAGATTTGAAACATTAAGTAAAAAGTAAGTAAGTAAGAAAAAATTAAGTAAGTAAGTAATTTATTCGGGTATACACAAATACAGTTCATAGAATTATCACACATAGCACATATGTTTAGAACCGGGATAACCCAAAAAAGTCAGACATGACTTATTTCCTTTTGGGCGTTTTACCTTATTAAAATATAAAGGGTTATAATTTTTTCTTATTATTCACAATGAAGATAACATCTTATTATCATACTAAAAAGACTATCTACTACACAGGGTCATTAAACTATCTACAATACGAGGGTCATTACAAGGAATAAGGTAAAATTTACACTTATGTTAGCTAAAAAATAAAAAAATCATTCCCTCCCTTTCTGTAGCTAACATTCATCAGACACCTTTGTCACTCTTCTTGAACTGGTTCATGCTATGACTGGCTTTGACATGTGCGGGCAGTCTGTTCTATTCCTTTATTGCTGTACAATAAAAGGTGTTTAAAAGCCTGGCCACTGACTGTGGGTACTACAAAGCTGTGCTCTCTCCCCCAGAACTATGATTGCTTTGGTTCCCAACCTTGACAAAATTGACAGCAAGATATTCTGGACATTGTTTGTGAGCAATTTATAAACATGATTTAGCTTCATTGTTTTACTCTGTCTTCAAAATTCAGCATATCCAACTGCTGTATTAATCCTGGCCTACACGTTCTCTTGGTCCCAGCCCCAGGATGAATCTTACATTTTTTTTCGGGGTGATTTGCATCTACTTTCAGTTTTTTTGTCAAGGCAGAGTACCAAGAAGAGCAAGCGAAATCCATATGGCATTGTATAAGGGCTAGAAAATAGGGTCCCCGCGAGCCCCAGTAGGTAGACACTGTGCTTGCCCTATACAGGAACTTCAGCCTGGCATTCGCTTTCTTTACTAAAATGTTCCCTATCAATTCTCCTGACATGCATGGGTCAAAGGGGATTCCCAAATATTTACTGATGAAACCAAAGTGATGGCTCCCCATTACATTGAACATTAAAATTATTTACCCTTCTCAGTTTTATGTTTCGTGCCAAAGAGAATGGCTTCAGTTTTTCCCTAGGTGTAATATATTTTTGTTGTCTACTAACCATTGCTGCAGGACTCCAGTTCCAGTGTTAAAAAAATTAGCAATATCTTTTGGGTCTTTACCTGACACTAACAAAAGCACTGTCATCTGCATACAGTAGGGGTTTGCACTTGACACTGATAGGCCATATCATTGACATAACATAAGAATAAAAAAGGGACCCAGAATACTACCTTGGGGAACCCACATGTTATCGGCAGGGGTTCTGATTTTGTTTTTGTTGATTTGACTATTTGTCTCCTGTTGCTAAGGTAGACTTAAACCAGTCTACAGAACCTATAAACCCATAGCTTGAAGTTTATTACATAATATATTGTGGTTGACAGTATCGAAAGGCCTTTGCAGGTCTAAGGTTACCATACCTATGAGGTTCCCCTTTGACATTTCAGTTCTCAGGTAATCCATCAGATTAATAAGGAGGTGTCGGTTGATAGGATCTTCTAAATCCCGATTGATAGCTATGGAGAATGTTGTTGTCATTAAGTACTTAACTACTTGAAATACACTGCCCTCTCTAGAATTTTAGATATTATACTGAGTATACTAACAGTCAATAGTTCTTACATCAGACCTACTATTTTTCTTGAAGATAGGAGTAACTCTGGCCTCCTTGAACCCCCCTCCTGTACGGTATTAGTGGTGATTGAAGATTTATTATGTGAGCAATAGGGATTGACAGTTCAGAAGCACCATCTTTTATGAACTTAGACGGGATGTTATCAGGGCCTGTGCTCTTAGTTGGGTTTAACCTGTTTAGTTCTTTTTGAATAAAGTCATGAGATACACTTACTAGTTGACAACTGTTTGAGGTTACCCCTTTATTGGTATAGTATGTTTGAAACTTATCAGAGTCTGTGTTAAAGGTATTTGATGCAGCTGGTAGTTGACTTACTAGTGTTGATGCAACAGATGTGTAGTATGAATTAAAGCAATTTGCCACTTTAGATGAATCAACCATTAAAATTTTTTGGTATTCATGGAAAAAGACAATACCAGTAAGGGTCATATAGTGCCAGTACAATGAGACATTCAGACTCGTTCCAAGGAAGGGGAGTTACTTGCATCAATAGCTCCTCATTAACATCAATACAAATATAATATATTTTATATAGTGATTAAAATTGGCAACATGGCACCTAGACCTAAGTTGGGTTCAATGTGTTGAAATTTTGAAGCCAGTCACAATTTTCATTCTTAAGTTAACTCACAAAAAACAGTTTCAGAGAAAGTCTATTTAAAAATTGTATTAGTTGACCAAGTTTGAAAATTTGAAACCATCGATAAGATCTGGTCTCAGACCGGGCAGAGGGGCGTTGACCCCCGAAACCCTCTCCAGGTCTCCAGGTCTCCAGGTCTCCAGGTAAGGCCGTAAACGAGAGCGGTGGAGAAAGGTCGTAGAAAACGAGAACACTTTATCTTACAACGTGTTCGTGTTGACATTCTGTCATATAGTACATTGGGGGAGGTTATAAAAACATCAATTTCCAGTATTTATCTATATTTTATAGTTCAACTATATTTAAGATTGTCTACAGTCCTCTAAAAAGAAATTAAAATTCTGTTTTAAGCAGGACTGACTGATAATTAAATAAATAGAAGATTGGCAAGTACAGAACCCAAATTGAATTGAAAATACTTCCATTTAATATAGACCAGCGTTTAGTGTTTAAAACCGAGCAGGAGAGTTTATATACTTATTACATTACCCTCGATTCAGTTAATAAAGTTAACAAAGAAAAATTTACAAAGCTCAAGGTGAAATCTAAGTTTTCTTTTAATAAAGCCTTTCAAACCTTAAAAGTTTTAAGTATATCAATAATTGCTCAGAGTACAATGATTTAAAAGTTTTGAACTATTTCATTAAATTTTCAAATTTGAATCTAAGCAATCGAAAATGAATGAGTGTCATCCTCCTCATAGAATGAGTCTGTGTTATTATTATGAAGTCAGAATCACTATTTACTTCAAAAATTTGGGAGACTGGGACTTATACAACCCAATGGCAATGTGAACCTTATACATGTCAATTGTTCCTATTTACCATACACCAGCGTCGAAAATTTGAAGCGTGTCATATGAGGCCTTGTCATGTTATGAATTAAATAATAACTAAGAACTGATTGGAAAAAAATTCAGGGAAGCACTTATGGAACACCTTCAGAGATATATCATTATAATTCAGTTTACCATAAGATGAGAAACTGAAGATTAATGTTTCCTGGAGAATATTTTAAAGGAGACATGTCTATGTTATTAAACTATTGTGAACGTCATCTGCATTGTATGCAAAGGATGGAACGTTTCGTGGGTTTACGTTGTACAGGTACAAAGTTTGTTGGATTCTGAACAACTGGAATATGCATTTTCCGTCTCCTTTAATCAAGGTTCTTGTGTTGATGTGTTTTCCTGAAACGAAACAATGTCATTGTTTTAGGTTTTTTGAGTTATCATGTGAAAGTTTTATTAATTAAATTCGTTTCTGAGCATAAAATGAAGCATGTCTCTTCTAATCAGAAATAAGTCACTGTATTTGTCTTAATTTGGTTTCCTAGGTTAAATCAACTTAATGCTTTTTATATGTACCTATAACATCTGTATGCAGTCACTACCATAACTAAAAATTTAAATGATGCTTATAATATTCATCCATCAAATATATTTACTTAAAAGCCAGTCAATTTTTTACTCAGAAAATTTTTTGGATAAATTTTGGCCTGTGTAGGTTCCAGTTTGCTTTTTGAGGGGAAGAAATTGGAAATGCTGAGCTGCATGTGAAAATTTCTGAGTGCTGTTTCTGATTAATTTCAACCCTTCCATGCTGGTAACTGGATTCTGTAACATTTCACCAAGCTTAATGTGCCTGTTCCCACTGAAAGATTTGAATATATCTGATATGTGAATGTCCTAATTTTCCATTTTCATAAAAAATATTAGGTGTTATACGATAACTTGTGAATGCTTCCTTTGATTTCCTTCAGATCTTCAAAGCTAATATTTAACTGCATTACCAAGTTATGCTGCAGAATCTACTATTTCAATAACCAATTTTGACGCGCAGGGAACTGAGGTTATGGACTACGGAAATATTTTCCTTGGATTTCACAGCAACTGAAATACATGTAACTATTATTATTATTATTATTATTATTATTATTATTATTATTATTATTATTATTATTATTATTAGCGTTAGTGTTATTACCACTATTATCATCATTATTATTATTACTATTATCTCCATTCTTGTTCTTCTTCTTCTTCTTCTTTTCTTCTTCTTCTTCTTCTTCTTCTTCTTTTTTATTATTATTATTATTATTATTTTATTATTATTATTATTATTATTATTATATTATTATTATTATATTATGCTATTATTTTATTTATCATTTTAATAGGAGTATATAAAAGAGCAAAGTATACAGGGAAACTAAAATAGTAAAGTGAGTGAAGAAAATGCAGATTTTAGCATATGAGGGAAAGAATGAGTAATAATTAAAAAAAATTCTGAGAATAGAGACTGTCTCGGATAGAGACAAAAATTAGATGAAATAATATTTGCTGAGAATGAAAGTTATGAGCTGCATTATAAAAAAAACAACTGAGCTTTTATGGAACCAAAGAGAATATTTTTAGAAGTTGTTAAAGGTTCTTGATTAAATGGAGACAGAAATGTGAAGCAACGTAGAGAGATGATGAGGATTTGTTGCTAGAAGCAAACATGCAGAAGTATAGTGAGGTGGGTGACGCAGTAAGTTCTCTTGGAAGTCTGTAAAAAAGCTAAAGTTATGGAAGGAATTAAGACTGAGATGCTGAAAGTAGGTTAGGGTAAATGGCTGGATTATTTTGGTGAATTCTATTATGTGTATATATGATCTCAGTAAATATTCCAAAGCAATTAGTATGCGTAGCTACACTGTCTAAGAGATTAGAATGAATGGAGTATACGAATCTTAGGAAAATATTGCCACAGGAAGAAGATATGACATTTAAATATTTTGGAGACAAGTACTATGACATCCTCCTCTTTCCCGAAAGCAATTGTGGAAAAAAGCAAAAAACATGATTTCAAAGAAACATGGTAACTAATACTGGAAAATATGTATGGGTCTATTCTTTATGTTAAAATAAATGAGTGAGCAGTGAGTGTAGTGGAGAGGTCAGCATGATGCTGATTTGTAATATGTGTTTATGGTGGCTTAAGTCAGTACATGGAGTCTAGGGTGCCGGTGCCTGCTCACCTGCCACCTGCCAGCCAGACTTCCTACTCACCCACATACCTGCCAACCCACTCGAACAACCACGAGCTCCCGAACTTTTCTCCTCAGTGTAAGTCCTTCCGCCTCCATTTCCTTGGATCCTAAGCATCTCCTCAACGAATCCTCCATTTTCTTGGAATCAGAGTCCTCATTAAAGTTCCTTGATCCCTCTTCTTCAGAGGCATCCAGAAACCCTTCTTTCCTTCAGAGGGATCCAAAACCCCTTCTTCATTGGATCCAAAACCCCTTCTCATCCTCCGTATCAATTCCATTTCCTGGACCCCGTTCCTACAGAGTTAGTTGTCTGAATTCAATTTCTTTGGATCCAATGCCCCTCCTCCAAACATCCTTTCAATTCTTTGAAACCAGAATCCCTACATCCAGCTCCTGGGCCCTCTCCTCCAGGGTAAATACTCTAATCTCTGTCTATACACAATATGTTCAGCCAAGATTTTGTTTTACAGAGAATCTTCACTATTTCCACGTCACTGTAGACAACAAGAGCATTTCACCTCTCCACATACCGGCAAGCCTCTCACAAGATCCTCATCACTTGTAATCCTTTCCTTAAATCACTTACAAAAGCAACTAACTACTCAAGAAGAAATTTCTCGCTTAACCGTTATTAATTATTTATCACAGTTATAAACACTGATGGACCTAAGCAAGTGATCACTGGCAGGACTACATCTGTTCTTCTACCCACATCCATAGTTAAGAACGATAGAAACTGTGATGAGTTAAACATAAGAATAACGACTGGTCGTCTTCACTGCAACTGAGTTGTTTACCATCTTAATGACTCAAAATTAACTTATGACACTGAGTTTGACTCTATGATTATTACTGATTCTGTGTCATCACTGAAGGATGTTGAGTCACATAATGACTCTACCAACATGCTCATTGGAGAAGCCAGATATAGAGATTCATTATTCCTGAAAAAAAGAATTAATGTACAGTTATTACTGATTCCATTACTTAATGGATTAGTTCTTCATGATAAAGTTGATACTTTAGCTAAAAAGAAAATACCCCGTAGGAAAATGTAGATATTTAGCATTAGGAATAATATTAAGAGAGAAGTATATAATGAAATTGAATGTTACAGGAATGCAGTTAGAAGCCTGAGTAACTCTAAAACTCACTACATGAACGTAGATAAGAACGTTTATGGAGCAACTTGCAAAGTGAACAGACTAACTGATGTTGTGTTAGCCAGGCTAAGGATTACAAGTACTTCAGGCACTTTGATAGACACAAAGATGACAATCAGACTAAATGTAAAGTATGTGAGCAACTCTATACCACTATCTTGAACACTGTGTGCTTTATTGTCAACTTATTGACGAGTATAGAGACAGCATGATAACCTACGTGATATGTAAAGATCTCTCATTAATGAAAATGTGATTCCAGACATATTAAGCAAATTTCCTAAATTTACTTGTAACTGATGAGTGCACTACAGTTATAAATTCAGATGTACATCTGTAAATCCTTTTAGGGCCTAATTCCTATGCCTTTCGTGTATCCATATGCGCTTAACCTACCGTCCACAGGATGGATATAAGGTGCAGAATAATCCAGCCTCTTCGGTGGCAAAATTCCTCACCCCCCAAAAAAAGAAAATAATCCCTGGTCTCACTACACACTGCTCTCACTCACCCTGAACACTGGCTGCCCCCAACATTTACATCAACGCGTCACACCACATTTCTCTTGCTCTAGTCTAACTCGTATGTTTCCCAGTTTATTCGTATGTACTAATTAAAACATGCAATAGTGACACATATCATGAAATTAGTTTATATTCATAATATTCCTTCATACTGCACAATGATCATAGAAATTCTCTATAGTGGCAACCCACCCGCACATCTTCCCCAACACCCTCTCCGACTAACCATCCACCCACATTCCCGTATATCTTCCCCAACACCCTCTCCAATAAC
>NC_069399.1:7326118-7361118 GCF_026875155.1 Cherax quadricarinatus
AGCAGAGACACTGTGTGTGCGACTAACCACAGTCGTCAACACATCCATTGAAACTGGGGAACTACCTGAGGTATGGAAGATGGCAAATGTAGTCCCCATCTTTAACCCTTTGACTGTTTTGGTCGTATATATACGTCTTACTTGCCACTGTTTTGGACGTATTAATACGCGTAAATTCTAGCGGCTTCAAATCAAGCAGGAAAAAGCTGGTAGGCCCACATGTGAGAGAATGGGTCTGTGTGGTCAGTGTGCACCACATAAAAAAAATCCTGCAGCACGCAGTGCATAATGAGAAAAAAAAACTCTGACCGTTTTTTTGGATTAAAATGCTGACTTTGAGGTGTATTTTCGTATAGTATTTATCATTGTATTCTCGTTTTCATGATCTCATGTGATAAAATGGAAAACATATTACAGAAATAGATGGCTTTGATTAGTTTCACGATTAAAACGACCTTGAAAATGAGCTCAAACTAGTGGAAATCTTCGATTTTTACCAATGTTCAGGAGTAAGCAAATCACACCACACGCCCAATACACATCAACTGGGGAGTCTAATATTCTTTCACTAGTGCACTGATATTATTTATACCATTTTTACAGTAATCCAGTAGTCTGCATAACAGCAAATTTTGTATTATTTGTATGAAGAAAAAATCAAAATAGAAAGCAATAGTAATATAAGAGGGGCCTAGAGACGTAACTAATGAACAGAGGATATGTTATTTTAGTGCCAAGAATGTCTACATTGTTTATTCTGGACCCTAATTTGAAATTGGCATCTTTTTTAATTTGGGTGAAATGGCCAAATTGCCAATTTCTGACCACTTTATTGGGTGGTTCAAATCGGTAAATGGGCAGTTTCTTGTACTCAACTGAAAGAAACAATGGAGTTCTAAAGAAATAGCTATGAGTTTGGTCAACTGGAACTACGGAATTGGCCAAAACAGGGCTCAAAGTTGGCGAAATCGCTGATGCGTACATGTTGCTGAGACAGCTAACTTCGCAGGAGCATAATTCCGCGAGTTTTCAACCAAATTTTGTACTTTTGGTGTCATTACCATCGGGAAACTTTCTCTATAATTTCATAAGTAATTGTTTTTTTTTTTTCCAAAAATTTGCGACACAGAATGTTTCAAAAATGGGCTAGAGACAGTTGAAGGGTTAAGAAAGGAGACAGAAATGAAGCACTAAACTATAGACCAGTGTAGTATGCAAAGTCATGGAGAACATTATCAGGAGAGTGGTGGAGCTTGGAGGGAAACAAGGTTATAAACGAGAGCCAGCACGGAGTCATGGAAGGCAAATCCTGTGTCATAAACCTACTAGAGTTTTATGACAATGTAACTGAAGTAAGAAATGAGAGGGAGGGGTGAGACGATTGCGTTTTCTTGGACTGCAAGAAAGCCTTCGACACAGTTCCTCACAAGAGATTAATTAGTACAGAAGCTAGAGGATCAGGCACATATAACAGGAAAGGCACTGCAGTGGATCAGAGAATACCTAACAGGGAGGCAACAGCGAGTCATGGTCCGTGATGAGGTATCACAGTGGGTGCCTGTGACGAGCTGGTTCCCACAGGGGTCAGTCCTGGGACCAGTGCTATTCTTGGCATATGTGAACGATATGACGGAAGGGATAGACTCAGAAGTGTCCCTGTTTGCAAATGATGTGAAGTTTATTAGGAGAATTAAATCAGATGCGGACCAGACAGGACTACGAAAGAGACCTGGACAGGCTGGACGCAAGGTCCAGCAACTGGCTCCTAGAATTTAACCCCGCCAAATGCAAAGTCATGAAGATCGGAGAAGGGCAAAGAAGACCGCAGACAGGGTATAGGCTAGACGGCCAATGACTGCAAACATCATTCAAGGAGAAAGATCTAGGGGTGAGTATAATACCGAGTACGTCGCCAGAAGCACACATTAACCAGATAACTGCTGCGGCATATGGGCGTATGGCAAACCTGAGAATAGCATTCCGGTACCTCAGTAAGGAATCGTTCAAGACTTTATACACTGTGTCAGGAGGGTCAGGGGAGACATGATAACGACATACAAAATAATGCGTGGAATAGACAAAGAGGACAGGGACAGGATGTTCCAGAGATGGGAGACAGAAACAAGTGGTCACAATTGGAAGCTGAAGACTCAAATGAGTCAAAGGGATGTTAGGAAGTATTTCTTTAGCCACAGAGTTGTTAGGAAGTGGAATAGTCTGGCAAGCGATGTAGTGGAGGCAGGAACCATACATAGTTTTAAGACGAGGTATGATGAAGCTCATGGAGCAGGGAGAGGGAGGACCCAGTAGCGGTCAGTGAAGAGGCGGGGCCAGGAGCTGAGTCTCGATCCCTGCAACCACAATTAGGTGAGTACAGTTTAAATTAAGAAGATGAACTTTAATCTGTCTGTAATAACTTTTTGAACTTTTATCTGCTTATAATAACTGTGTGAACATTTATCTGCCTATAATAAGTATGTGAACTTTTATCTGCCTGTAATAACTTTGTGAACTTTTATCTGTCTGTAATAACTGTGTGAACTTTCATCTTCCTATAACTGTGTGAACTTTTATCTGCCTATAATTGTGTGAACTTTTATCTGCCTATAATTGTGTGAACTTTTATCTGCCTATAATAACTATGTACTCTAATGGCAACTGTTGAATTTTTTCCTCAAATTTAAAAAAAAAACTAACAGAAATACATATGTACTTAGTGATCATCCTTCTTAAAAAATTTCACTCTCACACAGAGAAATGTTTGGAATAATTTTGTCCTGGGTGTAACCCAATTTTAATTTTTGGTGGAAATTGAGAAAATTGAAAAACTGCTGTCATGCAATAGTATCTGAGTGTCACATCTGATTACCTTCTATGCTTTAACACTAACTATAAAATAATGCAGCTTTTGAGCTGCTCTATGTTTAAATTACTAATATATTTCATAACACTGTTGTCTCTGAGCAAAAACTCCTGCTACCTAATGGATCATTTAAGTTAAATTTTGACTGTGAGTATCCAAAATTAAACATAAATTACAAGCTAATTCTACAATCAGTACTATTCCAATCACGCGCATTAAGGTACATAGGAATGCTGATGAAATAACTAGATTTGCAGTTCAAACAATCTGTCTCTAGCTTTCCAATCAGTTCCTTCTCGTATCTTGTAAAATTGTGTTCCCTCGTCCTTCTCTCTGCCTGTGTCATCAGGTTTGGTTTCATCAACTCTCCTTACAGAGTATTTCCATCAGACCTGGAACTACTCTCCTTGCAAACTTTAGGATCTTTATGTTTTTACGCACACGTTTGACCAGGCATGGGCTTTGCGTTGGAAACTATGTGTGTGTGTGTGTGTGTGTACGTGTGTACTCACCTGTACGTGGTTGCAGGGGTCGTGTCATAGCTCCTGGCCCACCTCTTCACTGGTCGCTATCAGGTCACTCCCTCACTGCTCCGTGAGCTTTATAGTGCCTCTTCTTAAAGCTATGGATCCTGCCTCCACAGCCTCCCTTTCTAGACGATTCCACCTCATGACAACTCTGTAACTGAAGAAATACTTCTTAACATTCCTGTGGCTCATCTCAGTCTTCAAGTTCGAATTATAACCCCTTGGTGATGTGTCCAATCTCTGAAACATCCTGTCCCTGTCCACTTCGTTGATTCCTCTCAGTATTTTATATGTTGTTATCATGTCCCCACCTGTCCCTCCTGTTCTCCAGTGTCGTCAGGTCAATTCCTTTAACTCCGGGACTAATCTCGTTGCAAACCTTTACACTTTCTCTAATTTCTTGACATGCTTGGCAAGGTGTGGGTTAAAAACTGATGATGCATAGTCCAACATGGTCCTGATGTACACTGTGTACACAGTCCTGAACGACTCATTACTGAGATGTCGGAATGATATTCTTAGCTTCGATAGTTGCCCGTATGCCGAAGCAGTTATTTGGTTGATGTGCGCCTCAGAAGATGTTTGGTGTTACTCTCGCCCCGAGATCCTGTACCTTGAATGAGGTTTGTAGTCTTCGGCACCCTAGACTGTATTCTGTGTGCGGTTTTCTTTGCTCTTCCTCGAACTTTGTGACTTTGCACTTGGCGGGGTTGAACTCCGGGAGCAATTTGCTGGACCAGATTTGTAGCCTTTCCAGATCTCTTTGTAGTCCTGCCTGATCATCCTCCGATTGAATTCTCCTCATTAACTTGACATAGTCTTCAAACAGAGACACATCTGAGATTATTCCTTCCGTAATGTCATTCACTATACATGAAACAGCACCGGCCCTAGACTGACTCATGTGGAACCTCGCTCGTAAAGGTGCCCACTTCGACACCTTGTAGCGTACAATGACTCGCTGCTGCCTTCCTATGAGGTGGTCTCTGATCCATTGCAGTGCCTTCCATGTTATACTTGTCCTGTCCTCCAGCTTTTGAAATAATCTCTTGAATGGACCTGGGTCAAAAGCTTTCTTACAGTCCAAGAAAATGCAACATACCTACCCCTCTCTCCCTTGTCTTACTGCTGTCACCTTGTCATACAACTCAAGTAGGTTTGTGAGACAGGATTTTTCGTCTCTGAATCCGTTCTGGTTGTCGTTGATATAAGCTCATTCCTTTCTGGGTGCTCCACCACTCTTCATCTAATATTCTTCTCCATGACTTTGCATACTATGCATGTCACTGATACGGGTCTGTAGTTTAATGTAGTGTAGTTCTGTGTGTGTGTGTGTGTATGTGTGTATGTGTGTACGGGTGTGAATGTGTGTTTGAGGTTGTGTGTACTCACCTAGTTGTACTCACCTAGTTGAGGTTGCAGGGGTCGAGTCCAAGCTCCTGGCCCCGCCTCTTCGCTGGTCGCCACTAGGTCACTCTCCCTGAACCATGAGCTTTATCGTACCTCTGCTTAAAGCTACGTATGGATCCTGCCTCCACTACATCTCTTCCCAAACTATTCCACTTCCTGATTACTCTGTGGCTGAAGAAATACTTCCTAACATCCCTGTGATTCATCTGTGTCTTCAGCTTCCAACTGTGTCCCCTTGTTGCTGTGTCCAGTCTCTGGAACATCCTGTCTTTGTCCACCTTGTCATTTCCTCTCAGTATTGTGTAAGTCGTTATCATGTCGCCCCTATCTCTCCTGTCCTCCAGTGTCGTCAGGTTGATTTCCCTTAACCTCTCCTCGTAGGACATACCTCTTAGCTCTGGGACTAGTCTTGTTGCAAACCTTTGCACTTTCTCTAGTTTCTTTACATGCTTGGCTAGGAGTGGGTTCCAAACTGGTGCCGCATACTCCAATATGGGCCTAACGTACACGGTGTACAGGGTCCTGAACGACTCCTTATGAAGATGTCGGAATGCAGTTCAGAGGTTTGCCAGGCGCCCATATGCTGCAGCAGTTATTTGGTTGATGTGTGCTTCAGGAGATGTGCCTGGTGTTATGCTCACCCCAAGATCTTTTTCCTTGAGTGAGGTTTGTAGTCTCTGGCCCCCCTATACTGTACTCCGTCTGCGGTCTTCTTTGCCCTTCTCCAATCTTCATGAGTTTGCACTTGGTGGGATTGAACTCTAGGAGCCAATTGCTGGACCAGGTCTGCAGCCTGTCCAGATCCCTTTGTAGTTCTGCCTGGTCTTTGATCGAATGAATTCTTCTCATCAGCTTCACGTCATCTGAGAACAGTGACACCCCAGAGTTTATTCCTTCTGTCATGTCGTTCACAAATACCAGAAACAGCACTGGTCCTAAGACTGATCCCTGTGGGACCCCGCTGGTCACAGGTGCCCACTCTGACACCTCGCCACGTACCATTACTCGCTGTTGTCTTCCTGACAAATATTCCCTGATCCATTGTAGTGCCTTCCCTGTTATCCCTGTTTGGTCCTCCAGTTTTTGCACTAATCACTTGTGTGGAACTGTGTCAAACGCGTTCTTGCAGTCTAAGAAAATGCAATCCATTCACCACTCTCTCTCTTGTCTTACTGCTGTCACCTTGTCATAGAACTCCAGTAGGTTTGTGACACAGGATTTCTCGTCCCTGAAACCATGTTGGGTGCTGTTGATGAGATCATTCCTTTCTAGGTGTTCCACCACTCTTCTTTTGATAATCTTCTCCATGACTTTGTATACTATACATGTCAGCGACACTGGTCTGTAGTTTAGTGCGTCATGTCTGTCTCCTTTTTTAAAGATTGGGACTACATTTGCTGTCTTCCATGCCTCAGGCAATCTCCCTGTTTCGATAGATGTATTGAATGTTGTTGTTAGGGGTACACATAGCGCTTCTGCTACCTCTCTCAGGACCCATGGAGAGATGTTGTCTGGCCCCATTGCCTTTGATGCATCTAGGTCACTCAAAAGCCTTTTCACTTCTTCCTCGGTTGTGTGTACCGTGTCTAGCACCTGGTGATGTGCCACACCTCTCCGTCCCTCTGGAGCCCCTTCTGTCTCCACTGTGAACACTTCCTTGAATCTCTTGTTGAGTTCCTCACATACTTCACGGTCATTTCTTGTTGTCTCTCCTCCTTCCTTCCTTAGCCTGATTACCTGGTCCTTAACTGTTGTTTTCCTTCTGATGTGGCTGTATAACAGTTTCGGGTCAGATTTGGCTTTCGCTGCTATGTCGTTTTCATATTGTCGTTGGGCCTCCCTTGTTATCTGTGCATATTCGTTTCTGGCTCTATGACTGCTCTCCTTATTCTCCTGGGTCCTTTGCCTTCTATATTTCTTACATTCCCTAGCACACTTGGATTTTGCCTCCCTGCACCTTTGGATGAACCATGGGCTCATCCTGGCTTTTTCATTATTCCTGTTTCCCTTGGGTACAAACCTCTCTTCAGCCTCCTTGCACATTGTTGCTACATATTCCATCATCCCATTAACTGGCTTCCCTGCCAGTCCTCTGTCCCACTGAACCTCGTTCAGGAAGTTCCTCATTCCCGCGTAGTCCCCTTTCCTGTAGTTTGGTTTCATTTGTCCTGGCCTTCCTGCTTCCCCCTCCACTTGTAGCTTTACTGTGTATTCGAAGCTCAAAACCACATGATCGCTGACCCCAATGGGTCTTTCATATGTGATGTCCTCAATATCTGCATTGCTCAAGGTGAATACTAAGTCCAGTCTTGCTGGCTCATCCTCTCCTCTCTCTCTTGTAGTGTCCCTTACGTGTTGGTATATGAAGTTTTCCAGTACCACCTCCATAATCTTAGCCCTCCATGTATCTTGGCCCCCATGTGGCTCCAAGTTCTCCCAGTCGATCTCCTTGTGGTTAAAGTCGCCCATGATCAGCATCTTTGCCCTGCATGCATGAGCTTTTCTGGCCACTGCAGCCAGTGTGTCAACCATCGCTCTATTGTTCTCGTCATACTTATGCCCTGGTCTCCTGCTGTTCTGTGGTGGGTTATACATCACTGCAATTACCACCTTGGGACCTCCAGAGTGAAGTGTTCCCGCTATGTAATCACTTTCTTATCCACTGTCTCCTCTCTCCAGCTCATCAAAATTCCATCGGTGTTTGATAAGCAGTGCCACTCCTCCACCCCCTCTGTTCCTTCTGTCTTTTCTCAGGATCTGGTATCCCGTTGGAAAGATGGCATCTGTTATCATACATGTAAGCTTGGTTTCTGTGAGTGCTATGATGTCCGGTGATGTCTCTTTGACTCTTTCGTGCCACTCCTCCCACTTGTTTGTTATTCCATCAGAGTTTGCGTACCATACCTTCAGTTTCCTTTCCAATACTGTGGTTTGGGGGGCCTGTGGGGGTGGGAGACCTGGTAGCATACTGTGGGATTCTATGATTGGGGGTTGGGTGGAAGCTGTGGGTATAGATTGTAGTTTGTGTTAGGATGGTGTGATAGGTTGTGGGGCTCTGAGGATAGTTGTGTGTGTGCATACCCTTGCTTCTCTGTTCTGCTCTGACTGACCTCTGCTGGTTCCATCCTTGTTTTCCTTTCTATCTCCTTTCGTTTTTTGTCCTCTCCCTCAGCTGCTGTCCCCTCTGTTTGTGTTCTGTCTCTGTTAGGAACACCTTCTTGTACTCTTCCGAGTTTTTCAACCTTGGTTTCTCTTGGAGGATCCATTTCCTCACTGTTTCTGTCCTGAGAATCAGCTTGATCGGTCGGTTTCTCCCCTACACATATTCCCCTATTCTCTGAAAATTTACAATCTCGTCCATGTCTTCTCCCCCTATTTTCGTGATGATTTTCCCAATCTCCTTTCTTTCTTCCTGCCGTCTTTCAGTGATTGTCTTTTCCTCTCTCTCCCGAAGCCCATGGATAAACTCTAATTTTGCCCTTTCCTCCTCCTATTGCCTTTCCCTCTGTGACTCTGGTTCCTGCCTGTATATGATCATTTTCTTAATTGATTTTTCCAGTGGCTCTTGGTAGCATGGTTGTGCCTCAGCATTCGACTTATCTCCCTCTCTATCTGCCCCCAACTGCTCTTTCCTTTTACTCCCTGACCCTTCTTTGCAGGCTGATATGTCCTTAGCATAATTCATATCTCCTTCCTTTCTGTTCATCCTCTCAGCTTCATATGCTGTGTCTTCTCTGGTCACTGCCCCTGAGACTTGCTTCAGCTTGTTTACCTCAAACTCTTACCCTGTCTACCGCAGTTTCGACTTGGGCCTCCCATTTCTTCGTCTCCTTCTCCAACCTCTTTTCCCATTTCGCAGAGAGCTCTTTCTCCATTTTTTCAGAAAGCTCTCCTAATTTTCTCTCCCATTCTTGCTTCATCCTTTTCCACTGCTCCTCCATCCATTCCTCCCTACCAATACCATTGTCATCTGATCCCTGATTCCTACGAGTCCAACCAGTTTTTTTTTTTTATTATTTATTTTTTTTTATTTAGTAAAGGAAAGAGAGAGAAAGAGAGAGAGAAAGAGAAAGAGAGAGAGAGAGAGAGAGAGAGAGAGAGAGAGAGAGAGAGAGAGAGAGAGAGAGAGAGAGAGAGAGAGAGAGAGAGAGAGAGAGAGAGAGAGAGAGAAAAAAAGAAAGAGAGAGAGAGTGGGAGAGTGAAAAGGAAAAGGGGGAGAGAGTGAGAGAACGAGAGAAAAAGAGAAGGGAAAGATAGGAGGAGAGAGGGGAGAGAGTGAAAAGGGAAAAGAGAGAGAGACAGAGAGAGAGAGAGAGAGAGAGAGAGAGAGAGAGAGAGAGAGAGAGAGAGAGAGAGAGAGAGAGAGAGAGAGAGAGAGAGAGAGAGAGATGTAGTCCCTGTTCACAAAAAGAAGAGCAGAGCAGAAATCAGCAACTACAGACCAGTGTCACTCCTGTCAATCACTGGTAAGATCCTTGAAACAATTATCTCAAGACAAATGACAGATTTTTTTTGACTACCACTCACTACTTTGTGATCGTCAATATGGCTTCAGGAAAGGTTACTCTGCTGCTGATCTGTTGCTAAACCTCTCCACTAAGTGGCACCAGTCACTGGATGAATCCAAAGTCAGCTGTGTGGTAGCACTGGACATTGCTGGCGCTTTCGACCGGGTGTGGCACCAGGGCCTCTTAGCAAAACTTCAAGCACTGGGAATTGCAGGCTCTACGCTATGTCTCCTCAGTGATTACCTTCATGGTAGATCTCTAAGTGTAGTCCTCAATGGAACGGAATCAGCAAGGCATCCTATTGGGGCAAGCGTTCCACAAGGAAGCGTGCTGGGTCCACTGTTATGGAATGTCTACTTCAACGACCTTCTTCATCTCATCCCAGAATCACATGCATATGCAGACGACTGTACACTGACATTCACTTATCCAAGAGAAGAAATGCCAGCTGCTCTAAGCTACATCAATCACCAGCTGAGAGCTATATCAGCTTGGGGAAATAGATGGCAAGTAACATTTGCACCTGAGAAAACGCAAATGATGATCGTCTCTAGGCACCATGATGGTAATGCTGGCGCAGTAGTAAGGATGAATGGGACGATGTTGGCACCTGGAGAAGAAGTTGATATCCTTGGGGTGAAATTTGACTCCAAACTAACCATGAAGAACCATGTTGTAAATCTTGCAAACAAGGCAGCCAGGAAGCTTACAGCACTTCGCCGTATCTCGCATCTGCTTGACAGTAGGGGTTGCAAGATCCTATACGAGGCACAAGTACGCTCACACCTTGAGTATGCTCCACTTTCTTGGTTTGCCTGCCCCCCCTCTCATCTGCGACTGCTGGACAGAGTAGAGAACAGAGCAAGACGTCTCATCTCTCGCCTGGACCCATCCTGGATAGATCTGTCATTTCAGCAGAGCCTTCAACATAGGAGGGATGTGGGTGGCCTTACTGTTATGTACAAGGCCAATATTGTCAAAATACCACACTTGGATCCACTTCGAGGACAACGTGAAACAAGCTTTTATGCCACAAGACGGGCAGAAAGCAGCAACTTCACTCTGGCTGAACCCTTCTCCAGAACATCACTCCATCTGAGATCATATATACCCAAGATGACTCAAGTATGGAACACATTCGTACAGCATAACGATGTCAACGAGATAAAGTCAGTTGATCAAATGAAAATGCTGGCCCACAGATGGCTCCAACTTCATCCTGTTCCCTACTTGTATGTCTCATAACAATAAAAATGCTTTCAAATGAGCTGATGTAGGTAACAGCTCTTACCTTGCCAATAAAGTTAGGAATCCTTAACCTGTAAATAGCTTGTCAATAAAGCTAGGGATCCTTAACCTTGTCAAACCTTGTGTAAAAAAAAAAAAAAAGAGGGAGAGGAAGAGAGAGAGAAAAAGAGAGAGGAAGAGAGAGAAAGGGAGAGAGAAGAAGAGAGAGAGAGAGAGGAAGAGAGAGAGAGGAATAGAGAGAGAGGAAGGAAGAGAAAGAGTAAGAGAGAGAGGAAGAGACAGAAAGACTAGGAGAGATAGAGAGAGAGAGAGAGAGAGAGAGAGAGAGAGAGAGAGAGAGAGAGAGAGAGAGAGAGAGAGAGAGAGAGAGAGAGAAGAATAGAGAGAGAGAGAGAAGAATAGAGAGAGAGAGAGAAGAATAGAGAGGAAAAGAGACAAAGAGACAGAGAGAGAAGGAAGGGTTAGAGGGTCAATTCACATAAAGGTGTGAAACCCTGTATATGTGTGTGAATGTGTATGTGCATATGTGTGTGTGTGTGTGTATGTGTATGTGCATATGTGTGTGCATGTGTGTGTGTGTGTGTGTTACAGCTATTCAAGTGCCTAACAGCAGATCCTGTTCTCACCTAGTTTGTGTGCATGTGTGTGTGTATGTGTGCGTTTATGTAAGCAGTCCTTATTTCCCTTGTATGTACTACATATGTTTTGCATATGTACCCTATCTCTTGGTTTCCACTGTACTGTCTTGTGTGCCTAAAATTACGTAAATTCACATAAAGGTGTGAAATCCTGTATATGTGTGTGTGTGTGTGTTTATGTGTGTATGTGTGTGTGTGTGTGTGTGTGTGTGTGTGTGTGTGTGTGTGTGTGTGTGTGTGTGTGTGTGTGTATGTGTGTGTATGTGTATGTGTGTGTGTGTGTGTGTGTGTGTGTGTGTGTATTTGTGTGTGTGTGTTGTGTGGGTGTTGCGTGTGTGTATGTGTGTGTGTATGCGTGTGTTTATGTAAGAAGTCCTTATTTCCCTCGTATGTACTACATATGTTTTGCATATGCACCCAATCTCTTGGTTCCCACTGTACTGTCTTGTGCCTAAAATTACGTTCAATTCTGTATGCTAGGCTTTGCTAGGCTACCTCTCATACTAGGCTATCTATCATTAACTGCTTAACTCTCCTAAATCTCAATAAATTCTATTAAATGCCAGTAAATGCTGCTTATTCTAATTCTGATAGCTCGAGGAGAGTGACCCCCAATTTCTAGTTAGAGACTGGTGCTGACCCCATGGAACTCAAACTAGGTGAATATTACTTGCGGTTGGCAGTGGAGTAACGTTGTCGTCCGTCCTGGGTCCCAGTAGTTGAAAATGCTTCATGCTTCTCGGTAATTTTTTCCACTAACTTCCTGTAGGCACTGTAGTCTCTAGCTCATCTATTTTTTTTCACTCACTCACTGTATTTACTGACACATCTATACATATCTCTTATCTCCCTGATCTTGAGTCGCACTTATTCTTCAAATACCCCACTGCATTATTATAGCAACACTACTTAGGGCTGATACAACCATTCACCTTCCTTCCAAAGGCCCCCACATAGTAACTGTCACTATTTACTAAATTGCTTTTCTGTGATCACTTATATTTCCTTTTTTCGGGGCTTAAGTGATTATATTCACTCTTATGCGTGCACATGCCTATATCCCACACTCTATTCCTTAAGGTACAGTCAGAAATTACCACCAAAACACGAGCTCAAACTGTGTGACTCCTCCACGAGTGTGTGTGTGTGTGTGTGTGTGTGTGTGTGTGTGTGTGTGTGTGTGTGTGTGTGTGTGTGTGTGTGTGTGTACTCACCTAGTTGTACTCAACTAGTTGAGGTTGCAGGGTCGAGGCCTAGCTCCTGGCCCCGCCTCTTCACTGGTCGCTATTAGGTCACTCTCCCTGAACCATGAACTTCATTATACCTCTGCTTAAAGCAATGTATGGATCCTGCCTCCACTACATCGCTTCCCAAACTATTCCACTTCCTCACTACTCTGTGGCTGAATAAATACTTCCTAACATCCCTATGATTCATCTATGTCTTCAACTTCCAACTGTGTCCCCTTGTTGCTGTGTCCTATCTCTGGAACATCCTGTCATTGTCCACCTTATCAATTCCTCTCAGTATTTTGTATGTCGTTATCATGTCCCCCCTATCTCTCCTGTCCTCCAGTGTCGTCAGGTCGATTTCCCTTAATCTCTCCTCGTAGGACATATCCCTTAGCTCTGGGACTAGTCTTGTTGCAAACCTTTGCACTTTCTCTAGTTTCTTTACGTGCTTGGCTAGTTGTGGGTTCCAAACTGGTGCCGCATACTCCAATATGGGTCTAACGTACACGGTGTATAGGGTCCTGAACGATTCCTTATTAAGATGTCGGAATGCTTTTCTGAGGTTGGCTAGGCGCCCAAATGTTGCAGCAGTTATTTGGTTAATGTGTGCCTCTGGAGATGTGCCTGGTGTTATAATCACCCCTAGAACTTTTTCCTTGAGCGAGGTTTGTAGTCTGTGGCCCCCAAGACTGTACTCCGTCTGCGGTCTTCTTTGCCCTTCCCCAATCTTCATGACTTTGCACTTGGTGGGGTTGAACTCCAGGTGCCAATTGCTGGACCAGGTCTGCAGCCTTTCCAGATCCCTTTGTAATTCTGCCTGGTCTTTGATCGAATGAATTCTTCTCATCAACTTCACGTCATCTGCCAACAGGGACACTTCGGAGTCTATTTCTTCCGTCATGTCGTTCACAAATACCATAAGCAGCACTGGTTCTAGGACTGACCCCTGTGGGACCCCGCTGGTCACAGACGCCCACTCTGACACCTCGCCACGTACCATGACTCGCTGCTGTCTTCCTGACAAGTATTCCCTGATCCATTGTAGTGCCTTCCCCGTTGTCCCTGCTTGGTCCTCCAGTTTTTGCACTAATCTCTTGTGTGGAACTGTGTCAAACGCCTTCTTGCAGTCCAAGAAAATGCAATCCACCCACCCCTCTCTCTCTCTTGTCTTACTGCTGTCACCATGTCATAGAACTCCAATAGGTTTGTGACACAGGCTTTCCCTTCCCTGAAACCATGTTGGCTGCCGTTGATGAGATCATTCCTTTCTAGGTGTTCCACCACTTTTCTCCTGATAATTTTCTCCTTGACTTTGCATACTATACATGTCAGTGACACTGGTCTGTAGTTTAGTGCTTCATGTTTATCTCCTTTTTTTTAAAAATTGGGACTACATTTGCTGTCTTCCATGCCTCAGACCATCTCCCTGTATCGATAGATGTATTGAATACTGTTGTTATGGGTACACATAGTGCTTCTGCTCCTTTTCTCTGGACCCATGGAGAGATGTTTCTGGCCCCATTGCCTTTGAGGTATCTAGCTCACTCAGAAGTCTCTTCACTTCTTCCTCGGTTGTGTGTACTGTGTCTAGCACTTGGTGGTGTACCCCACTTCTCCGTCTTTCTGGAGCCCCTTCTGTCTCCTCTGTGAACACTTCTTTGAATCTCATTTTGAGTTCCTCACATACTTCATCATCGTTTCTTGTTGTCTCTCCTCCTTCCTTCCTTAGCCTGATTACCTACTCCTTGACTGTTGTTTTCCTCCTGATGTGGCTGTATAACAGCTTCGGGTCAGATTTGGCTTTCGCTGCTATGTCGTTTTCATATTGTCGTTGGACCTCCCTGCTTATCTGTGAATATTCATTTCTGGCTCTATGACTGCTCTCCTTATTCTCCTGGGTCTTTTGCCTTCTATTCTTCTTCCATTCCCTAGCACACTTGGTTTCTTGCCTCCCTGCACCTTTGGATGAACCATGGGCTCATCCTGGCTTTTTCATGATTCCTGTTACCCTTGGGTAAAAAACTCTCCTCAGCTTTCTTGCATATTATTGTTACATATTCCATCATCTCGTTTATTGGTTTCCCTTCCAGTTCTCTGTACCACTGAACCCCGTTCAGGAAGTTCCTCATTCCCATGTAGTCCCCTTTCTTTTAGTTTGACTTCATTCGCCTTTGTCTTCCTGCTTCCCCCTCCACTTTTAGCTCTACTGTGCATACGAAGCTTAAAACCAGATGATCGCTGGCCCCAAGGGGTCTTTCATACGTAATGTCCACAATATCTGCACTACTCAAGGTGAATACTAGGTCTAGTCTTGCTGGTTCATCCTCTCCTCTCTATCTTGTAGTGTCCCTTAGGTGTTGGTACATGAAGTTTTCCAGTACCACCTTCATCATCTTAGCCCTCCATGTGTGTGTGTGTGTGTGTCTGTGTGTGTATTTGTGTGTGTGCATATGTGTGTTTGTATGTTTATGTGTGTGTGTATGTTGGTGTCTGTGTCTGTATGTGTGTGTGCTTGTGTGTACTCAGTTGTACAAACTCAGTTGCAGTTGCAGGAGCCGACTCACAGCTCTTGGCCCCACCTCATCCCTGGCCTCTACTAGGCCATTCTTCCTGCTCCATGAGCTTGATCATACCTCCTCTTATAGCAACGTATGGATCCTTCTTCCACTACATCACTTCCCAAACTGTTCCACTTCTTGACATCTCTGAGACTGAAGAAATACTTTCTAGCATCCTTGTGATTCATATGAGTCTTCAGCTTCCAACTGTGACCCTTGTTACTGTGTCAACCTTTCGAGTCGTTTCAGTATTTTATATGTCGTTATCATATCCTACTATGTCCCCTCTCCTCTTGTGTCGTCAGGTCGATTTCCCTTAACCTCTCCTCGTAGGACATGTCCCTTAGCTCCGGGACTAGTCTTGTTGCAATTCTTTTCACTTTCTCTAGCTTCCTTACAAGCTTGGCTAGGTGTAGATTGCAAACTTTTGTTGCATACTGCAACAGAGGCCTAACGTAAATGGTGTACATAGTCCAACACGATTCATTCTTGAGATGACGGAATGTTGTTCTTAGGTTTGGTAGGCGCCCATATGCTGCAGCAGTTATTTGGTTGATGTATGCCTTAGGAGATGTGTCCGGTTTTATATTCACCCCAAAATCCTTTTCCTTGAGTGAGGTTTGTAGTCTCTGGCGCCCTAGACTGTACTCCATCTGTGGTCTTCTTTGCCCTTCCCAGTCTTCATGGCTTTGCCCTTGGTGGGGTTGAAGTCTAGGAGCCAGTTGCTGGACGAGGCCTGCAGCCTGTCCAGATCCCTTTGTAGTTCTTCCTGGTCCTCGTCCAGTTTAATTCTTCTCTTAAACTTCACTTCCAACAGGGACACTTCTGAGTCTATTCTTTCAATCAAGTCGTTCACAAATACCGGAAACAGCACTGGTCCTACCACTGACCTCTGTGGAACACCGCTCGTCTCTGGCGCCCACTCTGACACCTCACCTTGTACCATGACTCGCTGTTGTCTTCCTGACAGGTATTCCCTGATCCATTGCAGTGTCTTCGCTATTATCCCTGCCTGGTCTTCCAGCTTTTGCACTAATCTCTTGTGTGGAACTGTGTCAAACACCTTCTTACAGTCCAAGAAAACGCAGTCTAACCACGCCTCTCTCTCTCTCTTGTCTTACTGCCGTCACCCTGTCATAGAACTCCAGTAGGTTTGTGACACAGGATTTCACTTCCCTGAAACCGTGCTCGCTGTTCCACCACTCTTCTCCTGATAATATTCTCCATGACTTTGCATACTATACATGTTAGTGACACTGGTCTGTAGTTTACTACTTCCTGTCTCTTTCCATTTTCAAAAATTGGGACTACATTTGCTGTCTTCCATACCTCAGGTAGTTGCATTGTTTTGATAGATGTGATGAGGATTGGTTTTAGTGGTATATATAGCACCTCTGCTCCCTCTCTCAGGACCAATGGAGAGATATTATCCGGCCCCATCCCCTTTAAGGTATCTACCTCGCTTAGCAGTCTCTTTACTTCTTCCTCGGTTGTATGTATTGTGTCCAACAATCCCTTCTGTTTCCTCTGTGAACACTTCTTTGAATCCCTTGTTGAGGTCCTTTCATACTTCGTGGTCGTTTCTTGTGATCTCTCCTCCTTTCTTCCTCAGCTTGATTACCTGGTCCATGAGTGTTGTTTTCCTCCTAATGTGGCTGTATAACAGCTTCGGGTCAGATTTGTCTTTTGCTGTTACATCATTTTAATATTTTCGTTGGGCCTCCCTTCTTACCTGAGCATATTCGTTTCTGGCTCTTAGACTGTTCTCCTTATTCTCCTGGGTCCTTTGCCTTCTATACTTCTTGCTTTCTCTAGTACACTTAGTTTTGGCTTCTCTATACCTTTGGGTGAACCAAGGGCTTATCCTAGCTATCTCGTTATTTCCGTTACCCTTGGGTACAAACCTCTCCTCAGCTTCCTTGCATATTGTAGTCACATATTCAATCACCTCGTTTACTGACTTCCCTGCCACTTCTTTGTCCCACTGAACTGGGTGCAGGAAATTCTTCATGCCTGCGTAGTACCTTCTCTTGTAGTTTGGCTTCATTCGTCCTGTCCTTTCTGCTTCTCTCTCCACTTGTAACTCTACTATGTATTCGATGCTCAGAACCATGGTCACTGGCCCCGAGGTGTCTTTCATATGAGATGTCCTCAAAATCTGCACTTCTCAAGGTAAATACTAGGTTTAGTGTTGCTGGTTCATCCTCTTCTCTCTCTCTGGTAGTGTCCCTTACGTGTTAGCATATTAGGTTTTCCAGTACTACCTCCATCATCTTAGTCCTCCACGTTTCCAGTCCCCCATGTGGTTCCAAGTTCTCCCAGTCGATTTCCTTGTGGTTGAAGTCACCCATAATCAGCAGCTTTGCCCTGCTCACATGAGCCCTTCTGGCCACTTAAGCCAATGTGTCAACCATCGCTCTATCGCTTTCATCATACTCTTGCCCTGGCCTCCTGCTCTTCTGTGGTGGGTTATACATCAATGCAATTACCACCTTGGGACCTCCAGACTGTACTGTTCCTATTATGTAATCTCTTGCTTCTCCTCAGTCTCTTCTCGCCAGCTCATCACAATCCCTTCGATTTTTAGATGAGCAGTGCCTCTCCTCTACCCCCTCTGTTCCCTCTGTCTTTCCTCAGGATCTGATATCCCGTTGGAAAGATGGCATCTGTTATCATCCCTGTGAGCATGGATTCAGTGAGAGCTATGATATCCGGTGATGCCTCTTTGACTCTTTCGTGCCACTCCTCCCACATATTCGTTATTCTATTAGCATTGGAGTACCGTACCTTCAGTTTCCTCTCCGTCACTGGGTGGGGGGTCTTCCCTTCTGAACCACCATTTTTTTTAATGGGTTAGGTGTTGTAGTTGTGTGTGTGGAGGTGAAGGGTTGTAAGAGGGAAAGAGATGAGGAGAGGGTGGAACAGGGAAAGTGATGGGGGGTGGAGAAAGAGTGGGAAGGGGCCCAGATGGAAAAGGTGTGGAAGGGAGGAGAGAAAAGAGAGCAGACTGGGGGGGTGGGGGGAGGTAGGGAGAGGAAGAGAAAAGACAGAGGGGAAAGAGAGAGAGAGAAGGGTGAGTAAGAGGGGAATGAGAGAGAGAGAGAGAGAGAGAGAGAGAGAGAGAGAGAGAGAGAAATGCCAGCTGCTCTAAGCTACATCAATCACCAGCTGAGAGCTATATCAGCTTGGGGAAATAGATGGCAAGTAACATTTGCACCTGAGAAAACGCAAATGATGATTGTCTCTAGGCACCATGATGGTAATGCTGGTGCAGTAGTAAGGATGAATGGGACGATGTTGGCACCTGGAGAAGAAGTTGATATCCTTGGGGTGAAATTTGACTCCAAACTAACCATGAAGAACCATGTTGTAAATCTTGCAAACAAGGCAGCCAGGAAGCTTACAGCACTTCGCCGTATCTCGCATCTGCTTGACAGTAGGGGTTGCAAGATCCTGTACGAGGCACAAGTACGCTCACACCTTGAGTATGCTCCACTTTCTTGGTTTGCCTGCCCCCCCTCTCATCTGCGACTGCTTGACAGAGTAGAGAACAGAGCAAGACGTCTCATCTCTCGCCTGGACCCATCCTGGATAGATCTGTCATTTCAGCAGAGCCTTCAACATAGGAGGGATGGGGTGGCCTTACTGTTTATGTACGGGCCAATATTGTCAAAATACCAAACACTTGGATCCATTTCGAGGACAGCGTGAAACAAGCTTTTATGCCACAAGACTGGCAGAAAGCAGCAACTTCACTCTGTTTTGTACCCTTCTCCAAACACACTCCATCTGAGATCATACATACCCAGGATGAACTCGAGTATGGAACACATTCGTACAGCATAATGATGTCAACGAGATAACGCAGTTGATCAAATGAAAATGCTGGCCCACAGATGGCTCCAACTTCATCCTTTCCCTACTTGTAGTCTCATAACAATAAAAATGCTTTCAAATGAAACTGATGTAGGTAACAGCTCTTAGCTTGCCAATAAAGTTAGGAATCCTTAACCTGTAAATAGCTTTTCAATAAAACTAGGATCCTTAACCTTGTCAAACCCTGTGTAAAAAAAAAAAAAAAAAAAAAAAAAAAAAAAAAAAAAAAAAAAGGAGGAGAGAGAGAGAAGAGAGAGAGAGAGAGAGAGAGAGAGAGAGAGAGAGAGAGAGAGAGAGAGAGAGAGAGAAGCACCTTACACGACCTACACACCCACAACCTCAAGCTGACCACTTCATCATGAGGAGCCAGTCTATCAGCATCCTGTCGGCCAAAATTAGAGGTTTCATTACTAATGTTGGAGAGCTCACACAAAGTTTTGTGAACACTCGACGTCCCGACATGATAGCTGTTGTTGAAACATTTTTGGATGACAGGACTCCAGAAAATTTTGCAAGAATTGCTGGCTACACCTCATGGATGAGAAGAGACAGGCAAGGGCAAGGAGAAGGTGTTGTTGTGTGCTTCTCTAAAAGTGTTCATGCCCAGCACATTGATGTTGCCATCCCTACTCATCTTGAAATGATGTTCTTCAAGCCCTGCATAAACACTAGTACCTCTGAACTAGCATGTGCAATGTACAGACCTCAGTGGCAATATGCAGACCCCATCAACTTCGTAATGGAAAATATTGACTCCCTTCTGCTACAACACAACTGTCTACATATCATAATTGTTGGTGATCTCAACCAACACCTTATACAGAGGGACTTTGATGACCTTCTTGCAGTAATTGACATGAGAAACTTTGTTGATTTCCCTACTCACATCTCTGGCTTCTCCCTTGACCCAGTAGTGAGTGATCTGGCAGAAGGCATAGTCGCTTGTCAACCCCTAGGCTACTTTGGATCGTCTGATCACAAGGCTGTATTTACGGCACTTAAGATCCCAACAGAACGAGGTGAGGAGTCCACAAGCATAACCTGGCTATGAGAAAGAGGTAATTGGCCAGCCCTTTGCTCTGAGCTCGCCACCACCGATTGGAATGCTCTTCTCCAAGGGGATGTTGACAACCAAGTGAAAGCCTTCACTGGACACATCCTTAATCTACAATAAGAACACATTCCTCACCGGCAATATGTGACGAAGCCTACAGATCAGCCTTGGTTTGGCTTTCGTTGTAGAGAGGCTGCTACTGCTAAGTACAAAGCATGGCGAAGGTATAAGAGACATCCTGCCACCTATAATAGGAACTTGCACAGGGAAGCCAGTAGGCATATGGGTGATATTCAAAAGTGGGCCATTGCAAAATGGGAGGTGGATACTAAAAGAACACTAGCATCAGGTAGGGTAGGCTCCAAAACCTGGTGGTCCCTGGTCAAGGACAGACAAGGTTATCTGCCTGATGAACTCATTCCACCTCAAAATCGACAGGATGGGATCACCTCTACTAGTAGTCAAGAGAAGGCGGACCTCTTTGCTGAATACTTTGCTACCAAAATGCAAGTTCCTGATCCAGCAAGGGACCCTCCTTGGCTAGCTGCAAGAACTGTGTCAAAACTGTCAGTGGTGACAATAAGGCAGGAGGAGGTGCATTTCCTTCTTAAATCGCATGACCAAGAAAAGGCTGTGGGCCCAGACAAGTTGAGCCCAATATTGCTGAGAAGATGTGCAGACCAGCTAGCAGCACCTCTAACTTGCATCTTTCTGCACTGCCTAGTACAGTGTAAATGGCCCTCTCTATGGAAAGAGGCAAATGTAGTCACTGTTCACAGAAAGAGGAGCAGAGCAGAAATCAGCAACTACAGACCAGTGTCACTCCTGTCAATCATTGGTAAGATCCTTGAGACAATAATCTCAAGACAAATGACAGCTTTTAGACTACCATTCACTACTTTGTGATCGTCAACATGGCTCCAGGACAGGTTACTCAGCTGCTGATCTGTTGTTAAACCTCTCCACTAAGTGGCACCAGTCACTGGATGAATCCAAAGTCAGCTGTGTGGTAGCACTGGACATTACTGGCGCTTTCGACCGGGTGTGACACCAGGGCCTCCTAGCAAAACTTCAAGCACTGGGAATTGCAGGCTCTACACTACGTCTAGTCAGTGATTACCTTCATGGTGGATCTCTAAGTGTAGTCCTCAATGGAACTGAATCAGCAAGACATCCTATTGGGGCAAGTGTTCCACAAGGAAGCGTGCTGGGACCATTGTTATGGAATGTATACTTCAACGACCATCTTCATCTCATCCCAGAATCACATGCATATGCAGACGACTGTACACTGACATTCACTTATCCAAGAGAAGAAATGCCAGGTGCTCTAAGCTACATCAATCACCAGCTAAGAGCTATATCAGCTTGGGGAAATAGATGGCAAGTAACATTTGCACCTCAGAAACGCAAATGATGACAGTCTCTAGGCACCATGATGGTAATGCTGGTGCAGTAGTAAGGATGAATGGGAGGGTGTTGGCACCTGGAGAAGAAGTTGGTATCCTTGGGGTGAAATTTGACTTCAAACTAACCATGAAGAACCATGTTGTAAATCTTGCAAACAAGGCAGCCAGGAAGCTTACAGCACTTTGCCGTATCTCGCATCTGCTTGACAGTAGGGGTTGCAAGATTCTGTACGAGGCAAAAGTACGCTCACACCTTAAGTATGCTCCACTTTCTTGGTTTGCCTGCCCCCCCTCTCATCTGCGACTGCTTGACAGAGTAGAGAACAGAGCAAGACGTCTCATCTCTCGCCTGAACCCATCCTGGATAGATATGGCATTTCAACAGAGCCTTCAACACAGGAGTGATGTGGGTGGCCTTACTGTTATTTACAAGGCCAATATTGTCAAAGTACCACACTTGGATCCACTTTGAGGACAGCGTGAAACAAGCTTTTTTGCCACAAGACGAGCAGAAATCAGCAACTTCACTCTGGCTGTACCCTTCTCCAAAACATCACTCCATCTGAGATCATATATACCCAGGATGACTCGTGTATGGAACACATTTAGTTGATCAACTGGAAATGCTAGCCCACAGATGGCTCCAGCTTCATCCTGTTCCCTACTTGTATGTCTCATAATCAAAATGCTTTCAAATGAGCTGATGTAGGTAGAGAGGAGAGAGAGAGAGGAGAGAGAGAGTAGAGAGAGGAGAGAGAGAGATGAGAGAGAGAGAGAGAGAGAAGAGAGAGTGAGAGAGAGAGAGAGAGAGAGAGAGAGAGAGAGAGAGAGAGAGAGAGAGAGAGAGAGAGAGAGGTTATCTGCCTGACAAGGTTATCTGCCTGATGAATTCATTCCACTTCTAAACTGACAGGATAAGACCACCTCTACTAGTTGTCGAACACTTTGCTGCTAAAATGCAAGTTTCTGATCCAGCAAGGGACCCTCCTTGGCTACTTGCAAGAACTGTGTCAAAACTGTGTCAATAATGCACGAGGTGCATTTGCTTCTTAAATCGCTTGCCCAAGAAAAGGGTGTGGGCCCAGACAAGTTGAGCCCAAGATAGCTGAGAAGATGTGCAGACCAGCTAGCAGCACCTCTAACTTGCATCTTTCAGCACTGCCTAGTACAGTGGAAATGGCCTTTTCTGTGGAAAGGGGCAAATGTAGCCCCTGTTCACAAAAAGAAGAGCAGAGCAGAGATCAACAACTACAGACCAGTGTCACTCTTGTCAATCACTGGCAAGATCCTTGAGACAATAAGCTCAATACAAATGACAGAGTTTTTTGACTACCACTCACTACTTTGTGACCGTCAATATGGCTTCAGGAAAGGTTACTCTGCTGCTTATCTGTTGTTAAACCTTTCCACTAAATGGCACCAGTCACTAGATGAATCCAAAGTCAGCTGTCTGGAAGCACTGGATATTGCTGGCGCTTTCGACCGGGTGTGGCACCAGGGCCTCCTAGCAAAACTGCAAGATCTGGGAATTGCAGTCTCTATGCTATGTCTCCTCAGTGATTACCTTCATGGTAGAAATCTAAGGGTAGTTCTCCATGGAACGGAGTCATCAAGACATCCTCCTGGGGCAAGTGCTCCACAAGGAAACGTACTGGGACCATTGTTATGGAATGTCTACTTCAATGACCTTCTACATCTCATCCCAGAACCCATGTATATACAGACGACTGTATGCTGACATTCACTTATCCAAGAGAAGAAATGCCAGGTGCTCTAAGCTACATCAATCACCAGCTAAGAGCTATATCAGCTTGGGGAAATAGATGGCAAGTAACATTTGCACCTGAGAAAACACAAATGATGTCTATATGCACCATGATGGTAATGCCGGTGCAGAAGTAAGGATGAATGCGATGGTATTTATACCTGGGGAAGAAGTTGATATCCTTGTGGTGAAATTTGAGTCCAAACTGATCATGAAGAACCACGTTGTAAATCTTGCAAACAAAGCCGCCAGGAAGCTTATAGCGCATCGTATCTCGCATGTGCTTGACAGTAGAAGTGACAAGATTCTGTATGAGGCACAAGTGCGCTCACACCTTGAGTATGCTCCACTTTCTTGGTTTGCCTGCCCCACCCTCTCTTATCTGCGACTGCTTGAGAGAGTAGAGAACAGAGCAAGACGTCTCATCTCTCGCCTGGACCCATTCTGGATATATTTGTTATTTCAGCAGAGCCTTCAACACAGGAGCATGTGGGTGACCTTACTGTTATGTACTAGGCCAATACTTTCAAAATACCACACTTGGATCCACTTCGATGACAGCGTGAAGCAAGCTTCTGTACCACAAGAAGGGCAGAAAGCAGCAATTTCACTCTGACTGTATCCTTCTCCAGAACATCACTTCATCTGAGATCATTTATCCCCAGGATGACTAGGGTCTGGAACACATTCGTACAGCATTATGATGTCAACGAGATAAAGTCAGTTGATTAAATGAAAATGCTGACCCACATATGGCTCCAACTTCATCCTGTTCCCTACTTTTATGTTTCATAACAATAAAGATGCTTTCGAAGGAGCTGATGTAGGTAAATTCTCTTAGCTTGTCGATAAAAATAGGAATCCTTAATCTATCAATAGCTCGTCAATAAAGCAAGGGATCGTTAACCTAACTTGTGAAACCCTGTGTAAAAAAAAGAGAGAGAGAGAAGAGAGAGAGAGTGTGTGTGTGTGTGTAGGGAGGGTGTGCGTGTGGGAGGAGTTGTAAGGGGGGAGAGGGATGGGAAGAGAGTGGGAAGAGGCCAGGGAGAATGATGGAGGGGGAGAGAAAGAATGGAGAGACAGCGGGAAAGGAGGAGAGGGAAAGGCAAGAAGGGGAGAGAGAGAGGAAGAAGAGGAGGAAGAGGAGAAAGGAAAGGGGGATGAGGAAGAAGAGGTGTGTACTCACCTAATTGTGGTTGCAGGGGTCGATTCATAGCTTCTACCCCTGCCTCTTTACTGTGTGTGTATGTGTATGCGTGTGTGAAAGTACCTTCGTGTGTATATGCAGTACATTTTTTTTGCGAAAATCGCTTAACTTGCGGTCCAAATCGCAGCTTAAAATTCCCGGTTGAGGGACGCTGATATAACCTTTCTTGGACGATGTTTAAGTTAGTTTTATGCGAGGCATGAGAGAGTCAGTCAAGTGTGTCACCAAGTTTTAAGAACACTAAAAGCTTCTCAACTTTTTGCAAAAATAAGTAATATTGAAAGAAATATTAAAAAGGTGGACTTGGAAATGCAATAAAGCCTAGGTTCAGCTCCAGTGTTTCACAATACTTGCAGAATTCATTTACTCATTTTGTCGTGTCAAAAAAAATTTACCCAACACATATGTGGCAGAAACCTTATCATACACCTCAGAGCTAGAAACTCTTAGATTTAATGTTTTTATAGAAAGTAAGCTGATGACGTAAGAGTTTAATTATACAATGTATACACAGATAATTCTTTTCTGAGAATGTATTCCGTTTATCACTTAATATAATTATTTCCTTGGATCTGTTATTACGTTTTCGGAATGGGATTTCGTTTCTGCTCTATTAAGAATTACATTTTGGTTATGAGGAATTTCTTTTCCATTGCATGGTGGAATACCTTAAAAATGATGGGGGTTTTATTGTTTATATAAGAGATCTAATAGGCTTACCAGCCCCGTCTCAGTCGATGCCTCGCTTAAAAAATTAGGAATAATAGCTATTAATAAACACATAGGATATACAACTTCAAATATTTGTTTTTGCCTTTGGTGTACCTTTAAGTAGTTTCGATATTTTTTCTTCCCCTACAATCCAGCCTGTTCAACCTCGCTGTCGCCTCTGGCTACCCCTTGACTCGTATAAGTCTCACAGCAGTCCCCATTTGAAAACTTCTACACTTATGCTGGCAATATTTCTGATATTTCCTGGTAGAAGTTTGAAAAGTTTTTGACTACGGATGCTGGCATAGCATATTTTCTCTTATCGTGTTTATGGAACCCCTGATTATTACTGGGACTGTTGTATAATTTTTCCCATAAAGAATAAAAAGTCACAATACCGTGACTAGAACAATACAGAAATAGCCTACTAAGTCACACAATATATACTAGCTTCCTCACTCTTTTTCTCTTAGTGTGACTTTGTAAATGGTTCATGGTGGTCAGAAACGTCGTCGTAAATTTCTCTCTCCAATGTGCAGGTCTTTGGTGTATTTCTCCCATATCTCTCCAGTACTGTTTTGTGGTAGTGTATAGACATGGACAAGGCCGTCAGATGTCTTCCATGTGTATACATTATCAGATTTTTCTATATATATATTTTTTTTGGCATGAGAGAGAACATTCCAAGTACAGTGTTACCTCGGTATACGTCTGCTTTGAAATAATTCTAACTTGGTATATGTCCTGTTTGGACGTAAAAGTTTTGCTTAGTATACGACCTCTGTTTGGAATACGACTCTAAGCTTGCAGGGCTATGTGCTGCCGGAGTTTGGGGCTGTGTCTATAGTGGAGGATATTGTCTCTCTAGGCAGGTCCATAGGTCTGCATGTGAATGATGGTAATGTGGAGTAGTTAGTGGAGGGGCACAGAGAAGGGCTGACCAACGAGAAGCTGCAGGAATTTGGGAAGGAGGAGCACAAGACTAAGATGGATACACTTTTCAGGCTCGGAAGAGGAGATAGAGGAAGCCCCTTCTTCATTAATCAAGGAAATTTTTGCCAAATGGATGGACGTCAAAAACTTTGCATTGAAGTAGTATATCCCCAACAAAGCCCATACAAGCCGTAATAGCATTGTTTGGAATGAAGAGACAATGTCACATTTCCGAAACATACTGAGGAGAAGGCAAAAGCAAAGTTCTTTGGGCAGATTTTTAGTAAAAGTTAAACCTGGAGAGCTTCAACCAGGTCCAAATAGGTCCTAGTAGGCATTCGACTCTTTTCAGCGAAGTAAAGTGAGGTTAAATTTGCATTTATTTCATCTAATTATTTTGTATTTATGTAAGTATTTTATTATTAAGCAGTGTTTAAATTACATATTTTAGTATTAAGCAGTGTTTAAATTATATATTTTAGTATTAAGCGGTGTTTAAATTACGTATTTTAGTATTAAGCAGTGTTTAAATTATATATTTTATTATTAAGCAGTGTTTAAATTATTTTATACAACCCCATCTATGAATAATTTGCCGATAACAATAGGATTTTTTTTTCCTGGGAACGGATTAATCGCTTTTCTATAATTCTTATGGGAAAATTCGTTTGGTATACGTCCTGTTTGGTATAAGTCCAAAGTCCTGGAACGGATTAAGGACATACCGAGGTACCACTGTACCTTGAGGCATTACCATTACTATAAATATTTTATTGATTCTACACATGGTAACCAATTTGTTTATCTGCTCTGATATCTTTCTTGCCCTGAACTGGGCTGTCACTAGAAAACAGAAAAGCACAAGTGATTTTTAATAATATTACTACCAATAATACCTTTTTTTCTGAAAATTCTCATTATCCACCCTGTCATATATTCAGCGTTAGCAACATTTACCATACTGTGTTCTCTGAACCGCAGCTTATTTGACAGTACTATTCTCTAGTCTAATACATTTTCCTTTCGTTATATGCGATGGTTCTCCTGTGTTTTTTGTCTATTTATGTTAATGAGGATTAGAAAGAGTCGAGGCACCAGTGTTGTGCCTCGTGGTACTCAACTAGTAACTTTATTAAGGTTAGATTTTCCTATGTTTACTATTAATTATTGCATCGTTTATGTTAGAAAACTGAATATATATTTTCTCACTTTTCCTGTTATTCATATTGAGGTATTTATTTGATGTCATGGTATGATCGCTTTTGTCTAATATCTTAGACAAAATATGCATTGTGGTTATTATCGTATTTCAATAATACTTTCGTAAATTATTTTTCCCTTGTTGTGACAAACTATATGCTCACTTTTATGCAATTCAATAACCACTTTTCTTCTCTACATTGTTATGTTACTTTCCAACATTCGATCTAAAAGGTTTACTCAGCAGATCCTTTTATACGGAAACTTAATAAGCTTCAGTGGCCAGCTTTTCCATGCACTGTTGTCGTTTAAGGGTGTTCAGGACCATTTCCTAGAGAATATCTGAATATTTAATTAGTCACCGTCAATTTTCTATTGACATTATTTACTAAACATTCCTTCAGGCTGGATATTTCCTAAAATTTTCTGTATGTGAAATAATGTCTGTCTTTTTTTTTTTTTTTTTAAGTGAATTTGACTTTATTTTTTAACAAAACGCGTCTCCCACCGAGGTAGATTAAACCGGCAAAAAAGAAACACTTTTACCATCACTCAGGCCATCAGTGACTCGCCAGAGGAGCGCCGACAATGCAGCTCACACACCCTCCAAACTGCAATATTCCTATCCCTCTTTCTGCAGACATTGTACTTTCCATCTCCAGGACTCAAATCTGGCTTTCCGGCTTCTATGAATCCCTTCATAAATCTTACCTTGGTCACACTCCAACACCACATCAAGTCATAAAAGCACTTGCCTCTACTTAAATCTAACGTTCACACAAGCCTGCTAGATGTCCAAGCCCCAAGCATATGAAATCTCCTTTACCCCTCTCCTCCGACCTTTCCTAGGTCGACCCCTACTTCTTTTTCCCTATCCTTCAAATTTATACCCCTCTGAGCCATCTTATTTTGCTCCATCTACAATAACCCCTCCTCAGCCCTATGGATAATATTCTCTCCACACATGTCCCTCAGACATTACTATTCCAGTACCTATAGCCTTTTCCTGGTTCAACATTTAAAACCCATGCTTCATACCCTAATAAGAGTATAGGTATCAATAAACTCTCATATATTACCCTTTTTGCTGTCTTAGATAACATCTTCTGTTTTGTTCCCACAGATGTCTCAGTGACCACCCACTTTTTTCCCCATGTTACTTCTATACTTCGCCAACAAGCCCCATCAAAAATACTTGAACACTTTAATTTCATCAATACTCCCTCCTCTTTATGTGATATCCAGTCATTCATTATGTATTTTTTGTTACTCTTATCTCCTTGTTCTTTCCTATGTTAACTTATAATTTCTATCTTTTATATACCCTTCTAAATTCGTTCACCAACAGTTTTAACTTGTCTTTGTAATCTCCTAGAGGCACAGTGTCGTCAGTAAAAATCAACTGTGACTGCTCGCACTCTGCATTAGATTCTATGTCTTTAAATCTGACCCCCATCCCCAATACTTCTTTCACAACCTCATCTATAAATATGCTAAACAACAATGGTGACATAAAGCATCCCTATCTAAAACTTACTTTAACTGGAAAAAAATACTATCTGTCTCATACCTGCCCTAACGTGAGCCTCACTATTCTTATAAAAAACTATCCGCCATATCATATACTTTTCTCTGAATTCGTAAATGCAACGAAAACTTCCTTTCCCCTATCTAAACATTTTTTTTTAATTACTTGCTTCATGTTCACAAATGGTCTACACATCCCCTACCCTTCGCAAAACCTCCTTGTTCATCTGCAATTTTAATTCTTTCAATAATAACTCAACCATACATTTTGCCTTGTATGATTAACAAACTTATTCCCGTATAATTCTTGCCCTCTTTAATACCCTTTTCCTTTATACAAAGGAACTATGATTGCTCTTGGACAATCTCAAGGTATCTTTCCTTATTTCAGATACCCCACCCAATGACTACCTCACTGGCAACTACCCGAGCACACTGTTCCTAGCTCCGACTAACCCTACTGAAGTCTCCCTTATTATCAACACTCTAAAAAACCAAGACAGTAGATTTAAATACCTTACCACCCTTTATATACAAAAAAGCTTCACAAGTACCATCACCAATCATTGCAACACTCTTTAACAAATCCATAGAATCCTCTACCTTCCCTACAGTTCTCAAAATAGCAAGGGTCACCCCGATCCATAAAGGAGGAGACCAAACGGACTTGAATAACTAGGCCAAAATCCAACTTACACCCTCTCTCTAAAATCTTCGAAAAATTAATTCATAAGCGAATCTATTCCTACCTCATCTCCCACAACATACTTAACCTCTGTCAGTTTGGGTTCAGGCCTAATAAAAATACTAATGATGCTATTATACACATGCTAGAACACATATGCACTGCAATAGAGAAAAAAGAAGTCCCACTGGGGATCTTCATTGACTTATGTAAAGCTTTTGATACAGTTGACCATGACTTGCTCCATATAAAATTGTCGCACTATGGTATAAGACGGCACTCCCTCAACTACCTCAAGTCTTACCTCAGCAACAGAAGCCAATATGTGTACACAAACGGGGAAAACTCTTCCGCACAGCCAATTACAGTTGGTGTCCCACAGGGAAGTGTCCTAGGCCCTCTTCTCTTTCTCATATACATAAATGACCTACCAAATGCATCGCAACTACTCAGACCCACACTATTTGCAGATGACACTACATACGTCTTCTCTCACCCGAGCCCAGTCACGCTAGCCAATACTGTAAATACCGAATTACAGAAAATATCTACCTGGATGAGTACTAACAAACTTACTCTAAACATTGACAAAACCTACTTCATTCAGTTTGGTAACAGAGCTACAGACGTCCATCTTAACATAATGATAAACGGATTGCCTATCACAAAACTCACAGAGGGAAAATTCTTAGGAATCCACCTTGATAATAGACTCAAATTTCAAACACATATACAACAAATTTCCAAAAAAAAATCCAAGACCGTAGGCATACTATCGAAGATACGGTACTATGTTCCACAGTCAGCCCTCCTGGCCCTATATCACTCACTTATTTACCCCTATGTCACCTATAGAATTTCTGCATGTGGCTCAACAACAAAAAACCATCTCAGACCATTAATTACCCAACAAAAGGCTGCAGTCAGAATGATAACAAATTCCCACTACAGGCAGCACACTCCACCAATATTCAAAACTCTAAACCTACTCACCATACAAAACATCCATACTTATTAAGCACCTACTACATACATAGAACACTTAACTCTGATATAAACCCTCCCCTCAAAGGTCTCCTTACCAACCTCAACAGAACACATGACCATAACAAAAGGCACAGATCACTCTTTGATGTTCCTCGAGTCCATCTCACGCTGTGCAAAAACTCAGTGCACATAAAAGGCCCTAAAATCTGGAATTCATTACCTGTGAATATAAAAGAAACACTGTCTGTTTATAAATTCAAGTCTCTTCTCAAAAATCACTTACTCACCCACAACTAAATAAATACTGAATAATTGTATCTTAAAAATTGTATCTCGTAAGTGTTTTTCATTATTGTATCTCATAAATGTCTAACCTGTGACCCAATCAAACTTTATTTTTTAATTACATTACCTAACAGAATACTCCATTCTACTGAATGCTCAGCAACACAGTAAATGACCATATGACCTGTCTTTGTAATACTCATTTGTGCTAAATTGTTATCTGTTTACAATAATGTTTTTACCACTGAATATATCATTGCTTAGTTAATCTTAAGTTAATTTTAAGCCTGCCCATAATGCTCTGCATACAAGGGACTTTGGCATATTGCATTGTAATAACTGTATTCCTTTGTAGTTCACTGTATCATGTTCAAATAAATAAATAAATAAATAAATGTATTGAACAAATGCACGAAACATTTAAAAACAATATCCCTCACCTGCTTTTAACATTTTTGTCTTGATCCTATCAATCCCCAGCTGTTTTATCACCTTCCCTACACTCATTTCTTCGCTACTCATAGACGTTATACCTTCCTGTCCAGTGCATGGAATCACTGCTTCCCTCTTTTCATCAACATTTAACAGCCTATCAAAATATTCCCTCCATCTTCCCAATACCTTCACCTACCCATCTGATAACTCACTTCTTTTTGTTTTTAACTTTTAAACATTTTTGTTCCCTAGGCTTTCCAGTTTATTAATCTCTCTTCAGACCTTATTCTTATGATCAACAAAATTTTTTGACACAATCGCACCCACTCTGTTATTTTCTTTTATACTCCCTCACCACTCTCTTAACCTCTCTTTTACCCTCCATATAATCCACCCTTCTTATAACACTTCCGATACGTAAAAACCTCTCATACCACTCTCTTTGAGTTGTCATTCAGTCAATCGCTCCTCTTCCCTCCTGCATCCACTCTTCTAAACCCTCAAACCTTTGCTGCTCTTTAACACTGCATTCTTAAATCTTCTGCTTACCTCACTGATCTCCTTATTTCTTATACTCTTATAAACCCATATTTCCAAAAACAGTTCCTTATATTTACCCCAACTTCCTCCTTCTTTAATTTATAAATTTTCACTTCTCTCTTACTCACTGATGCCATTTTCTTTGTACCCTTTGTACCTCTTACTTTTATTGTAGCTACTTCTACTACTGTTATGTAATGATCTGATATATCTGTTGCCCCTCTTTAAACATGCACATCCAGAAATCTACCCACCAGACTTTTATCTGCTAATAAATAGACTATGAAACTGCTGTCTTTACTTCCTATATCATTTTCGTGTGTTTATTTATCCTCATTTTCCTAAAATATATAAAACTTATTACCAATTTAAGGTTTCTCATTATCATTTGCCCCTGGCACTCCAAACTTACCTTCTACTCCCTCTACAGTTTCTCCCACTTTGGGTTTACGACAATTACTTTACACAAGTAACTCACACGCAGGAGAGAGAAGCTTATGGCGACATACGAAGGTGAGGGAGCAGTATATATAGAGAAAAGGCCCACCCTTTTGGGCCTTTAGCTCTTATGCAGTGCTCCTTTTTCTTGTCTTTAGACTTACTCCTCTTCTATTTCTACTGCTGCTACTACTACTAATACTTTATTACTACTACTACTAGTCCATCACTACTAAACTACAACTACTCAATTATCGCTAATTCTACTACTACTCCATTACTACTAATACTACAACTACTCCATTACTACTATTCCATTACTACTAATACTACTAATACTCCGTTTTTACTAATACTACTACTACTCTATTACTACTACTGCTACTTATATTACCTTGCTGCACTCCTTCACTCCCCTTCTGTCTCTTGTACCACTAAACCTACTCCCCTACTTAATACTTGTGGAAATTTGTCTGGTCTGCATCCTTGTGAGATGTTTACCCTAGCAAGCTCTGTTGACACAGACCTCGGAAATTAGTTGCCTCAGTCTCACAAGTGGCTTATATGACACATTTACATATGCAACTAATCTTGCAAGAAATTCCTAGCTGCAAGAACGAATGAAGAACTAACTCACTTGGTGGTGTAGAATATACCACTTGATACTCCCAGACTCTACCCCAGCAACATTAGAAAACTCTGGTCCCTCAACATCAGGACGCCTCACGCAGTGAAGGACTTAGGACATATTCTGCAAGCACTCAAATAGTATTAGTATCTCTGGCTGCACCTCAGAGATCCCTGGTTTCAATGTGTATTCCCTAAGCAATATCTATGCAGTGACACTAACTTCTAGACTAGTACAGTAAATGCCCGTATGTACTGGTCTTCAGGCATCCATCTGCTCAAGACCCACAGCCCAATAACCCATGTTTCCTCAGAATATCGTTGGCCAACTAATGCTGAGAGAAATGAAAGGCACTGTCTTACTGTTGGCGGGAGGGGGGTGAAGGCTGGAATTAGACGAATTTCCATGGTACTTCGGGAAGCCTCTTTGATTCTGTGTTCTCTAGGCCAAGTATATGTAGACACGTGGGAGACCGAGCTGCAGCTCCTGATACGTTTTTGTCACCACGGCGTCTTGTCCAAGAAGAAGAAGCTAGCGTCACTCTCACTCCTTGCCACCTTCGTTCAAGCATGAGGTGGGTTATTAGCTCACCTTGTCTAATATTACCTAATATTCGCCTACATTAAGGTCTAAGGCTACATTAATAATATCTAAGGTTATCTCACTAATTCTAATATTAGTTACTAACTGTATAAACCTACCTAAACCTTCCTTGAAGGGTAAATATATCTATTAATACGTACATTCGCTGCCCTCCGCCAACTAACATGTGTGTATGTGTGTGGATGTTAAGAGCTTCGAACTGGTGATTTACCCTGTGAAACTTGAGACTGAATAAGTTTCCACAGTACTACCACTACTGCTTCAACCATTACTATTACTTCTACCATTACTTCTCCACTTCTTTCTTTCTCCCTCCTCTCTTTGTCCCGTCCCTGTTCCCCTTCGTGTGTTGGTGTGACTTATCAATGGTCCAAATCAGACTGAAACGTCATCATAAGCTTCTCTATCCTATGTGCAGGTTATTTGTGTATTATTACAATCATGGAATTGTACCTTTTTGTTCTTTAACAGTTACTTTCTCACTTTGCTCAAAACTCTCAAAAACACTTAACATATCACAAAATCAATTTCTCTTTTCTACACTCCTCTGTCTTCTCATGTGCATAAGCACCTAACACAACCCACTTTTTGCATCCTACCCATAATTTAATCCAAATAATCCTTGAATTTATTCAATTATATTCCCTCTTTTCCAGCTATAACTGATCATTCAAAATTATTGCAACTCCTTTCACAGCTCTGATTTTTTTTTGAATCACCTGACCTAATCCCATTTATATTTTTTTCACTAAAACTCTCGTACTCCTTTCAGTTTTTATTCTCTTACAGCTAGAACAACCAGCTTGTTTTCATTCATAACATTCTCAAACAAGTCCTTCTTACTATCCGTACTCTGTCAACGAGCATTCAAATATCCAAACATTCAAATGCTCTTTTTAAATTTACTATCCCTTTGCTCCTGGTAATTTAGTCACCTCTTACAACATGCGTGGCTAACTGAGGAAAGATTCTTCTTCGCCTTTGCTTGGAGATGAAAGGTTATAAGAACAAGAACTATTAAGTAAATAGAAGAAAACTCAGGTTGGTTTTTATACACACATCTGAGGTTGTCTTATCAGCAGTTTATATTGGAGATTGTTTTGTTTCTGAATATTTTCACATTGCTCATAATTTGTTATAGGATATTTTCACTTCTTTAGTTCTGTTAAATGTTCGGTCAAAGCGAACAGAGCTCTGATAGGTCTCTGGTATATGTCTGTTGTGATAATGTGCTTTCTAGACTATTTGTATTTCACTGTTGTAGTCTAACGACGTCGAGTTAACATTTGGAATTTAAAAATCTCAAAGAACGATAATTTTTTAAGAAGGATTTTCAAGGCCAAGCTTGAATGGCTTATCGGTACCATGAATTCCTCTGCCGTAGTCCTGGACTCAGAGAATTTTATATGTCGTGGAAGAATTCAAAATTCCTTCTTATTTACACTTAAGTATCATTGGTTTACATAATTATTCATCAGGTCGATAGCAACCTACTGTCGGCCTGATGAATAAGGATAACTACCAGAGTCTTGTTCTTCACTTTAATATCCAGATCTTCTACTGTAGCTTTTGATAATTATTTACTTTTTCACATCTATATACACTGTAGCTCTGAATGTATTTCTCACTGTAACATCTCTTCACGAGTTTCTCTGAACTATTTAAACGTTGATTTTTCTTCTGTGAAAACCCCAGTTATATAGTTAGTAATGCAATTTTTGTTTCCAAACCTT
>NC_069399.1:7366118-7381834 GCF_026875155.1 Cherax quadricarinatus
CGTCATTCACGAGGCATTTGCCGGGTGTGCTACAGGGAATGTGCACTCCATCCCTCAACTGGCAACATCCGTGCACACAATGATTGTCTAGGCTCCAGGAGAGCTCCAAATGAAAACAACCAACAGCCTCCCCAGCAGACAGAGCTGACAGCTACCGTGACTTCACCTCTACAGAGGACCTCAAATCTGCAATCAAATTAACATCCACCAGGACTCTGATACACATCCCCAAAGCAGCTCGCCCTCAAGCTGCTAGCAAATTCACTGACCTTCTGAAGACAGTCAACGATGCTCCTTCAAACAACAGATCCTGGCACAACCTGCTGCTTTTTGGCAATGCCTGTTTGGCTGTCCCACAAAGGAGGGACAAGTCACTAGCAACACACGTTATTAGGGCAATAAATGCATTCCCAAGAAATGACAACCTCGTCCGTCTCTCTCCTAGGGCAACAAACACCCGCCAAGCAAATGCCGACAACAGGACACCCAACGCCTCAAAAATCAGAGCCCAAATTAGCAAAAAAATAGAAGAGGGTAATAAATTCTATTGGAGCTCTGAGGCTTATAACCTGTGAGGATACCATCGCTCCCAAGGACGTCAGCACGGCGCAAGCTCTGAAGGACAAGCATCCACCCAGGGCTCCCAGTACCAACATTGACCTCCCTGACATTGCAGCAAGCGAAGAACATCTACCCTTACAGGATGCTGATGTGTATAAAGCTGCTATGTCATTTCCACAGGGCTCAGAAGGAGGTTTCACCGGTTTAAGGCCTCAACACTTAAAACAAATACTCAATCCAGCACTTGGTGATGTTTCAGAGAGGCTGCTGTCTGCACTCTCCAAATTTTCCAACCTGTGCCTGGCTGGCAGTGTCCCAGAGGCCATCAGACCCCTTTTCTTTGGTGCCTCATTGTGTGCCCTCCGGAAAAAGGATGGCAGAATCAGGCACATTGCAGTGGGTAACACCCTTCGGCGCCTAGTCGCCAAGGCTGTAGTAAGAAGGGTGAGTCAAGAGGCTGCTGCAGTGCTGAAACCAACTCAGCTCGGTTTCGGCGTTCAACAGGGCTGTGAAGCAGCTGCCCACGCAGCACGAGTATATATCAAAAACATGTCCGATGAAAAAGCCTTGGTCAATTTGGACTTGCCAACGCTTTCAACTCAGTCAGAAGGAATGCTGCTCTCCAAGCAGTTTATAAAAACTTCCCTTCCCTTTATCCCTTCATAGAATCGTGTTATAGTGTGACTTCCAAACTATTGTTTGGGGACCATGAAATTGACTCATGTGAGGGCGTGCAACAGGGGGACCCTCTTGCCCCCTTTCTATTCTGTTTGGCCATCAAGGAAGTCACAGAAGGACTCTCCGCTTAATATCTGGTTCCTGGATGATGGTACCCTAGCTGGCACAACAGAATCAATCCTAAAGGACATCAGTAAATTAAAGACATGGGAGAAAGCCTGGGCCTTTCTTTAAACCCCACCAAATGTGAAATAGTTTCTACGAATTGACAGATGATCCAGAATATTAGCGCCGTTTTACAAGGAGCACGAGCCATTGATCCAGCCAATAGCACTCTCCTTGGTGCTTCTCTTGGGTCCAATGCCATCGATGTGATCCTAGAAAAAAAAGTCTCAGACCTCTGGATGATGGAAAGCAAGATGAAAGACATTGACACACACGATGCCTTGTACCTACTCACAAGGTGATGTCAATCCTAAAACTTACCTACTTTCTGAGATGCTCCCCAGCCTTCAGCAGTCCAAAACTCAAGGAATATGACCCTCTCCTTAAGACCATGCAAGAGAGTGTATTAAATCTTTCCCTTGAAGATGGACAGTGGCTGCAAGCCTCACTTCCGGTCAGGATTGGGGGCTAGGAGTATGCAGATCATCCCAGATTGCTCTACCAGCTTTCCTATCCTCTTCCATAGCATCAAACGAGTTGATAAGACAAATTCTTCCTGACAACCTCAGTGACTCAGCAGGAATACAGGACCCTAGCTATGCCAGTGCCATCACTGAATGGGAGACTCTTGCTTCTCCAGCACCAAACCCTAGTGCAGCACTGGCTCACAAACAGTCAAGCTGGGATGGCCCGATCGCTGGAAAGGTGCTTGAGAACATGCTCAGGGCTGCAACATCAGATAGGGAGACTGCCTGTCTCCAGGCTGTTAGCACACATCACTCCGGGGACTTCCTCCAAACAGTTCCCATATCAGCAATTGGAACGCGACTCGACCCTAAGACCTTCCGTATTGCAGTGGCTCTGCACCTTGATGCCCCAATTCACACAGAATATACGTGTATTTGCGGCGAAGTGCAAGGAGACCAATACGGTCTACATGGTCTTAACTGTTCCAAAACCAAGGGTTGGCATGCAAGACACAACGAGGTCAACGACATCATTAAGAGAACCCTTGCTACAGCTGGATGCCCAGCCGAGAGGGAGCCCTGATCACTAGCAGCAAACAATACCCACAACCCAGCAAACCACCCTGATGGGATCACCATCTATCCTTGGAAGAATGGCAAGCTCTTAGCATGGGACTATACCTGTGTGTCCACACTGGCTGACACCTATGTCCATCACAGTGTGGGGCGACAGGGAGGAGCTGCTGGCCACAAGGAGGAGTACAAGAACAGCAAGTACAGGGACATAAGCCCACAGTATCAATTTGTCCCAGTGGGATCAGAGACCTTGGGATCATGGGGAAAAAATGCCTCACGTTTCCTTAAAGAACTGGGTTCCAGACTCATCGACACCACCACGGACCCAAGGACAGCCACTTTCTTGTTCCAGTGCCTCAGCATGGCAATCCAAAGGGAAAATGCTTGCTGCATACTTGGCTCGCGTCTGGCTTCAGAGTAGCTGGAGGAAATTCATGATCTATAATACATTGTACCATTGTATTCATGTTTGTGTTTTTCTGTAAATATATTCTGTTTATTAATAAATTTTCACATAGAATATAAAATATAGGGGGTGGTAGGAGAAGAAAAAATTCAAACAGCTCCGGGGAGAACCTTGAGTTTTCCCTGAGGTACGTTTATTGTCTTCTCTGAGGATGATTGTCCCCATTCCAGCTATAGAGGTGGTACTTCTCTCTCTCTCTATATATATATATGTAATGCAAACAGTTTGCGTGTGACCTTTTCAAATAATCAAAGAAAGGAATACAGAGTGCACCTTGTCCGTTTAAATGTCCTACCGATGTACTCAGAAGTATCTCTTCCTAAATATTGTCTAGTATTTTTCTCAGTATCAGTTAATATGCCATACATGGGGATCTTTATTTCACAAACCACATGACCTGTTATAAACGATTAGAAAAAGCTTAGGGCTGGGTTTTTTATATCTTATAATTTCATACTTGACATCTCAGAAACCCACCTACCCCATATGGGAAGTAGGGGGATGATGGTAGGGTGGAGTTGACATCGACCACTAACCCAGTCTAAGGGTAACCGTGGCCGGCGACACCTACGCTAGTCTGAGACCTCTGAAAGTACTTGAGTTAAAGATTTCCACCCCCTTCTTGGCTTATCCTGATATGTATGTATATATATATATATTATATATATATATATATATATATATATATATATATATTATATATATATATATATATATATATATTTATTATATACATATATATACATATATATACATATATATATATATATATATATATATATATATATATATATATATATATATATATATATATATATATATAATATATATATATTATACATATATACATATATACATACATATATATATATATATATATATATATATATATAATATATATATATATATATATATATATATATATATATATATATATATATATATATATATATATATATATATAGATAGATAGATATACATATATATATATATATATATATATATATATATATATATATAATATATATTATATATATATTATATATATATATATATATATATATATATATATATATATATATATATATATATATATATATATAATATATATATATATATATATATATTAGGTAGTAGGTTGGTAGACAGCAAGCACCCAGGGCGATACTACCGTTCTGCCAGGTGAGTGTAAAACGAAAGCCTGTAATTACATGATTTTAGGATTGCTGGTGTCTTTTGCCTGTCTCATAAATATGCAAGATTACAGGTACATCTTGCTACTTCTACTTATACTTAGGCAACGCTACACGTTTATTTATACACACTCATCTGAAATTCTTTGATTTTATCTTAGTTCTTGTTCTAATTACTTTTCCTTTTTTATCCATGGAGAAGTGGAATAAGAATCTTTCCTCCGTAAGCCATGCGTGTTGTAAAAGTAAACCAAAATGCCGGGAACAATGCGCTAGTCACCCCTATTCCTGTAATAATTACTAAAAAGAATAAGAAGAAGAAAATTGTCAAAGTGGGAAGTCTGAATGTACGTGGATGTTGTGCGAATGATAAGAAAGAGATGATTGTGGATGTAATGAATGAGAAGAAGCTGGATGCCCTGGCTTTAAGTGAAACAAAGCTGAAGGGGGTGGGTGAGTTTCAGTGGAGAGGAATAAATGGGATTAGTCAGGGGTTTCAAATAGAGTTAGAGCTAAAGAAGGAGTAGCAATAATGTTGAAGGATAAGCTATAGCAGGAAAAGAGGGACTATAAATGTATTAATTCAAGGATTATGTGGAGTAAAATAAAGGTTGGATGTGAGAAGTGGGTTATAGTAAGTGTATATGCACCTGGGGAAGAGAGAATTATAGAGGAGAGTGAAATTTTGGGAAATGTTGGGTGAATGCGTGGGGAGTTTTGAACCAAGTGTGAGAGTACTTGTCATTGGGGATTTTAATGCTAAAGAGGGTAAAAATGTTGTGGAGGGAGTCGTTGGTGAATTTGGGGTGCCAGGGGTAAATGAAAATGGGGAGCCTTTAATTGAGCTATGTGTAGAAAGAGGTTTGGTAATAAGTAATGCATATTTTATGAAAAAGAGGATGAATAAATATACAAGGTATGATGTAGCATGTAATGAAAGTAGTTTGTTAGATTATGTATTGGTGGATAAAAGGTTGATGGGTTGGCTCCAGGATGTACACGTTTATAGAGGGGCAACTGATATATCGGATCATTATATAATTGTAGCTACAGTTAGAGTAAGAGGTAGATGGGATAAGAGGACAATGGCAACAACAAGTAGGAGGGAGGTGAAAGTGTATAAACTAAGGGAGGAGGAAGTTCGGGTGAAATATAAGCAACTATTGGCAGAAAGGTGGGCTGGTGCAGGTATGAGTAGTGGGGGGTTGAAGAGGGTTGGAATAGTTTTAAAAATACAGTATTAGAATGTGGGGCAGTGTGTTGTTATAGGAGGGTGAGTGCAGGAGGAAAGAGGAGTGATTGGTGGAATGATGAAGTAAAGGGTGTGATAAAAGAGAAAAAGATAGCTTATGAGAGGTATTTACATAGCAGAAGTGTTATAAGAAGAGCAGAGTATATGGAGAGTAAAAGAAAGGTGAAGAAAGTGGTGAGAGAGTACAAGATGAGAGCGGATGATAGAGTGGGAGAGGCACTGTCAAAAAATTTTAATGAAAATAAGAAAAAAAAAATGGAGTGAGTTAAACAAGTTAAGAAAGCCTAGGGAAAGTATGGATTTGTCATTTAAAAACAAAGTAGGAGAGTTAGTAGATGGGGAGATGGAGGTTTTGGGTAGATGGCGAGAATATTTTGAGGAACTTTTAAATGCCGACGAAGAAAGGGAGGTGGTAATTTCATGCACTGGCCAGGGAGGTAAACCATCTTTTGGGAGTGAAGAAGAGCAGGATGTGAGTGTGGGGGAGGTGCATGAGGCATTAAGTAGAATGAAAGGGGGTAAAGCAGCTGGAACTGACGGGATTATGACAGAAATGTTAAAAGCAGGGGGTGACATAGTGTTGTAATGGTTGGTATTTTTGTTTAATAAATGTATGAAAGAGGGGAAGGTACCTAGGAATTGGCAGAGAGCGTGTATAGTCCCTTTATGTAAAGGGAAGGGGGACAAAAGTGATTGTAAAAATTATAGAAGAATAAGTTTACTGGGTATACCAGGAAAAGTGTATGGTAGGGTTATTATTGAAAGCATTAGAGGTAAGACAGAATGTAGAATTGCGGATGAGCAAGGAGGTTTTAGAGTGGGTAGGGGATGTGTAGATCAAGTGCTTACATTGAAGCATATATGTGAACAGTATTTAGATAAAGGTAGGGAAGTTTCTATTGCATATATGAATTTAGAAAAGGCATATGATAGAGTGGATAGGGAAGCAATGTGGCAGATGTTGCAAGTATATGGAATAGGTGGTAAGTTACTAAATGCTGTAAAGAGGTTTTATGAGGATAGTGAGGCTCAGGTTAGGGTGTGTAGAAGAGAGGGAGACTACTTCCCGGTAAAAGTAGGTCTTAGACAGGGATGTGTAATGTCACCATGGTTGTTTAATATATTTATAGATGGGGTTTTAAAAGAAGTAAATGCTATGGTGTTCGGGAGAGGGGTGGGATTAAATTATGGGGAATTAAATACAAAATGGGAAGTGTCACAGTTACTTTTTGCTGAAGATACTGTGCTTATGGGAGATTCTAAAGAAAAATTGCAAAGGTTAGTGGACGAATTTGGGAGTGTGTAAAGGTAGAAAGTTGAAAGAGATAATAGAAAAAAGTAACGAGATGAGAGTATCAAATGATTTAGATAAAGAAATATTGGATATCAAATTGGGGAGAAGTATGGAAGAAGTGAATGTTTTCAGATATTAGAGAGTTGATGTGTCAGCGGATGGATTTATGAAGGATGAGGTTAATCATAGAATTGATGAAGGAAAAAAGGTGAGTGGTGCATTGAGGTATATGTGGAGGCAAAAATTTTTATCTATGGAGGCAAAGAAGGGAATGTATGAAAGTATAGTAGTACCAACACTCTTATATGGGTGTGAAGCTTGGGTTGTAAATGCTGCAGCGAGGAGGCGGTTGGAGGCAGTGGAGATGTCCTGTCTAAGGGCAATGTGTGGTGTAAATATTATGCAGAAAATTCGGAGTGTGGAAATTAGGAGAAGGTGTGGAGTTAATAAAAGTATTAGTCAGAGGGCTGAAGAGGGTTTGTTGAGGTGGTTTGGTCATTTAGAGAGAATGGATCAAAGTAGAATGACATGGAGAGTGTATAAATCTGTAGGGGAAAGAAGGCGGGGTAGGGGTCGTCCTCGAAAAGGTTGGAGGGAGGGAGGGGGTAAAGGATCTGTTGTGGGCTAGGTGTTTGGACTTCCAGCAAGCGTGCTTGAGCGTGTGAGATAGGAGTGGAGACAAATGGTATTTGGGACCTGACGAGCTGTTGGAGTGTGACCAGGGTAATATTTAGTGAAGGGATTAAGGGAAATCGGTTATTTTATATAACCGGACTTGAGTCCTGGAAATGGGAAGTATAATGCCTGCACTCTAAATGAGGGGTTTGATATATTGGCAGGTTGGAGGGATATATTGTGTATTTTTATACGTATATCCTAAACTGTTGTATTCTTGGCACCTCTGCAAAAACAGTGTGAGTGAGGTGAAATTGTTGAATGATTATGAAAGCATTTTCGTTTTGGGGAATTTTTTTTTTTTCGCGTCACCCTGCCTCGGTGGGAGACGGCCGACTTGTTGAATATATTATATATTATATATATATATTATATATATATATATATTTTATATATAATATATATATATATATAAAATATATATATATATATATATATATATATATATATATATATACAAGGAATTCGCAAGAGCAGGCGAAATATACACAACCACTGATCTCTGGCTGAAGGAGACTCGAACCTACGATCCTTGGAACAAGGTACGCAGTGCTATACCATTCTCACCACACTGGACCAATACCTTGGCGTCCAGCTTGCGCTAGACTTTGATCCAAGGCAGCCAGCTTTCATCTCATCCCCTGCATGCATCAACCTTACTAGAGATTTTAACAATGCAAGGAATTCGCAAGAGCAGGCGAAATTTTGAATATTTATAAAAGAGAACGATCTAAAATACCCCCAAAAATTAACTGACAGATCTTTTAAAATTGTCGGACGAACATTCTACAGTTCAAAAAAAAAAAAAAAAATAGGACGAAGAAAAATATTCAAGGAAGAATATGTTGTTTGAATCTTTAAATTAAAACCTTCTTGATATACCTTCTTGGTATACCTTCTTGACATACCTTGATAAATTAGACACATGTGCTACTCTTGGGTATCTTTATTAAGGAAACGTTTCGCCACACAGTGGCTTCATCAGTCCATACAAAGGAGAATCTTGAAGAACAGGAGGAGAATGAGGTAATCAGTCCCTCAACCTTGAGTCGATGTGGTCAGTCCATCAATCTTGAATAGAATACGGCATACGTGCGGAGAACGAGCTTATAAACCGTAGGCAGGAGAGGTGCAGCAGTCATAGGTTATTAGGCAAGCGTAGAAATTCCCAAGTATTAAGATCCCAAGATGAAGCCACTGTGTGGCGAAACGTTTCCTTAATAAAGATACCCAAGTGTTGCACATGTGTCTAATTTATCAACGTGTCGGTTCTGTGAACCATTCATCTACAAACTTGATATACCTTCTTGATATACCTTCTCTACTTAAAAATCTTGATTGGTTAAAAAAAAACGTTACATTAAGAATTAAGATTCGATTTTTTCCTGTGTTACCTGCATGGGCACATTAAAGCTTACTTTGGTGTCACCAGATACAGGTTCTTGAACCCAAACTTTCTCTCCTAAGCTTTGAAACTGTCTGGAGCATTATTCACAGTGCTATTTCCCATCCAACCCTCGTTGAGCTCTTCCAGTAGTCCTTTTATGTTATGGCGCAATACCAGCTTGTAAGGACTTTACCCAGTATTCACTTGCACAGTTTCGCAGCAAAGAGCATCGACAGCAAGGTTGTACCCAGTCTGTAGGAAAATGCTACCATGAAGTTCTCATCACTGTTGTCAATGTTTGATGGAAACTTTCCTGAGGTTGATAAGCTGCTGAAAATGACTGCTTAGTACCTTAGCGACGTTAAGGAGTCATTGGCACCATGATCACTATAGATCATCCGTGGAATTCCCATTTGGAATACTAATCTAATGAGGTATTTTAAAATTACTATTGTATTAATACTACCCATAGGTATTGCCTCAGGATATATATAGTGATTTTTATCGTAGATGAAGAAGATATATTAGTTACCTGATTTGGTCTTAAGTAAAGCCACACACAATCGTTGATCAGGTTAGCTAAGGGTTTTCCTTGAACTGGTATAGGATAAAGCAGGGATTCTCACCCTGGGGTACATGTACCTCCAAGGGTACATTTGCACTTCTCAGGGGGTACATAAGCGTCTGACAGTGTAAACATTGTGTAATCTGCTGTACATATTACAATGTACACTGTGCAACAGTGTACACTATGAGTAACGTAGAGCATAAACAATATAGAACATCCTCGTTACAAATCAGTTGTTACAGATAGCCGACAACTAGGGAACCTCTCCTCCCTATTTCATGCTACAACCTTACATATATGTAACACTTCAGAATTAATAAGCTAAAAAAAATCACAGAAAGCGTTTTGAACACGTTCTCGTTTAATCTAGAAAATCATACGAGGGTAGCCGGCAGCTCTCTGCTTCAGGTATCCACAAACATTAGTCGCAAGAGGTGTGTTGGTGTTACTTATGAGCAAGGCGACCTGCCTAAAAATTTTCCGGTAAGACGTAGTACTCATATTTCTCATTATTTTTGTTATTTCTTACAGTGAGTTGCCATTTAGCGTATTTCATCCACAGACATCAACAACCACCACACTAGCCAATCACACACACACACACACACACTAAAGCACACACACTCACACACAAAGTTTACAGCTCAAGGTAACTAGCATATTTTAAATAGGATAAAAAAATGGGATCCCAAAAGGCTAGGACGAAGAAGCAGGAGAACCAAGAGAGACTGGTCTGAGAAGGAAGCATGGGCAGTAAATATCAAGAACATGATAGAACAAGAGTGAGGAAAAAGGCTAAAAGAGTTTAGCAATACAGCAGTGGAAAAGATGGTTGTAGAGTACAAGAAGTGAGAGCTACGAGTTGAAGATGAAGAGACTAGGATATAGAGCCTAGAGGAAAAACTGAAAGTTCTCATTTGGTATATATGGCCGTGTATTGAAAGGGCATGGTGTTAAAAATAAGAAGATCAGCAGTCAGATAGGGGACTGAGAGAAATAAAGTAGATAGGAATTCCTTTGTGGAACTGCTGTCAGGCAGTTGAGTGGTGCAGGAAATGACAAGGGAAGCAATAATGAAGATACTTAAATCAAACCCATTGATATGGAAGGAAAGAAAATGGGAGAGGTCAATAATTATTCACTGGCTTCAGGAGGCTGCGGGGAGGACTCACAATGAAAGGTGACAAAGGAAGGAAAGAGAAATTGAAAGTATCATCAGACTAACAGGAGAGAACATATCCCATCTTATAAATATTCAGAGAATTTTTTTTTTTTTTATATTTTAATATTCAGAGAATTAGGGAGAAATCAAGTGGAAAAATTCGCCTAGTCAAAACGACATTTATGACAAAAATAGTACACAACAGGATCAAGCAGCAGAAACCATGGTTAAAGGATACACAAAAAAATCAGCAGGTGTACCTCTTCAATGACAGAGCAAAAAAAAAAAAAAAAGAATGAGAGAAACTGAGATAGAGGATACAAAGACTCAAATGGCAGGAAAGAGAAGCATGGAAGTCCTGACTCAAGAGGACTTTTAAACATAACCACCCACAGAACCCCATCAAGCCCTACCACTCCAACCTGTCCAAGCACAATTAATTAAAACAAACCATCCTCTGCACCCACAGTTTTCCCCAGCACAAATCCCATTTTCACAGCAACCTCTAATAGTATCGTGCTCTACTTCCCCAGCCCACACCAACACCCCTATTCTCCAGAATATGGTACTGGTAAAGAAACTGAAAGTATGGTACACCAACAAATATACAATAGCAAATATTAGTGAAGAGTGGGACAAACGAATCATGGAAGCAGCCCCAGACATCATAGCACTCATGGAAACAAAGCTCATGGGAATGATAGCAGACATGATCTTTCCAACTGGTTATCAGATCCTGAGGAAAGACGGGGACTAGAGGAGGAGGAATTGCGTTGCTCATCAAAAACCAGTGGAGCTTTGAGGAGTTGAGAGGAATGGACAGAAGGGAAACAGATGACTACATAGCAGGAATACTTCAAACCGAGGGTCACAAGGTAGTGATAGCAAGTGATGTAAATCCCACCACTGAATAGCAAGAGACCAAGACAAGATTACAATTAGTGCAACAAAGCAATGAAGGATACACTAGATGAGGTGGCCAGAAGGGCCGAACAAGGGCAGAGCAAAGCTACTCATCATGGGGGATTTTAACATCAAGGAAATTGACTGAAAAGCCTAGAGCCACAGTCTGGAACCATAAATGTGGGAAAAAATGCTGAAGGCGGTATTGGACAACATGTTAGGAAAACAGCCGAAGAGACAGAGAGTATTAGATGGACAAGCAAGGCTGGACCTCGTATTCACCTTGAGCAGTTCTAACATTGGGGATATTACATACAAAAGGCCCCTCAGCAATAGGGATCATGTGGTCCTGAGTTTCGAATAAATTTTGGAGTTAACATTAGAGAGTGGAGCACCACGAGAAAACCAGAAAAAACCAAGCTTCAAAGAAGGGGCTACACAAATATGATGCAATTCTTGCATGAGGTGCAGTTTGTAAAGACAACTAGAGGGAAAGACAGTAAGTGAAATGTTAGAATACCTAGCCACAGAGTGGAGAGAGGCCAATGAGAAGGTCGTACCCAAAGGTAACAGAATCAATGACAAGACCTGAGCGAGCCCTTGGTTCACAAGGAGGTGTAAAGAGGCCAAAGTGAAAAATGTGTTAAAAGCAAAGGACTCAGGCTAATAAGGAACTGAGTCGAAGAGCCAACAAAGAATATGCATGGATAAGAGGGGACGGCCAAGCTGCAATATAAGAATGATATAGCAACGAAAGCCAAATCTGAATCAAAGTTGTTATTTTCCTCCATATCGGATGAAAATAAGAATCGAGGACCAGGTAATCAGACTAAGGAAGGATTGAGTGGAGGTCAAAAGAAATGACCAAGATTATGCGATGAACTCAACCTAAGATTTAGTAAAATATTCTCAGTGGAAAGGATTCTCGCAAACCGAGGAGGTAGGTGACACACTACACACAACAGAAGAAGTGATGAAACGAAATTAGCATAGAGTCATCCACACCATCCTATGTCTTTGAGTAGCGAGTACAACATTCAGTTCCGCTGGATGCGCTACTCCAAAGGATTGTATGGTCCAGTGAATTAAGGCATCATGAGTTTTTGCCCACCATGAGGCAGGCCAAAACAGCATGGGCTCTAGTCCTTGGCTAGTCACGGTGTTGTTATTGATCTATACCACTCGTTCGTGGGAACAATAATATAAAATACTGCTCGTTGTACTAGTACACCAAACAGGAACTAGAATGAAATTAGCCTAGAGTCAGCCACACCATCCTACGTCCTTGGGAAGCGAGTACAACATCCAGTTCTGCTGGATGTGCTACTCTTAAGGATTGTATGGTCCAGTGGATTAAGGCGTCATGAGTTTACGCCCACCATGAGGCAGGCCAAAGCAGCATGGGTTCGAGTCCTTGGCTAGTCAAAGTGTTGTTATTGATATTACATATACATTTATGTATATATATATATATATATATATATAATTATATATATATATATATATATATATATAATATATATATATATATATATATATATAAGCCAACATTATCAATTTGTTCCACTGGGAACAGAGACATTGGAATCATGGGGAAAAAATGCCACAGGTTTTCTTAAAGAATTGGGTTCTAGACTCATCGACATCACTAGGGACAATAGGACAGCCACTTTCATGTTCCAGCGCCTCAGCGTGGCCATCCAGAGAGGAAATGCTTGCTGCATACTTGGCTCGCATCCGGTTTCAGAGCAGCTGGAGGAAATTCATAATCTTTGAGATATTGTACCAGTGTATTCGGGTTTGCGTTTTCTGTATATGTATTCTCCCTATTTATAAGTTTTCCCATATAATATAATATAAGGGGAGTTGTTATCTATGTTGCTTTACTTCATATTTTGTTTTCAGCAATGTATTTTGTCAACGTATTTTGTTTTTAAATAAAGCATATATGGAATATATAAAGGGTAGTAGGAGAAAATTTTCAAACAGCTTCAAAGAGAACCTTGAGCTTTCCCTGAAGCAAGTTTATTCTTTTCTCTGAGGATGAGGGTCCCCAGGACAGTGCTAGAGGTGGTACCTCCCTTATATATATATATATACATATATATATATTATATATATATATTATTATATATATATTATATATATAATTTTATATATATATATTTATATATATGTATTTTATTATCACACTGGCCGATTCCCACCATGGCAGGGTGGCCGAAAAAAGAAAAAATTTCACCATCATTCACCCATCACTGTCTTGCCAGAAGGGTGCTTTTACACTACAGTTTTTAAACTGCAACATTAACACCCCTCCTTCAGAAATGCAGGCACTGTACTTCCATCTCAGGACTCAAAGTCCGGCCTGCCCGGGTTTTCCCCGAACCCCTTCATAAAAGTTACTTTGCTCACACTCCAACAGCACGTCAAGTATTAAAAACCATTTGTCTCCATTTTATCTTTCAAACCGCTCATGCATACCCGCTGGAAGTCCAAGCCCTCGCACAAAACCTCCTTTCCCCTCTCTCCAACCTTTCCTAGGCCGACCCTACCCCGCCTTCCCTTTCCCCTACAGACTGATACATCTTGAAGTCATTCTGTTTCGCTCTTCTCTCTACATGTCCGAACACCTCAACAACCCTTCCCCAGCCCTCTGGACAACAGTTTTGGTAATCCCGCACCTCCTCCTAACTTCCCAAATACGAATTCTCTGCATTATTTCACACCACACATTGCCCCCAGACATGACATTCCCACTGCCTCCAGCCTTCTCCTCGCTGCACATTCATCACCCATGCTTCACACCATTAAGAGCGTTGGTAAAACTATACTCTCATACTTCCCCTCTTTGCCTCCAAGGACAAAGCTCTTTGTCTCCACAGACTCCTAAGTGCACCACTCACTCTTTTTCCCTCTCAATTTTGATTCACCTCATCTTTCATAGACCCATCCGCTGACACGTCCTCCCAAATATCTGAATACATTCACCTCCTCTATACTCTCTCCCTCCAATCTGATATTCAATCTTTCATCACCTAATCTTTTTGTTATCCTCATAACCTTACTCTTTCCTGTATTCACCTTTAATTTTCTTCTTTTGCACACCCTACCAAATTCATCCACCAATCTCTGCAACTTCTCTTCAGAATCTCCCAAGAGCACGTTTAAAGATATATGTTTTTCAATAATGTTAATGTAAAAAATTTTAATTTTGCTCTACAAAAGAATCTTAGAAAACTTACCTAACCTTATTATAACAAGAACAATTTATTTTAGCCTAACCCAACTAAATGTATTTTTGATTTGTTTAAAGTAATTTAATACTAAACAAACACAATGAAATATATTTTTCTCGTTTGGTTCAGAATGATTTTGGCGAAATTATTGCATACAAAATTTTCGCTTGTCCTATTAGGGTATATATATTTTATATATATTATATATATATATATTATATATATATTATATTATATATATATATATATATATATATTATATATATATATATATAACACAATGCTCTCCAATGCTTCAGGAAAGAACAAAGCTCGTCTCCTGGCAGTGAAGGCACAACACTCAGGAGATTTCCCGTTAGCTGTTCCCAATTCCTCCCTGGGCACCCGTCTCGACCCACAGGCCATTCGGATTGGTGTTGCTCTTCGCCTAGCCGCCCCATCCTCACCGAACATAGGTGTATTTGCGGCAGGGCGACAGCTGATCAATTCGGACTCCATGGTCTCGTGTGCCACACAGCAGAAGGGAAGTATGCCAGACATGAGGAGATCAATGACATAATAAAGAGAAGCCTCGCCACAGCCCGTTGCCCAGCTCAACGGGAACCCCAAGTACAGAGGTCTGATGGAAGTCAAAAGCGTCCTGATGGAGCCACTATGCTACCTGGAAGGATGGAAAGCAGATTGCTGGGACTACACCTGTGCTGCCACATTGGCAGACACCTACTTGCCATACTCTGTAGTGGAAGGGGGTGGAGCTGCCAGCCACAGGGAGACCCAGAAGATCCGAAAATATGAAGACCTTCCCCCTTGCTATAACTTCATTCCAATAGGGTCGGAGACCCTTGGAGCATGGGGCAAGTGTGCTCTAAAGTTCCCCAAAGAGCTGGGTTGAAAAGTCATCATAGAACAAGGACCACAGGGCGACCAGCTTCCTCTTTCAGAGACTCAGTGTTGCGATTCCCGAGAGGAAATGCCTGCAGCATTCTGGGCACGCGGCCCACCGCGGGGAGCTGGACGAAGTATTCGAGATGTAGCTCTGAGTTACCTATGTTGTTTTACTTTGTATCATATTTTTGTGAATGTTTTGTCAATGTATTTTGTCTTTAAATAAAATATTATACATAATATTA
>NC_069399.1:7382334-7402153 GCF_026875155.1 Cherax quadricarinatus
AAATACATCCCCCGATCATTCCCCTTTCCGCCTCAAATGGCACATTTCGGACTTTCACCCATGTGTAATGCTTAGACACGTCGATTAGTCGAACACGTATCGCTGAATTAACGTCCCGCTCCGTCCTGGTACTTGTCAACCAGCCGTTCATACACTCCAGCTGATATCAGCTTGACGAAAATACGATAGGCACCATTTAGTGCCACACCATACAGTTCTTGATCCGCAACACCATAGGTGTCACGGATAATTTGCGGTAAAAGCACTTGTGCAGACTGAGGCGTTATCGCACCACGCAACAATTCAATGCACACCGTGTGCATACGCCTTCTCACAGACTGCGCCATGTTGTGAAAATATAAGTCTCCTCCAATGGCCAGCAGAGGGCAGTAGTCACACGTCCGCACTCTGCTCAGGTCAAGCGGCGAATGTATAAATATTAGGAGTCCTCAGATGTTGCATTCCTGAATGGAACCCAGTGTATATAATGTATATTATATGTATATATTACCTTTTCATATAATATTATATTGCCAATATTTTCATTAATAGCTAAAATGAAAATATCTTGCTTTATATTATTATTTGACTTATTATATTAGCTCATGTATGTAGGTAGGATGTAACATTTACATCTCTCACTGTGCTCACTGTTGGAGAGTTGTGAGTGGCTGCCCACATTCACAGACTGCTTAGCTAACTACTGGTTCACTTGTTTGTGTCAGGTGGTACCTAGTGCCATCACTAGAGTAAGCACAGTGCTAGTCACGTGGTCTCACCTGATGTGGAGGCCTGCTGTCCATGCTTTACTCTCTTTCTAGATCTGCTTCTTGGCTGAGAAGCACCTCTCTCTCTCTCTCTCTCTCCTCTCTCTCTCTCTCTCTCTCTCTCTCTCTCTCTCGATAACAGTTTCTTGTGGGAAAGCCGAAACATACTTCTTGTAACTCTGTGTAACTCAGTTCACAAAGTATTGTTCAGTCATATTGATTTTTGACGTTTTGCTCATTTTGTGTGTTGCGGAGACACTCAATTCATCCTTGGTCTCAAGTTGAAGCTTCTGACCTACTTTGTGGCATCTATGCATTGCCACAAAGTATTAAGGGAGTTTTATGCCTTTTATGTCGATTTTAACATCCTAGTATTTACCTGATGCTGTGCTGCTACTTTGTACATTATTACTGTTTGGCGAATGGTTCGTCATATTGTTCAAGCAAGCTGTTTGATTAAATTTTTTGGTCAAGAAGACAGATTATTTGTGAACTTGTTGTCGGTCAGTATTTAAATCTAAGTAGAGTCAAGTCTTACTGAGACATAATGAGCACTTTAAGTAAATACACACATTCTTACACACACACTTGTATATTCTAGTATTATTCTTATACTTGATATCAACGTACCAGATGTTACTTGTGAGTGGTACTGTTATGAAATGTTCCTTCAGCACTATAATACTATGTGTACAGTTTAACAATGAACTACAAGAGAAGTGTAGGAAATTATATTCTGAATTATATCAAACTTATTTACTTTGATATTACCCACCTAAACACCTTTGTTATTAAAGATCTCAAATTTTATTCCTTAAGTTCAACTAGTTGAAATCCCAAAACACCATTAAGATATCTCTTCAGTTTATTGCATAGCTGGACTTAATTTATTCTGACAAACTGTTACAAAACCAGAAACAGGCTACATGCTATTGGGAGATCAATAAATTGACTTTCTAGTATTCTCTGGAAATGTCTGTACATTATGGATATCGCATTTTGTAACAATGGGGGCCTGCTCAGGAGGTTTGATTCAACGTGTTGGAGAAATTGTCTAGTTTGACTTGCTAGTAACTCTACAGTCAAACATTGAGTAAATTCCTATTCTAAGGAGTTAGAGTTCGGACTTGTACAACATAATAGGTGGCTGTATGTACATGTCCAAGTCCCTTATTCCAAGGAAATGGAAATACTGTTATTGAGCTCTAGCTCTTAGACAGTCAACACTCTGGCATTTAATAATTTGTAAAATAACTTCCTATGAGGATCATAGCTTCCTATAAACACTCTCTTGGTGTATCCTTATTTTCGTGATGCATGTGTGTGCCAAAATTAATTGATTCTCTAACTTTGTTGAAGTTAAGCAGTTTAAAACTTCGGACGTGTTAGCAAGTAGCCAGATATCTTGGTGCGACGTATCACAGAAATTAGACCGCCAAAACTGTCAGAACATTAATTAAAGATATATTGTTTCCTGCTCATCCAGAGATTTCTGATTCCGAATCAGAACGGCCAGGGAGATGAGAGCTACAAGAGAGAAATTTTTCATAAGATAAGTAGCTAGAGAAAGATACTTCTCAAGCGAGAACCAGCTATTACTAGAGTTTAGCACTGACTACAGGCCCCACATCAGGTGTGATCACGTGACTAGTAGGTACATACTCCAGCAATGCGGTCTCACCAAAAACTACCTAACAAGCTGGCAAGTATTTGGCAAACTAGTTTGTGAGAGTGGACAGCCAATCACAACTCTCCAACAGTGATTATTATTATTACAATCAAGGGGGAAGCGCTAAACCCGGAGGATTATACAGCGCCTGGGGGGGGGATGTGGAAGGCATTCAGGCTTAATTTGGGGAACTGGAGCACAGATCCAATTCCCTAAATCAAGAGCCCCTCACCAACATCAAGGAACCTTCCTTGAGGGGTCTCCAACAGTGAGCACAGTGAATTGTAAATTTAACATCCTACCTACAGATATAGCTAATATAATAAGTCAAGTAATTATATAAAGCAATATATTTTTATTTTAGCTCTTAATGAGAACATCAGCAATATAAAATTATATGAAAGATAATATATACATATAAATATACATTGAGTCCCATTCAGGAGGATGCAACATCAGATTATACTTCAGCTCTATATATTGTTGGTTAGGTCTCATTTTGATTATGCTACACCATTCTGGTCACCATATTACAGAATGGACATAAATGTGGAGAAATTTTCCCCAGGAGGGGGGTATCAACCCCCCTTTAGCCCTTTTCAGCCGTTTTCAGCCTTGAGGATCTCAGCCCTCTCAGAAGGGGCAAGAATCTTGTTTACTGCCATATCAAGTAATTACAAGTAGATGTTTAACAAGTGTGTACCAGTCACAGGTCATGCGACATCTTGCAAGAGACCAGTGTTGCAAATAGTGTAGGTTAATGAGAGACATTCAATCTCTTTCCTTTGCAGGACATTTAAGGAAAATCCTGCGCCCACTTTATTACCATGTTAACGATAGTGTACATTGTTGTCTATGTCCAGACAGCAAGAATCAAGCATTTTGCATTGCTTCATGGTAAAAGTTTGGCAAGGAAGGGAAATATGCTATGTCAGCTTTTCTTTTATGTGCTGGGGGCATGCGAAGTGCGGCGAGAGGCGTCTTAGCTTAGATTGCTTTTCACCCTGCCAAGGGACACATGACACCGGGATAACAAACAAAGAGCACTGATCCGTGCGTTTGGGCGCATACAAAATCTCAAAGAACACATCAAAACACTTACAGAGAAGTGTTATAGGCTTCTTTAGTGAAAAGATTGTGAATAATTAACAATACTTGATTAACAGTGTGTAACAACAAATGTTGTGATCCTGATGGAGTGTAGTGCGACATTCTTCAAAGAACACATCTGCTTCAATCAAGACAATGGATAACCGGGTGCAACTACGGGTCAGCTACAAATACCCAGGTGCATTTGACATACATGATAGGGGTATGTTGGCTGCAAAGTGGATATTGATTTATGTTTTATTTGATGTACCAATACCCTGTGATCCGAGGGCCATCGAGCCCACACCAGTATGTATCGCCAGTATTCAGTTATTGAAATACTGACGTAGCACCCCCTAGGGGTAATAATACTTACATAACACCATTTTTTCACACAGCCCTTAGGGAGTGTATACAACAGCTTCTCAAGACATCACCTATAGGGACAGCTGTGTAGGCAAAAGCTGTCTGTCAAGATAAGTCCTGTTACAGTCCAGACACTATATTAAACCCGCAGTACATCACCCCACACCCACTGATGGAGAGCCATTTGCGAACCTAATTATCGATTGTGTGGGACCATTACTGAAGGCCAAGCCTGGTAAATAATATCTGGCAAAGTAGCACACAAATTTGCCAACGTTTTGGCTATTAAAAATTATCCTGTCCCTCTAGATAAGAAGTCTCTGCAAAAATTTTTAGGAATGACAAGATTCTTTATTGCAATTTCTGCAAAACTCTGCAGATGTTGTAGCTCCCCCTAACCTCTCTTACCAGTCAGAAAAACTAAATTTTGCTGGACCTCCAATTGTCAAGAGGCTTTTAACCATGTTATAAACGTCACCTATGTACTGCTCCCATACTTTTATCTTCAGATTTTTCGAAACCATTTGTATTACAGGTTGATGCTTGTGAATCGGGAATTTGGGCAGTGTTACTCCCAGCTTCCGATGAGGGATGCCTACAGCCCGTGGCATACTATTCAGTCAATACCGGTCCTATCAGTGGGCCTACCCTGGCCCTGGTACTTGCACTGGACCATATCGATGGGTTCTTGAGCAGCTCATCACATGTAGTCACCGTATTCAGTGACCACAATCCCCTGACGTACCTTAGCTCAATGAAGAACAAGATCATTCATCTAATGCTTTGAGCATTGCAGTTGAAATCGCATAATATCTCCATTAATCACTCTTCTGGTGAAGAAAATATGCTGGTGGACACCCTCTCCGGAATATAATTTGTTAGGAAGAGTTAGGGAAAAAATTGGGTAGTAATCTCTTTTTTCTCCTTATATGGTCATAAATTAAAAATTGAGTAAATCTGGCAATAAGATTTTTTTAGCGAGAGGACACAGCTGGACCTTATTTTCACAAATAATGCTGATTTGGTAAGACATATAACAATATCTAAAACAACTAATTCAGATCACCATCTAATCAAAGTCCAGACTTGCATGAACAGGGATCCTGACTAACAAAATGCTTACAGCTGCGAAGGTGCCTTCACCAAATTCAACTTCAACAAGAATATGAACTGGGATCAGGCAAACCATGTCCTACATGAAACATGTTGGGAAGATATCCTAAATAACATGGATCCATCCAGTGCCTTGAAAGGATCAACTTACTGGCAGCTGAAGTATATTCAAGGTATATTACCCTAAGAAAAAAAGAGGAGTAAACTGCAGAGAGAGTTACTCCCTCCACAGAAGGCAAAGAATCATTGAGCTCCTCAAGGGAGCTAGATTATCTGAAACATGGAAGGAAGCACTAACCAGGGAAGTGGAAAATATTGAGCTTAAGTTAAAGGATTCATACAGAATCCGGAGGAGACAAGAGGAGCTAAAAGTAATTAGCGAAATGAAAGAAATTCAAGATATTTCTTTTCATGTGCCAAAAACAGGGCAAAAACCACATATAGTATCTGGCCTTGCTCAGACAAGATGGAACTTACATAGATAACAACAAAGAAATGGTTGAGATACTGAAGTCTCAATATGACTCTGTGTTTAGGGAGCCATTAATCAGTCCAAAGATCGACAATCCAAACGGTTTTTTTCACGAAGGACCTCAAAACCTTGTTAATGTATGCCAGATTTCTAACATAACCCTATCTCCACTGGACTTTGAGAAAACCATTGACAACATGCCCACCCACTCAGCTTCAAGCCCACAATAGTGGAACTCCGTCGTCATCAAGAACTGCAATAACCCATATAGACCAATAGCCCTAATGTCCCACATCATAAATATCTTTGAAAGAGTATTAAGAAAAATGATTGCAAATCATCTAGATTCCAAACAATTGCACAATCCAGGGCAACTTGGGCTATGACTGGTTGATCCTGCCTCTCCATCTACTGGATCACTATGACATGGTCTTGGATTCACTGGAAGACAAACAGAATACAGATGTAGCATACAAAAAAATTGAAAAATCCTTCTACAAGTGCAATCATCGCATAACATCTTACAAAATGTGCCCTAAAGGGATATCTGGTACAGTAACTGTTGACCAGGTCCATTGTACTTATTAGTAAGTTTATGATGAACAATGTCTTCCGAACATATCGTTAACCCGTTAACTGTCCAAACGTAGATCTATGTCCTTACCACTAGAGCTTCGAATATTTTGAAAAATAAAAAAGAATATATTTTTTATAGAAATAAAGAGTGAATTTTTCTATGTGACACAGGATAAAAAAAAATTAGGGTCAGTACTTACCGAGATACGAGCCAGCGAAGTTGGCACTTGATGATCACCTGACGGCAACATGGAGCGTTGCCGTTTGCAGAAATTCTACATATTTACCGGTTTTTTTTTTCACTTTTCTTAATTTTCTTGGTTTTTATGATATGATTATTATGTTCTATAGTAAATCTTTTGATTTCAATGCCAATTGTTGTTTATTCACCAATATTATATGCAAAAGTATTATAATACTGTCACAAACACACATGTACACACTGATAGGTGATTTTGCACATCTGGCTGAATCACATTCTATTATCTACAACTATATACAAGTATATGTATGTCCCAATAAAGTTTCTAGAACTTCACTATTGTATGATACTCCATAAAGCATGGAGTCATACAGAGTGCCACCTCGCATTGATGACATACGTATCGTGTGTCCTTCCGCTGTTGGGGTCGTTTTGTGGTGGTAGCACACACAACACACTTTTTCTGCAAATACTTCTTCTTTGGGGTAGGTGGAATTGGTATCAGGTAGTGATAGTAAGGGATGATTCGGTCTGGCACTTCCTTAACTGGCTGTGGTTGTGGATGTGGTCGGGGCACACGTCGCTGTTGAAGAGCAGGTACAGGTGTGGTACCAAACGTTTTTGCTATCTGTTTTATGACATTCAGGGAGAATTCTGCGAAACGTTGTCATTTTCCAGTCTTTATTTCATATGTATTGAATGTAATGAGCACTGCAATGTCTACAAGGTGGAAAAATAGTTTTATATACCACTTGCGACTTCTGCACACACAGTCAGCGAACCCTATCATCATGTTACACTTATCGACTAGTCGTATATTGTTCGTATAGTCGACCACAACAGCTAGCTTGACAATATGTTCATTGGTGTCCCGGTTCACTTTGTCTGTTTGTACCATCAAGTTTCTGTGAATGGTTGACAGCAATGTCACGTCCCGTTTGTCATGCCGAGTGTGGAGAAATTTTCTCCAGGAGGGGGGTATCAGCCCCCTTCTGCCCCTTTCAGCCCTGAGGGGCCCAGCCCTCTCAGAAGGGGCAAATATCTTGTTTACTGCTACAGCGAGTAATTGATCGCAGATGCAGTATGAGTATACGACGTGGTCAAGCGACTGCCGCTCCTTGCAGTCTAGTGTTGCAGAATGTATTTTAATAAGAGACAGTACATCTCTTACCTTAGCAGGACAATTAAGGAAAATCCTGCTCCCACTTTATTACCATAGTAAAGATAGTGGACATTGTTGTCTATGCTTAAGACAGCAAGATTTAAACATTCTGGTTTGCCTCATGGAGGAAGTGGCAAGGAAGTAAAGGTAATATGTCAGCTTTTCCTTTGTGCTGGGGGCAGTGACGGCGTGGGGCGTTGTGGCGTCTTCAGATTACTTTTGACTCTACTGAGAGTGACACTGACGCCAGGATAACCAACAAAGAACGATCTGTGCGTTAGTGTGAACAAAGTGTCTCATAAAACACAATAAACACTTAAGAGAAGTGTGATCAGCTTCTTTAGTGATAAGATTGTGAACAATAAAGACAAATCTTGTGAAACATAGTGTACCAGTGTGCATATACCTAGACTATGGAAGACGTGGACATCCAAAGACACTTCAGCTTCTATCAAGTCACCGATATCTGTCGAAGGTGTGAAGAACACCATAGCTCATGCTACAAGAGCAAGGTAGGTTACTAATTTCTTGTAGTATGGGGGACTGCGCAGTTCTTGAGTCGCAAGGAGTTTGTAATCATCCTATAGTCGGCAGTTAGGTGCAGACTTCTGAGTCCACACAAGTAAGTTTGTCAGCCATCAGTGAATGAAATATGCTGACATAACACCCCCTAGGGGTAATTTATAATCTTACAAATTATGATCTATTCCAGCCTGTTGAGAGATGATCATGACAACAATTCAAAACCTCGTCTGCAGGGGCGGCTGTGTAGACGATTTGCTGTCTTTTATCAGCTAAGTGTTCCCTATATTTAAATTTATAAATTATATCTTAGTTGGTAAAACCATTTCTCAACATGTTGGTCGTGCTCGAACCGGATAAAGACCACACTGTGGTCCAAATATGTTGTACTACAGTGTACAAATAACCTACGAGCCAAGGTCCTTCGAAAAAAGCTGTAAAACTAGTGTTTTACAATAAAAATCAGTATATATGAGTCCCTCCAGACTCAATCACAGAGAATGGGCAGCCAAAAGAAAACGGGCGCTCACCCAGCGTTCACCCAAAGAAACTGGGAGCTGGATGACTCACCCAACAAGAAAACGGGGGATGGCACGCGGCATCCACTGCTCCAAGCTCGAAAAAGCGCTGACGACAACAACCCAACTGATGTTCGGTTTGTCTGAGTGTATATACACATAGTGTTTATGATGTTTATAAACAGAAATTAAGAAACAAGATTGTGTTAAAGTTTGTTTCTTATAGATATACCTGTTATATTAAAGGAACTTATATATAAAGTGTAAGCTTTCAAATACACGTTAACAGTGACATTCATATATGTGTATGAAATATTCACGTGTGATTTACAGTTATACAGTGACATTTATAGTGTATAGTGAATGAAGTGTATAACATCGTTATTTACGATTAATCATCGTCGTCAGGCTGACACAGCAAACTCAAGCCATAAACACCAGCCACATGTACTGTGTACCCTTCATGGTCATTGACCCTGAGGTTAAGCTTAGTGGGACAGTAGTGTCTGACTCGATTATTGCTGACTTAAGCATAACAAAAACTCAGCTGTTCATAGCAGTACAGTGTTTTTTTTAAACACTAAGTGTGGTGCTAGAATTTTCAATATACCATTAAAATAGCTTGTTTGAAAACTCACTTTCAGTCTTTACAAACTAAGATTACACAATTAGAAAATCTAATTTCAATCTGTATAGCATTAACTCAAGATACAAACAGATTTTGATGATCTTGAGGTCAAATTTTAATTACTTACACAACGTCTGAAAATAATTAATTCAGACTATACACATTATAAAAAGGAATTTCTTGAATCAGACCCATCTGAGGATGAAATTAAAAATGTTTTGGATACTTTTAGTAATCAACAGTTAAGGTGGACAAGAGTACAGGCTATCTGCCGCAAAACTCTGTAACTCTGTAACTAGTGATCAAACACCTGTTACACCTGTAACAACAAGTGTCCCATTACCAAGATTACCTACATTGTCATTACCTATTTTCCAAGGTCGCAATTATGAAGAATTCATTACTGGTTTTCAATCCATAGTAAATTCACGAACTGACATAGATGAGATTGCTAAGTTCAATTATCTTAAATGTCTTGTGAAGGGAGAACCCTATGAACTGATTAAGTCATTTCCGGTGGTTAAAGGTAGTTATCAAATAGCCTTACGTGTCTTAGCAGACAATTACTTCGATACTGACAAGGCCAGAGTTAGACATGCAGTCTTAATATCAAGCTTGAAGCCACCCAAACATTGTTTTTCAGACTTACAGGCATTTAGAATCACATTAGACAATAGTCTCAGATCTCTAGGTGCTAAATATGACCTAAGACAATGTGATTGGTTTATCAGTGGTATTGTACAAGATAAGTTGTCACCACAAACTATTGAACGATTAAATATTATGTTCAATAAACGCTATTTCACTTGTGAAGAAATTAGCAATGGTTTACAAACAATAGTTTCATGCATGCAAGCAACGAGACAAGATGAAAAATCCACAATTCTGGTGGATAACAAACCTTCAACTCAGTATAAAAAGAGTATACCTACTCCCACTAAACCACAGAATGGGAAATCCCATATAGGCATTTATCAAGCTGTGTAAACAGCAGATTGTCACACATAAACGTACTCCAAAATGTGTACTTTGTGATGGAACACATTGGGCACAGTATTGTAGTCAATACACATCAATGGAGGCACGTAAACAACGTGTTCATCAGCTGAAAAGGTGCATCAAGTGTTTAGGTAAACACAAGGGAGGAAAATGCTCACTGAAGAAGTGTTTTAAATGCAAGGTATGCATCATGCAGTATTATGCCCAAATACTTTTGCTGAACAGCAGCAGACTTCCACAGAATCAGGAAGTCAACAAGCAACAGCATTAAATGTGAGAGAAAAGTTTAAAGCAACTGCTCTCCCGATAGCTCGAGTTGAGTTATCTAATAAATTACACAAAACCAATGTGCTAACATTATTTGATCAAGGCTCACAAAGGTCCTTCATAAAAAGAACAGTGTTGCAGAAACTGAATAAACAATCCTATGCCAAAATACAGTTGGATATAGCTGGCTTTTCCACAATTCTGATAAACAGACATATGACCTAGCCAGTATCACTGTTGGTCTAGGAAACAGAAACTGTGGCAGTAGATGATTTGCCTAAGTCTGTGCAGATCCAGGGATTAAAAGAAACAGTTGCAGCACTGAAAGCAGCTAAGGCCAAGTTAGCCTGTCCTGACATACAGACGGACACTATTAGTCCAATTGATTTAATCATTGGAAGTGATTATTATCTCTGTTTTGTGCAAAATATAGTAAGTAAACATTATGTTCACTTGCTGAAAACAGCAGGAGGCCACATGATATGTGATCCCACTCCCTCTCAAAGTGGGAAAGAAGCTGATATTGATTCAGTGGAAAATGTAATAGTTATGAGAATAACCACTGATCATGTACCACAGCAAAAATTATCATTACTGGAAGAAATGAATGAACCAGTTGATAAGTTGTGGGATTTAAATGCGATAGGTATTGATGTAAATAAACCAAGCCCACAAGAGTCTCAGACTTATAACCAATATTTGGACACTGTCAAGTATAAAGATGGACAGTATTGGGTTAGGTTACCATGGAAATTAAATCCACCACATCTGCCTAGCAATTATCGCATGGCTTTCGGACAAATGAAAGCACAAATACATGAGCTCAGGAAGAATCCAGAGCTACTGACTGTCTATGATAATATCATACATGAACAGTTGGACAATAAATTTGTTGAGGAAGAAGTCGAAGATAAGTTGAAGACAGAAGCTCATTATCTCCCGCACCATGGAGTCAGAAAAGATTCTGAAACCACTCTACTACGTGTTGTATATAATTGCAGCGCACGTGCAAATAAAGATGTAGCAAGTCTTAATGATTGTCTGATGACCGGACCCTCACTAACTGAGAAGCTTGGAGACGTGCTTATGAAATTTCGCACAAACCCATATGCCTATACGGCTGATATTTACAAAGCTTTCTTAAGAGAGGACTACAAGAAATAGATAGAGATCATACTCGATTCTTGTGGCCTGAAAATCCACATGATGCTCAAAGTCCTGTGAAAACTTATCGTTTCAAATCAGTATTGTTTGGTGCAACATCCTCTCCATTCTTACTAGAAGCTACTCTAAATACACATTTGAAGAAATCTGAAAGTCCTTTCAAAGAAATCTTAAAGAAAAGTTTCTATGTGGACAATCTTCAAGGCACTGTAAATAAAGAGGAGGATTTGAAATCCTTATACAGAGAAGCTAACAAGGAGATGAAAGAAGCAAATATGCCTCTAAGGATGTGGAATACAAATTCAATGCAATTAAGAGAACTTATCAAAGAAGATTTCCCTGAAGCTGAAATTCCTAATTGCAACAATATGCTGGGACTTAATTGGAACACACAGGAAGATACTTTGAGTCTCAAAAAGATAAACAATAAATCATGCAGTACACTCACTAAACGTAGTTTACTGTCAGAGGTATCACAATGTTTTGATCCTCTAGGACTCGTCTCACCAATTATCATAAAGGGTAAAATGCTTATGCAAGATGCATGGAAGCTCAAAATTGGATGGGATGAGAACTTGCTTCTACAAATGAGTCAAGCATGGGATGAAATGTCCAAGAAGTTAAACAACTTCATCAAATTAAATTTCCCAGACAAATAGGTCAAGAGGGAAACAATTGCACATTACATGTGTTCTGTGATGCGTCAACCAGAGGTTATGGCGCTGTAGCTTACATGAGTAAGGCTGAAGGAAGTACACTAATTACTTCAAAGGCCAGGGTAGCACCCTTGAAGGTCAGAACAGTACCACAATTGGAACTGACAGCATTCTATGTAGGTACAAAACTAGCTGTCTATCTCAACAAAGTACTTGATCATCTCACTATTGAAAAAACCGTGATCTGGAGTGATAATTAAGCAGTTCTCCAGTGGTTAAGAAATAATAAGAGTAAGTTGGTCTATGTACAGAACACAGTAGCAGAAATAAAAGAGATGCAGAGAGATTATCTCTTTCTCCACGTCTCTACCCAAGAGAATCCAGCTGACATGTTGTCACGTGGTGTCCCACTCAAGAAATTTGTGGATAATAAATTATGGCTCCACGGACCGAACTGGCTCTCTAATGAAAATAACTGGCCTCAGCAAAAAGCTCACATTATGCCAGAAGAAACAGTCTGCTTGAACACAGCAGAAATAAGTTGCGTAAATACTGCAGACACAACAGAGATAGTCATTGATGGATCTAAATACTCATCTTTGGGTAAACTCTTAAGAGTTACAGCTTTTGTCCATAAATTCATTAAAGGAATAAAACCTGATTATGAATGTCTTGAACCATTAAATACTGGTGAAACTAATACAGAAAGATGTTTTCTCTACAGAATATAAATTTCTAGAAACACAAGATAAATCCCCAAAGAAACATGTCATGATTCATTCTTTAGGACTTTATCTCGACTCAGAAAAGATTATAAGATGTCGAGGAAGAATTCATAATTCTTCACTACCTAAAGAAGCCATACATCCAATATTGATCCCCAAGAATCATTGGCTAACAAAACTGATTGTTCAAAACGCCCACAGTAACGTGTTACATGGTGGGGTAGCTGACACACTTTGTCATATACGACAATCCTACTGGATACCTCAAGGTCGACAAAGTGTGAAAAAACAAATAAGGACTGTATTACTTGTCGTCACTACGATATGCGAGTATGTCAGTATCCAGGTCCACCTCCATATCCCTCTGAAAGAGTTTGTCATATGACTTAAGAAATCGTAATGACACGTCGCGTTAGCCAGCCCGTCGCGTTAGCCACTAGTGGCTAACGCGACGGGCTGGAGTTTTGAGACTCTATGACCGCGGGTTCAATCCCGGCCGGGGGTATGGTTTAGTTTGTCATATCACTCCATTTGAGGTGACAGGTATAGATTACACTGGACCAATAATTTTAACCAAAACAGTTGACAAAGTTCCCATCAAGGTGTACATCTGTTTGTTCACTTGTGCTGCAACTAGAGCAGTACATCTAGAAGTATCCACTGACATGTCTGCTGAAACCTTTATCAAATTATTCAGAAGGTTTGCAGCCAGAAGGGGATGTCCCAGACTGATGATTTCAGATAATGCAAAGATCTTTGTTGCTGGTGCTGCTTATATAAGCAAGAAGTACAATAGGTGCTGAATCAACGCAGTTGTCGTTGGAGATACATTCCTCTTAAATCTCCATGGCACGGCGGATTTTATGAAAGAATGATCAGCATTGTAAAAAGTTGTTTAAGGAAGAGTCTTCATCGTCAGAGAATAGACTTAGAAGAATTCCGTACAGTTGTGACTGAAATAGAAAATAGAGTCAACAACAGACCTCTAACTTATGTTACCGATGATCTGGACAATTTAGAAGTGTTAAGTCCATCTCATTTACCCCATGGCAGAAGGCTCGAACCTGTTCCTCCCTTGAATGATAAAGAAATCATAGAGGATCCTACTTATTTCGAACCTGAGCAACTCAGACGTAAATTCAAACACCTTAATAAAGTGATTGAACATTGGGAGAAAATTTGGCGAGAAGACTATCTCACCTCATTGAGAGAACACTTCTATGGAGCTTGTGTTCCTGAAAATCATAAGTCCTTAAGACCTGGTGACATAGTTATTATTGACAATGATGGTCCAAGGTCCCAATGGCCACTTGGAAAAATTGCGACCATATATCCTGATGCAAATGGAATCATCAGACAGTTGATGTTTTGAGCAAAGGTGTAGTGAATAAGCGGACAATAAATAAACTAGTACCATTAGAATTACACAGTGTTGATAACAAAATTAGTGATTCTCCAGAAACCACACAGACTAAAGCTGTTCAGAAAAGACAAGCAGCAGTGGTGGCGAGTGAGAAAATTAAATTAATGCTAAGTGATGAATAGTTCACCTGCAGCGAACCTCCGTTGCCCCCCAGTATGGAGAAATTTTCTCCAGGAGCGGGGTATCAGCCCCCTTCAGCCCCTTTCAGCCCTGAGGGGCCCAGCCCTCTCAGAAGGGGCAAATATCTTGCTTACTGCTACAGCGAGTAATTGATGGCAGATGCAGTACGAGTATGCGACATGGTCAAGCGACCGCCGCTCCTTGCAGTCCAGTGTTGCAGAGTGTATTTTAATAAGAGACAGTACATCTCTTACCTTAGCAGGACAATTAAGGAAAATCCTGCTCCCACTTTATTAACATAGTAAAGATAGTGGACATTGTTGTCTATGCTTAAGACTGCAAGATTTAAACATTCTGCTTTGCCTCATGGAGGAAGTGGCAAGGAAGTAAAGGTACTATGTCAGCTTTTCCTTTGTGCTGGGGGCAGTGACGGCGTGGGGCATTGTGGTGTCTTCAGATTACTTTTGACTCTACTGAGAGTGACACTGATGCCAGGATAACCAACAAAGAACGATCTGTGCGTTAGTGTGAACAAAGTGTCTCATAAAACACAATAAACACTTAAGAGAAGTGTGATCAGCTTCTTTAGTGATAAGATTGTGAACAATAAAGACAAATCTTGTGAAACATAGTGTACCAGTGTGCATATACCTAGACTATGGAAGACGTGGACATCCAAGGACACTTCAGCTTCTATCAAGTCACCGATATCTGTCGAAGGTGTGAAGAACACCATAGCTCACACTACAAGAGCAAGGTAGGTTACGAATTTCTTGTAGTACGGGGGACTGCGCAGTTCTTGAGCAGCAAGGAGTTTGTAATCAACCTATAGTCGGCAGTTAGGTGCGGACTTTTGAGTCCACACAAGTAAGTTTGTCAGCCATCAGTGAATGAAATATGCTGACATAACACCCCCTAGGGGTAATTTATAATCTTACAAATTATGATCTATTCCAGCCCGTTGAGAGATGATCATGACAACAATTCAAGACCTCTTCTGCAGGGGCGGCTGTGTAGAAGATTTGCTGTCTTTTATCAGCTAAGTGTTCCCTATATTTAAATTTATAAATTATATCTTAGTTGGTAAAACCATTTCTCAACACCACGTCAGTGCCATGATGTCATTAGCAGGAAAAACTTGCACTGCACCTTCAACACTGCCTCCACTGAACCTTGGCATATCTTTTCTATTCCTTCTCACTGTTTCACATATATCAGTATTTATCACACGTAGGAAATCAGCGAGCATAGGGTTTGTATACCAGTTGTCTGTGTACAATGTATGGCCCTAGGTATGGTTCTATCATTTTGCGATCAACATCACCAGAAATGCCCAACATCCGTCTGTCATCAATGAGTGCGTTTCTCTCGGTGTAGACGATGACATCCAACACAAGACCACTCTCAGTCACACAACAAAAAGTTTTATACCAAAGCTATTACGTTTGCTCAATATATATTGCTTGAATGAGAGGCGTCCCTTGAACAGAATCAAGGACTCTTAGACAACAATATTCTTGAAAGGATAAACTTTTGCACTGAATTTCTGCTTCATGTACATAAACGCTTCCCGGATTTTATATAGAAGGTCATTTCTGTTGGGCCTATTCCTGCATGAGAAGTGCAACATTCGTAGCAACAGAGTGAATCTGTTTCAGGGAAGGAGGTCACGGAATACAGGAGCACTGATGAAATGATCTGTGGACCAGTACTGTGCTATATTTTGCTTATATGTATGTGACATAAGCATGACAGTGGCGAGGAATTAATACATTCCAGCCACAGTTGTATCTTTCCCCACGCCCGAAACGATTTGCCCATGTGTTGTCCATGATTAGGGGTAATAATTGTTCGTTGAGTCACTATAAAGCTCTTTAGAGGCCGTCAAATTTAAACTTGAAAAAGTCTAACTTGTACACTCATTCGTTATGGGCTTCGGGAAGGATTCCATCCCACTCGTCAAAATCAAAAGGTTGTGGCAAGAAAATTTTGTGTCCCAGTTCCACTCACTCACATAGTGAGGGTGGCCCTGTGCCGGGGGCGTGGGGGAGGGAGGAGGGAAAGAGTGAAGGACCCAGGGGCTAAAGGGGTTTTCCCGGGGCGGCCCTTTGTCTGCCCACTCACTGCCCCATGTGTTCACTCAGCGTCCCCACCCCCCCTCTTTTCCTCCACCCCTGCTATTCTCCATCATTCCACTTCACATCAGGGGCCGGGTTTTGGTCGTCCCCTCCCCACGCCCCTTTGGGGGACTGCATGTGGCACACTACCTAAAGCGGTTTTCGACGCCTGAAAGTCGTTCAGTGGTAATATTAAATATCACTATCTAGACAAATCCTTTTTGGGCATAAAACATCTATCAACACTTTCTCACTTTCACTTCACTAAAAAACTACCAGGAAGATGTTTTTTGCGTAGTTCCCTATGGATGAAAATCCCGGCCCATTCCAGAGGTGCTTGGCCTAGGGCCGTGGGCCACATGGCCACCCCCAGTGTTTGCAAAACTCAGACCAACCTTTCAGCAATTCGTTCTTATCTAACGTTTATCACATAGGTTAATACAAAGTGTTTTTGAAGTCGTCAGGTCATGTTTTCAATTACATTCCCACTTGTTTTTTTTATTTTTTTTTAGTTATTAAAAAACTGTTATGAGCCCACGCTCCCTTCCCCAATGGTGCCCTTCATGGCATTTGCACATTTAGCCCACCAGGAACCAAAGCCCAAATGTATTCCAGGTCCCTGCATCGAAATCAGATTTTCACGCGTATAAACTCCGTTCCCATACCGGAAAAAAAACGTCTTTTGAATAACTCACATTCCCCAACAAAGGAACCAGATAGTAAACAGTTTTAAACTAAAGAGTCATACTTTTTTAAAACCCACATAGAGATCTTTGACATAATCAGTGCTCATTGGAAAAGATCTCCCCCAAGGTATTCTATGCTCATTATGACCGGGACTAATCGTAGAGGTAATAGTCTTTTTTCAAACTACCAGGGCTACCTTGTATTTTAGGGTACAAGCCCCACAAAACCAGTGTCTAATTTCCAGCGTATATTTAGCGTTAGGGGCTACAGTCTTTGGTTTAAACTCCGAGCTCCCCTACCATGGCCCCGCCCACACATGTATGACCAACTTTTCCACCCCCCCAAAACCAAGATATTTTCTGACTACGATTTCTTTTGGATTTGTAAAAGCTTTTTCAGTATCACCTCGAAAAACTTAGTATTTTTTTTAAAACTATTTCTATTGTTGTGTACATAAGAGTCTTTGCGCACGGATGATGACACAGTGCTTCCTAATGTATCAATGGCCTTTAGTCCAATGGATTTTTCGACTGGTTTTTTTTTAAGATATCGGTGAACGTGACCCCGTGAGGTTTTAGAACATGAGTGTGAGGCTTACAGGCAGAGATTTGGAACTCAAGCGAAACTGTTTGGAAGTTCACCCTAAAATATGATTTGTGAAAACCCCAGCAAACATGACTAGTGTGTGCAGTCAATAAACTAGGAAGTTCATAGTAATATGGTAGTGGGCACAATACTTAATTAACGAAATTTGATTAGCATGAACATGACTAAGAATGCTGGCAACAAATGCAATGACTAGTGGCGATGTCTACATAGAATATGGTAATTGATGCTGGGCACAGTGAGCATGATTATTAAGGATCGTCCCCGTAAACTTGACTAGTGAAATTCACTGATAACATGACTGGTGAACCTTACGTATTCAAGACTATTCTTGCTCAAGGAGAACATGACTATTGTGACTATCAGTGAACATGACTAGTGAAGCTCACATTTGAACATGGTTATAAAAGCTCACAGAGAGCATGACTAGTAGTTAATGTAAACAACGTGAACAAGACTAGTGATGCTCACTCTGAATATGACAAGTGAGGCTCATAGTTAACACGGCTGTAAGTCTCATTAAGAACAGGAACAGAAATTCTCACTTGAACAAGACTAGGGAGGTTCATAGTGAACATTAGCAGAAAGGTTCATAACCAACGTAGTTACTGATGTACAGAGCGAAGAGTCAGCAAGACTAGTGAAACTCACAGTGAACATGACTGGTAAAGCCCAGAGTGAACATGATTAGTCCCGTTAACAGTGAACATAACTAGTAAGAATAAGATAATGGTATACAATACCGACAAAGTTGATCAGTAACTAGTGATATCAAAAACTCGTGATGATCAGTAACTAGAGATGATCTGTAAATACTGATGATCAGTAACCAGTTACGATCAGCATCTATTGATCATAACTAGAAAGGCTCACGGTATATATAACTATCGAAGCTGTGCCACAAATACCGCAGTAATCAGTTGCAACATTCACAATAATTGGTAAACAAAGCACTATGGAACGCGTCATTACTGTCCTGGAACTAAAAATGTTTCACAAAAATTGTGAGCCTCAGTGATATGAAAGGGATGGCAGCGTCCAGCGCTCTCATATCATTTACAATATTTTACTGCTTGTTTTTATACTGCAGAATAAATTTCGTACCTGGGAAGTTGGCACATGCATGGGAAAATTACTCTCCAACACAGTGTGTTAATGCTACCTTTTTTTTTATCACTGTCGTGTTTTCTCGGGTACTGTGTAAGATTTTAATTACATGTGAGTAAATGTCTGGACAGAAACTCGTGCTTTAAAAGTGAAAAACTTTTCCCAGCATGGTAAAGTTCATTTTACTGGAAAAAAGATTACTGAAGATGCAGGTCAAAGATGAACTCTAATAAAACTACTACTTTTTCCCCCACTGTGTCTACAAAAAAATACAGAAGTTTTTCACTTCTCTTGCACTGGTGAGAAAGTGACATAAACTGATATATCCTTTAATATTATTGAGCCCATTTTTAATTACTATTATTACTTATGTTAATGTTATAATAATGTCCTTCATATTTCATTATCATTTGTTATTTTCTTATGTTGTTCTTAGATTATTTTGTATCCTAAACTGATACTTTAAAGTGGTTACCAGTTCTTTTATGATTTTTCTTGCCTCCAAATATTCGCTTATTTCAATCAAACAGCACGAGAAGGCCGTGAATATCTGCCTCAAATTTTTAACTCTGGTACATGGTAACTAGTAGAACGTCAGTGCAACTGTAACGGATAAGCAATAGAGAGTAAATTTTTTCTTTAACTCAGTAAAGGTAACAAACAAATGTATACTAAAAGGGGCCAGGCCTATGTTTGGCAAAGGTAATTCTACACCACTACCAGTCTTGAAACTCTGCACCCAGTACCCATTCAAAGCTCGCAGACACTAACAAATTTTTTTCCCCTATTTCTTTCGTCTGGTGAACAGCTTTGTGAAGCCCTATGATTTGAGCAAGTTTCAGGTGCTAAAGACTTAATTTTTTC